>CM028353.1:24764869-25164292 GCA_016618105.1 Dendrobium huoshanense | reverse complement strand
ATTATATATAATATAATATATATATAATAAAATATAACCGTATAGATATATTATATATAATATATTACTATATAATTTATATAATTATATATATATATATTATATATCTAATATATATTATATATATATATATATCCTATACTTTGTACCTTATAAGTTTATCCCCTGCCCTCCCCCACCCCCACCCCCCCCCCCCCCCCCACCCCCGCCGCGCGAAAATTAAGACTGGTTGCACCCATGTTACCACCCAAATATAATTTTAACCTCAAATATATCACTTTGTCTCTCCCCAAGCTCACTATGTCTCCTTCCCACGCTCCTCTCCTCACGTGCTCAAATCCCTCTTCCTGCAAACTCCACTCACACGCTCTTCTTGCAAAATCCTTCCAATGAGATAATAAGTAAGTTTTCTCACAATGAAATCCCTCTCCCGCGTGCTCTTCTTGTGCTCTCAACACCCTACAACTTGCCTTTTTTTCATTATGTTGTTTAGAGATGAATTGTTTTCTATGTATGTTGAGAGCCTGGGGTCGAGGAAGAATATGAGGTATTTTGGACTTGCAAGCTGATTGTGAGAGGTTGATAGAGATTGGTTGAGGGAAACGGGCTTGGTGCTTTGAGCGGGAGGTTTCATTTGAGAGTAGAAGAAAGAGGCTTTTAGTGCTTCATAGTTCAAAAAGCTTCTTATTTTCAACAAATTATTTCTCATCATCATATCACATTCTAGTTTTGAATGAAATAAATAAGTGTTGCAAATAATAAATAAAAAGGTCATAAAAGCATATCCACGAGACAAAGAAGGAAAGCTATATGAGTTTTTTATAGTTTACAAGATATCTCTCTAAGGTTCACAAATATATAGTTTACAAGATAAGGTTCACAAATTTATAGTTTACAAGATAAGTTTATATGCGTTTTTATATGAGTTTAGAAGACAAGATTATATGAATAACCCTTTTTTGGACATTCAGTTGAATTTTTAGTTTTTTGAGACAACATGTGGAGGAACTTGTTGTTCATATGCTACATTTGGATGCTAATTTCGCTTGGTAATTTCAGGGATAGTTTTGGAGAATTGGGTTGAAACTATTTTGCTTATTTCGAAGGAAGGTGACAAAAAATCGTTCATTCACTAAAATGACATTAGCATGAAATTTTTTTGTTAGCACTGGCAAATCCATTTAAATGACTTTATATAAATTTTTAAATGCTTTTTTTTTTTATCTTTGTTAATGTAGGTTTATGGTGACAAGCAAGAAATGATTTATGCAGAGTATAAAAAGAATATATTTTTGTTGCATTTAAATTTGGAAGATTTGGGTTGGCACAAAGGACTAATCTAGAAAGAGATATACTGGTGAAAAACAAAGGATTATCGAATTTGAGAAAGAATATATCAATATTTTCACGCGTTGAGAAGAAATTGGTAGAATATGTTCATGGCATGGCTTAAGGGGCATCAATATAATATATATTATCACATATACAAAATATCACCCAAGGAATACAAAGTTATTAATTCTGATGTTGACGTGACTGAGTTGGTTAAACTATTGAATGAAAATTTACGTACTGAGCTTGTTTTCTCACTCCAAGAAGTAAATGGCGATGAATCGAATTCATAACTTATGGGGGTTCTGAGTATTGAATAGATGGTAGAATGTTTTATTACACATAATGATGGTATTTCAAGTGTTCAGACTACAAATGTTACAATTATCACTCTTGGCATATTTTTAATGATGCAACAAGTTTCAAGAATGCTCTCTAATCAGTTGCCATTAAGAATAACTTTGGTTTTGGATAAAAGCCAGTGATAAGGAACTTGTTATTGTGACATATTTTTATCAAGATTATCAATGAAGAATATGGGCTCCCTATGTAAAGACACTCAACATTTACAAGTTAGGAGTGTATATGGAGTGCACACATGCCTTGAGATCAATCGTGTTGGGAATAGACTCACAACATATACATGGGTTGCCAATGAAATTTAGAAGATGGTCAAGAGGCATCCATGCATTCTACCAAAATAAATTAATAGCAGTTTAAAAAAAGAGTATGATTTATCATTATCTTATTTGAAGCTTTGTAGAACGAGACAACAAGCTTGTGATACCATATTTGGCTTAGCTGATGATAACTATAAATGGTTGCCAACATTAAGAGCGGAACAACTTGATAAAAATTTGGGCTCACATATCACATATACATATGATAGTATTGATAATTCATTTTAGAGATTGTATATTATTTTCAAGGTGTGTTCTAATGGATTCCTTGATAGTTATAGACCTCTTATAAGTTTGGATGCTTTCCACCTTAAATCTAAGCACTTAGATGTGCTTTTATCTGCCAACTCACTTGATGTTAATAATGAATTATTCACATTATCCTATGCTATTGTTGAGATTGAATCGAAGAAAACATGGTCATGGTTTTTTCATAACTTGGGAGAGATTGTTGATATAAACATAAAACCTCTTGCTTTCATATTGGACATGGAAAAGGATTTGGGAGAGGCTGTTAGAGATGTAAATTCCAAAGTTGAGCATAGAGTTTGTATTCATCATTTGTGGAAGAATCTATAAAAAATTCATTGCAAAAATGGGCCAAAAGTCCAAGGAATGGTTTGCGTAGCTGCTAATTCCTATACTAGCATAGAGTATGATGAGAAGCTTGTTGAACTAAGTAATTTGAGCCCAACTATTTACTCGTACCTACTTTCATTACCGTATAAGTGGTCAAGAATTCAATCTCTGTTAATGATATATCATGCTGTCAATACTAATAATTTTGTAGAATCATTCAATTCATGGATTGTTGATGCTAGAAATAAACTTGTGGTTATCCTAATTGATATGATTCGAGGTATGCTTATGGAGAAAAGGCTTGTACGAAAGATGATTAGCATGACATGGCAGCGTGAATTAGTCTAGAATATGGAAGAGTATATAAGATATATCTTAACAAGAAAATATCATCTTATAGTTAGTCAATCTAGCATTTCAAGGTTGAGGTGGAGGGCCTTCATTCAAGACATGTCATTGATATTGAAAGAACATACTGCACAAACAGTGTGTGGCAATTAAGTGGAATATCGTGCATTCATGTTATGGCATTCATTGGTATGAAGGAGCACCCATTATGGCATACATACATTAGTGATTACTAGTACGCGGCTAGGTAACATTTACATTCTTACATGTTCACAATTATTTGCATATTATGAAAGTTTGTGAAGGTTGTTAAACCTCAAAGAAATAGCCCGAGGCTAGCCAAGATGGGGGTGAATTGGCAATTTAAAATTTCTTTAATAAAAAGAAAAAACCCTTGATAAAGCTTTTTAGAATATCTGAAAATATCAATTTTATTCCCTAATGCGAAAGCAGATTAATTTCACAATATTAAAAAAACATAGTTTGTCAACCACATAGTAAATCATAGAAAAGTGAAAGTTCAGAAAATAATAAGAACAAAAATACCATAATTTATAGTGGTTTAGTCAACCTGACCTACATCCACTCCTTAGAGACTCCTTCTCCAAGTATTGCATTAAACATTCAGTGACTCTCCTTTAGCCCCCACACTTAGGTGGAAAGCCCTTATAAAATATCTTCCACCAACCCGATGCAGTAGAGGACCTGAAATTCTTTTTCACCCTCCTGGTGATGGTAAAGAATCACAAATCCTTTCAAAGGAAGATAACCTTGAATTCCTTTCACCTTCCTGGTGCAATGGAGTAGTTGGGTCCTTTGACAGCAAAGAGATTGTTTTCTTCCCTCAAGACAAACATTGACTATGATGGTACTAAGGTGCAAGCTTGCCGGAGCAACCATGGGAAATCCTAATAATGTATATTCTATAAGTAAATCAATTATTAACATATATGAAGGAAAATTAATGGAAAACACACAAATTGATTGGATACTCACCAAAAAATGAAGTAAATAATTTAAGCACAATGAAATATTTCCTTTCATAATCTCACTTATTTTATATGCAATGTGGCATATAATTTTAATAGATAATCTAAAATTGGAAGTGTTGTGATGTTTTGGAAAAGCACCACCAAATCCTCTAACAGAGTTACCTACAAGTGATGATCTTGATTTTTTTTTTCTCAGGAGGGATTTCCTTATGTAACACCTACTGAATCAATGCATGGTTGCTTCTGTTCTGACTCAGTCAGATAAGAGCAAAGAAGTGAAACTTTTGCATTTATTTTGCATTTGTCTGCAAGTGTCATGTATGCATGAGAATATTTGAATCTATATTAAAGCGGGGCCCTAGAATCTATGTGCATGTATATAAAACTCGAATCTATGTGCATGTATATAAAACTTTTTACCCCAAAAACATTCATCGTGTAACTTTTTATATATTGTAGAACTAATCATTCTAAACATTTATATATTTTTCTAAAAAAATTACACCTAGTAGTTTAAAAATGTATTATTTTATTTAACAAAAAAAAAATTCTAACCCCGAAAAATAATGTAGTATAATTAAAACTTCAAAAAAAATATTCTAAATAATCCTTGGTAATTTAGTGATATTCTAAAACTATAAAATTCTACTGAATAGTTGAATATATTGTATATTGATAAAGTATTCTATAAAAATCCTAAAATTGGTTTATTCACATTTCTTTTACTACAATACAATAAATTGTATACTTATTTGCTTGAAATATGTGATTCTAAGGAGAACTGATGCGTGGTAAAAGTTTTGTTATAGTGTTAAATGCATAGGGAGTCATAAGTGCTTGAATTTTTAAATATCTAATATATGATAAACATTATGAGTCATAGGGTTGTAAATGAATCGAGTTGAGCAGAGCTTTCGACATGTTCGAGCGTCAGCTCATTTGCCAATGCCGTATTTTAGCTCGGCTTAATAAAATTTGAGCATCTTTAGTACTTGTTCGAACTCAAGCTCGAGCTCATTTAAAACCCTCCTGTTATAGCTCAGCCCGTGTTCATGTTTGAGCTTAGTTCATTGAAGGCTTATCCAGAAGCTCATTTAATGAGCCGAGCCTAGCCACTCACAAATTTTTTTTAAATCGAGTAGCTTGTCGACAGCTGCTCGAATTGTCAGGCCCATCTATCAGGTGTGAAAGATTTGCTAATAGACACAACACACCCCGTGGCCATCTTTCAAATGTAGTCCCACTATGTTTCATTATATATAGCAAAATCTTATTGCTTTTCATGGTGTGCAACTAAACCAACCATTTTTTTCCTTGATGCATGAGTGGGAGTCAGTAGCGAAGAGTGAGAGCAGACAACAGGAGAGGAAGAATGAAAAATAGAGGAAGAATTTAAAAATAAATGATTAAATATTTAAATTAGTAAATTATTTTAATAATATTTATTTTCAAAATTTTAGTCAAGCTTCTTAGTTGAGCTCTAATCGAGCTTCTCACCTAGCTTGTTCGCAAACTTTAAACGATATTTTTTGTGAACATAAACGAACCAAACACCAAGTTGTTCTAGCTCGTTTATTTAACTATTAAGTATTTATCAAAAGTGTTTAAGTTCATTCATTTATGTTATTAAACAAATATGAATGAGTTCTTATCGAGCCGAGTTACGAGTAGCTCATCGAATGCTTGGTTCATTTATAGCCCTTGTCATAGGGGCTTATTTTCTTATATGCTAACACAATGAGTCATAAGGGCCTATTTTTTATGGGAGGTATAACGGCCAAAGAGAAATTTGTTATTTTTGTTTTGATTTATAAAATATTTATTTATTTACTTTTTCTACATTATCATTTCAATTTATGATAATTATAAGCCTTATTCTATTCAATAATGTAATTGATTATCAATTGCTTCTAAAACCCAATTAAATTCTTAATAAGTTAGATATTTAAAAATTTAGAGTGGTTTGTGTGATCTACTGAGTTGTGTTGGCTCACACCTATTATGCATTCTATTTCAAGTTAGAGAAAGGGGAAATAACCCATTGAGTGGTTAAGTATTCAGGATCTGATATGTCTGAGTCTGTATAAGTATTTTCTTACTTTTTGTGCATTTATGACTATTTGTTTTTTTAGTATGTATCCATATATGAAAGTGTTTATATTTTGCTATAAATTCATTTTGATGATGAATAAAAAAAATTATTGATGAGTTTATTTTCTACTTATTGAAAGTAATTATAAGCTCTATTATCTATTTCAAATTTTAAATGAAAGAAATTTGAAAAGTCCTAAAACTTTGATCTTAGGCTCATTTTGTTATAATTCAAAATGGTATGGCTTGGAATCTATGGGTTATGTTGGATTGAGTTAGGACGGTCCATTTTTTGTATAATAGTAGTGGTTTTGAGGCGGTGATTATAAAATAAAGCTATTAAAAAAGATTTATAGTTAAGTGACATGGTTTTGGGTTTTTATTTCTGCTTGTTTTTGTGTATATATTCAGTTGTGTATTCTAAGTGATTATATGTTGGATCCATAAGACTGGAATATAATGGATGAATAGAGTATTAGTCAAATAACACTAGGGTAGAGTACTACTCCGACTATTAGCTCATATTTTTTTTCTCAGTTTGTCAATCTGGTAGCCCAGTAGATGGGTAAATCATATAGAAAATTTTCTTTTATCAGATCAGATTATGTGGATAGGCCTTTACATATATTTTTAAGGCTGCAACCTTTGAGGTTTGAGGAAATTATTGAGCCCAAACAATAAAGGATTTATTGATGAGGCTGGAAAATGTTTTTAATGGTTTGTAATATCCTCCTAAGAATGAGGTACCTCTAGATGTGTTTCTGTTAGATGATGAGACTAAGCACTGGTAGTTGGGCTAATAAAAGGAGAAGTTTTAGGGAAGGATAAATTCCCTAATCAGTTAGGAGGAGTTCACATCCATCTTTAGATTATGGTTTATATACCCTTCTGCACTGTAGCCGATATAGGAGCCATTTTTAATATTGGTTTAGGGGAATATGATGATTATGTAGTATGAGGCAGAGTTCACTATCTCTATAGTTGGTTAGCACCCATGACGAGAAGTGTTAAAGGCTTCTAAGAGGACTCTGGATAGTCTAAGATAGCCGCTAGTTCTATTTCACATTTTTTATTTCTCTAAGTTAGTGCATATGGCTCATCTGATAGAGAATGATATATTTCCTATTCAGGAATGGTGGATTACTAGTAGGAAGAAGTTTGATGGTGAGACTTCTATTAGGAGTGAATTTTGTGGGAAGAGGAGCAGGTTTGGACATGGAGATTCTAAGAGACGTGGTTAGTCGTGTTAGTTCCTAGTGGCTGTTAACCTTGATTTTGTCAAACCCCTGGGCATGATGGACTGAGTTGACCAAGTCAACCTTTGACTTGGTCAACCCAAGTCCTAATGGGTCAATTTTGACCCATTAGGCCCATTAAGAGCCCAAATCCATTTGAAACCAAATCTGATCCATATCATGGCTCAATCCTCACGCCTTTTTGACCTAATTGATTGATTTGACTAAGTCAAACAATGACTTAGTCAAATTCGGCCATTAATAGGTCATAATCACCTATTTTCATTGAATTAATAGCCCATTAATTGCAATAAAGCCCCATGAACGTTTTGAAATTCAAAACCCAGCTTAATTTGTTTAATTTCCTTCCCAATTAGTCGTGGATGAGATCTAGACCGTTCATGATAGGTTTGGAAGCTTTAAATACCTAAAATTTTGTCTAATTTAGGATCTTTTTGCTCTTGCTCGATATAGAGACCATCTCAGGCTCTAAGATTTGGTGAGAGCGCTCACACGTCCTTCCTCCACCTTCCCCCACCAAACCCCGACGTCTAAACCCCGCCGGCGGCGATCCTCCACCAAACCTGAATGCGAAACCCTTCCCAGGCGAATCCCGCTCGATCGAAGGATATTTGGAGCTCGACGTCAACTAGGAACTTGTTCTTGAGGAGTCCACGAGTCCAACAAGCCCGATATCGACCAAATCTGCCGTGTGGATTAAGGTATATCTCAAACCATAGTTAGAATACTTAGGGTTAATTAGCGTCGTCATTAGCGCAAATTAATTCGAATAAAATATCCCCACGGATGCTCTTCATCTGTGCATGCTAAGTTTCAAATTTCATGCGATTTGATCGAGTCGATTGAGAGAAAGATATCAAAAACCATCTAGGGCTCTCGGTCCGGCTTGTTCCAGGCCGTGTGCTCTCTGGACCGTTGATCTGGTCGATCGACGGTGAAAATCCGGTCGGATCGCGTTGCTGTCCGACCGTGGGAGCTCAAGTCGAACCGCGGGTTCGTCCGGCTGCATCTCCGCCGCCCGTTTCGAAGCCGCGCCGATCAGACGGCCCTGATCCCGCGCTGACGTGGTTTAGTCACGCTGGATTATTCCACCACCGCCAGCAATCATTGCGCCGAGAACCGCGGAACTAACCCGTGTTCGCCACCTGTCTGACCGCCGCCGCCGCCGAAATTAATTTAAAAAAATGGTTTTAAATATTTTTTTAAGTTTTTTAAAATTCAGAAATCTTCAAAAATTCATAGAAAATTCATTTTTTATCCGTTTTCGACGCTTAATACCTCGTTTTGTTCGTATTTTCATTATCTACACTATATATTTTTTTTTTATAAAAATAATATATATTTGTAATTATTAATAAAACAATAAAAAGTGTTATTTGAAAAATACTATTTTGATTATTTTATTATTATCATATTATAAAATTAATATTATTTTTAATTATAATATTAATAATTATATTATGATTAAATTATTTCTTACTATTTTGTACCTATTTATTATTATTATTATTATTATTATTATTATTATTATATTTAAATTTAAAAATGTATTTTCAATAATTAAATATTATTCTAATTACTTTAATTAGTTAAATTATCTAAAATATTACTAATGATTAAGTTATTACTAATATTTTATATATTTTTTAGTATATTTCAAATTTCAGAGATTTTAAATTATTATTCTATTTCATTTTAATAATTATTTTAATTACGATTATTTTGAATTATTTTAAAATATCCTTTTAATCGTTTTAAACTTCAGAAAATCATAACTTTTCCGTTTTAAATCGGATTTCAATGCATAGCACCTTGTTATTTTGATGCATTTCTATTTGAAAATGTTAGGTATATCTGATGTTATTTTGAAAATAGCAAAACCACTATTTTAAAAATACCCTATTATTGTATTTAAACTTGTAAAATTCATATCTTTTTCGTTTCAAATCGAATTTTTACGTATAACCCCTTGAATTTTTAAGAAAAAAAAACTTACTTTATTTTAAAATTATTTTCAGTCACTGATTTTCACTGATTTGACAGATTTATGTCTTATATGGCTATTTAAGCATTTTTCTTATTATTTAAATAATTACTATCATAATTATTTTTAAATTACAAATTATTTTCAAAATTGTTTTTTTTAAACCTCGATTGGGTGGTCAATGGGTCTCCCATATACCTATTTACTACAATTTGATTTATTTTTAATTAGCTTAATTTCCAATATATATATATATATATATATATATATATATATATATATATATATATATATATATATATATATATATATATATATATATATATATATATATATATATATATATATATATATATATATAAGTACTTTAAAACTATTTTGAAACTACTTATATGTTAAATCTCTTAATTTTGGGAGACCCATTGCATGAAATTTTAGACATGGGTTTCATGCATGAAGAGCAAATCATGGGGGAGTGGATTAGTGAATGGTTGAATTCCAACCATTCGCTAATCCCTTCATTAGGTGTTTTCAGTTTCTTGTTGTTAGTAGATTGCATGTGTAGGTCGCACCACGAGCACTTAGTTTAGGCTCTCATAGATTTAAGGACATGGCGTGTTTACTACTTTTATATGTTTCCCATGCATTTATTATCTTGAGGGTTAGTGTGAACTTCAATTTAAACCCATTTAACGTAGTGACACCTTAAGGACAAAAATTAAGGACTTGTCTAGCGAACTTAAAAATTTTCTAGGGGCAAGGATAGACTCCGAATTGACATGAAAACATCGACACTTAAACTTAGTGATGTCTGAAACATTCCAGAATTTTCTAGGAATTTTTAGGAGTCTTTAGACCCCTTAATTTACCAACCATAATTAACCTACTAAATAAGGCCCCGAAACCTTCTAAAAATTACAATAAATACATTTTAAGTCAAAAAATTACCCATAATACCTCAAACTTACCAGAATATGATCCTTGACCTTAGATAAATAGGTCTCCCTAGTTTAACTTCAGGTTGACCCCTAATTTGACCATAGGTGGAATTTACCGTTTTGCCCCTAATAATTTATTAAAAATCCAAAATTTTCTCTAAACACTTGGGAACACTTTATCTGGACATTCCTGACCTTTGGGGGTGATTCCAACCAGTTTGGAGCTGATTTAGATCAAAATAATAAAAACAGTCATTTATTAGGAAATTTAGAAATTCCCTTAATACTCTAAACTTAGAAAATCCATAACTAATTGTAGAAAATTCCAAATTAGGGAAACTCACTTGCATTAGACTCCTATTAGGATCTAATATTTATTAAAAATCTTAGGTTTCTAGAAAATGACCTAGATTAGAAAGTCAACTTTTTGGTCAACCATAGTTCATCAAGGGCCCGAAACTTAGAAAATTCATAACTTTGTCTAGAAAACTCCAATTTCAGTGTACTACCTGGATAATTACTCCTCTTAAGGTGTAGTATTTTTCTAAAGTGTTAGGAGACCCAAACCTAGCCTATTTCCTATAGTGACTTTTTGGACCCTTAGCTTAGTGCCTAGGAGGACCTAAGACTTTCCAAAACTGGCTAATATCACTTGAACTTTAAATATCAGTATTCTAAGCTCTTAAAACTGATCAACAAACTGAAATATTTAAAATGGATCCTATTTCACTAATATTTGAATTTTAACTAAAATATCCTTTTCAAACTCCCAACAAACCTGAACTCTAGACAACTTTAACTAACTACCCCGCTTAGGATCTATCCAAACCACACCAACCATACACACACATAGAATTGTTTGCTAGGGCACCACTTCTAGATCTAGGTTAGGTCGATGGGTTTTACTTTTCTGCTGTGTGCCGGAGTTTTTTTGTGGATTTCATTACATGCTGTTTGAAAAATGATTGGTGTGTTTGCTTACTTTTTCTGCACTCTGTGGATGATGTGATGAGCACTAGATTTACCCATAAGTTAGGAACGTCATATATATATATATATACACTGTTCTTTCATGCAGGTGGCCATGCTCAAGCTGATAAAAGGATGGACATTATCATGATTTCTAATAATATTTTATGCAGGTGCTTGCTCAGCTCCCCCTAAATAAAATGAGGGCTAAAAATAATTATGATTGCTACAGGCGAAGCTGCTTAGCCCTCATAATTAAGAATATGACTTGGCACAGGGTCAATGATTTGAGTTATTTTCATTTCCATATATAACTGCTTAGGATTTTTATTAGGATAACCATGCAAGTCCTTTAGATTTTTTTTTTTGCTTTATATTTGATGTAAAATTTGTAATAATAGTTAAGAGTTGTGAAATTGATATTTAAGTTGGGATATCATTATCCAACTCGAATCCCAAAAGAAGAAGGCATCCCTAAAGGGGAGAGTCTTCTTCCATTTGGGAGATCGAGTTGGATGGCTTCAGATATCCGAAGAGAAAAGACAATACCCACTTTCCAAGGGGGAATTATCTCTTCGTTTGGATATTCAAGCCACGATGGATCCAAGGAGTCTAAGGAGGAGATTTTCAATGAGTCTAAGGAAGAGATCCAAGGAGTCCAAGGAGGGAGATCCAAGGAGTCCAAGGAGAGATGATCCAAAGAAGACTGAAGACTAGAAGACCAATATCTCACTCAAAGTCATTTGCGTCTGTCATAAGCTTAGAAATCCGGGTTGTTGGCAGTGGTGCCCGGCCACTTTACTTCTCTACATACCCTGGGTTGTAATTAAAGGACAGTTGGCCTATGAACATTTACTTAATTAGTTGGATTTATATTGATGTGTTTACCTGAGTGCGCAGTAAAAATACCTGGTTTTTCTATATTTATTTATTGCATGCCGATATTTGTTTTCGTCTGGATCTCATTAGGCTCTTTAAGGACTATAAAATTTTTTACTCATAACTAATTTTCTAAGATTTTAAGGTTTTAAATAATATAGAAATTTAACGAACCTAGGGAACTGTTGAAATCGTTCGGAGTCGCATGCATATTAATGCATTTCTCTCTCCTTCTTATAAGACATCTCCCTGCCTGCGGGTAGAGTCCGGATAATCTGGCCTATGAGGATGAAGTGCCGGACCTAGGGAGACCCTGTCTTTTCAAAAAATTATTTTTTATAAGCCTATTTTTAAAATCCTATAGCATTCATGAGCTGATATTTCAATTAGCATGCATTGCATTAGTAACCAACTAAATAAAATTTAATTGCATTAGCTAGGAGCATCTGACCCACATAAGTCCAGGACCACTTAAAAAATCCTCTAGATGTCAGTTCTATTTCCAAAGAACTGTACTCTCCACCCATCTTTCATAATTGACTTGATAGCATGGCTTTGAAGCGATTAAATGGTTAGTTGACTCCCCTAATCCAGGCCGGGATAAGTCCAAGTTTTACATTGCATTAGCTAGGACACGGGTCTTAGTATTTCATAGAACACTAAGCCCAACCTAGATTTAGGATTCGAGGCTACTACATTCGGTCTCGTAGTATGCCTTAAATAGTAGGTAGGTCCCTTACTTTCAGGGACTATAAATCCTACTTATCCGCGTCACAAGATGACGCCACCTCCATCATTCTCTCACGTATGTGATTGATTGCCTGATTTTTCTTTCTCTAGTTTCTCTTTAGTACCCTAGAGCCTCCGAATGCTGGTATGAGCAACGCAAATTGATTCAGCCCTTCGGATCTTTCTTCCTTTTGGATAGGATTTCCTAGTCTATATGCTAATCCCACTTTAGGAGAGGATAATGTATGATCCTTAATCGAGAGTTTTCACAGGCTCCGGCCTGGGATATAATTAATCACGGGGGCTTGCGCCCGTGGGAAACTCGGTCCCACATCTACTAAATCCCATTTAAACTGTTGTATCGGATGGGAGAAATCCGTGATTAGGTCGTGTTTATTACTACCCATCGAGGTGTGTTGATGACAGCCCCTATCCTCAATGGTTAGTCGTATGCACGATCCAATCTGTCCCTTCCAATTGACCCATTCGCACGGTGCTGTTTCGGATGTCCACATATTTCTGGCGATCACGATGGAACCAATTTCTCTTTCTATATTTGGATTATATATTATCCTTTCTTGTGTGTACTCCAGGATTGGTACTCCTTAGATTAGGTCCGTCCCACTCTTAGTTAGGATATTTCCTTAGTTAGGGTTCCTTCCCTTTAGCTAGGGTTTCCTCCATACTCTACTTCTTTTCAGCCTTGAAGGCTATTCCGTCCATTTATCAATTCCTATCTATCCTTATCAAATCCTTCTTTCTTGATTTCAATTCTGATTTTTAACTTTTCAATTTCTTTTTTTGGCAGTAGTGTCATGGCTTCCTTTGTTCTGTCTGTTACCTTTGCTTTTGGTCCGGACGCGCGGGTGACTCTCCCTGAGTCCCTACGCACTAGTCCGCCAGTTGGAGGGATCACTTTTGGTTCATTCACTGACTCGGCCTTCGTTAATCTTGGCGGGCCGACCACGACGGAGGCTGTTGCATTCTCTCCTCCTCAGAGGAGAGGACGAGCAGCCATGCACCCTTTCAGACGACCAGCTGCTCGGCAGACAGCCCGAGCACCTGCTCGTTCCGTTCCTGTACTTGCGCAGCCAATGCGCGCGGTGGCTAGGCGACCAGTGCCTAGGCCGCATCCTATTCCAGTTCGTCCTGCGGTTAGGCGTCCAGTGCCTACTGCTTCTGCTGCTCAGGTTGCCCTGGCCCCTCAGTGCCGGCAGCCTGCTGTAGTTGTTCCACCTGTTCGTGCAGCGGTCAGGCTACCTGTGCCTGCCGCTCTTATTGCATAGGCTGCCCCGGCAGCCTGCTGCTGTTGTTACTCCCGTTGTTCCGGCGGAAGTACCTCGCGTTCGAGTTTCCCCTCCCGCTTCCACTAGGAAGAGGGGTGCCCAGACCGAGGTGCATTCGCCCTCTTCTGACCGAATTTCTATTTTTGCTTGGCTTTCTCACCCCGAGACTATCGGGCAGACATCGGCACTTCCAGTCGTCCATGTTCCTCCTACAACTCATGCAGTGGGTTCAGATGTCCCTTACACCTCCACCTCCGGCCTTGGGAGAAGGGCCCGGAGGAATAGAAATAGGAGGTTGCGTCTAGCTGTGTTAGAGGCAGAGAGACTGCAGATGCTATCGTTCACGATGAGTTAGTTCAGAGGCAGAGGAGAGTGGCTCCCAAGCAGCGGAGGCCACGTTCAGTTATTGTTTCACATACTCCAGAGGTGATGGTAGCCCTCGAGTTGGAGGCAGTGCAGGGAGGATGCTTCTCCCCACTGACGCATAATGGAGATGAGGAGCATGTCGCTCGTCACTACTCTACCCTGAGCTAGGTTACCCAGGGATGCTGGTGTCTAAGCCCTCACCCAGAGGATTCAGAACATCATCCGCTTAGCTCGTGGCAGAGGGCCCGTCAGTCAGGAGGGCTTACTCCGTCAGATTTCTCGGGCTACCTTCCAGTTACGGAGACAGATTGAGAGGAGACTTTATAGTTGGCAGAGGCGGCAGACACCCCAGCAGCCTGCAATTCCAGTAGTTAGGCCGCCAGCAGTTTCTCCTGTGGTAGGACGACGCCCACGTCGTCGAGGACAGAGACAACAGCAGGAGCTTGCCCGACCTCAGGTCAGTTCAGAGGTGGTAGTCCCAGAGCTGCCAGTTGTTAGTGCAGCACCCCGTCGTACTAGATGGGTTTGGAGACGTCGATAGGCTGACACCCCTGTCGATCCAGTTCTGACAGTTGAGATAGAGCAATTGTCAAAGGCAGAACAGCCAGATGAGACAGCTGATCAGATGGAGGTTGTGGCTCCTTTCGGGTCCGAGGCAGTCTCGATGGTTTGCGATGATGATTCAGTGCCTACCCCAAACAGATCCCTAGTACGGATTGAGACAGAGTTAGCATCTAGCACTCATAGGATCACCTCTCCTATGAGTCCGTACATATAGGAGATGCGACGAGCCTTTTTAGATGATGATGATACACTAGTGGATATCGATGAGGATGTGCCGGTACACCGGGTTTGTGTGGTTACCCGTAGAGGTTACTCGGATGAGAGAGAGCCCGATGACCAGGATGAGCAGGGAGAGCCCGAGGTGGGTGAATCTCCCAAATCAGTTGATACGGATGCTACAGTCCTGAACCTCCAGGCGCAGATGACAGAGATGGCTAGAACTATGGCAGCCATGACAGCACAGTTGACAGCCTTAAGGGCGATGCCCCAAGTGGCAGGTGTAGCAGCTGCCAGTACTTCTAGAGATTAGTCAGTTGTGCCTCCAGTTACACTAGACCCTCTGAGAGTGGACAGGGTCCAGAGAGCAGTGCTTGCAGCACCTTCAGTTGTTCAGAGTCAGCCAGCTCAGTTGTTAGTGGGTCAGCTTTAGGATCTGATTGCCCAGAAGGTAGAACAGGTCATTTCCTCCATGAAGACTGGAGAGTCAGTTAGCAGAGGGCGTCCTTACCCAATAGAGTATGAGCAGAAGCCCTACCCTCCTGGTTTCATCCCTCCTAGGTTTAGAGTGTTCGACGGGTTTGGGAACCCGAGGTAGCATGTGGCTCAGTACCGGGCCATATGTTGCAATATAGGAGGGAGTGACCCGTTGATGTTGAGGTTGTTCTTTAGCAGCTTGGCGGGGGTGAGGTTTGCTTGGTACGCCGACCTCCCCAACGACTCAGTCAGGACTTTTGCAGAGCTGAAGCAGTTGTTCATCCAGAGGTTTGTCAGCACTGAGCACCGAGTTACAGTTGGGGAGCTAGTAGTCACCAGACAGAGGCCTAGAGAGTTACTCACAGATTACATAATCATATAGAGGAACCTTAGTTTACAGTGTGAGCCACAACTATAGGAGCAGCATGCAGTTGAGATCCTTTTGAAGAACATAGATGATCCTATTGCTCCATACCTGAAGGGTTTCACCATACGAACCTTTTAGAAGCTACTGACCAAGGTCACCAGCCTACAGGACAGCATACCCGATGCAGTCCCTCCTAAGGCTGAGAGTCAGTCTTCGCGCAGAGCTCAGCGGCAGGAGTTTTCAGGGGCACCTCCACCCAGAAGAGGGGAGGTACACAGTACTCAGGGACCAGCATATAAGGAAAAGAGGCCCTTAGGCAGTTCAGCACCTCCACAGCAGTTACGCTCAGCTAGTTAGTCACACTCAGCTAATCAGCCAGCAGCACAACCCAGGACCTCCCGCAGGATTCCATAGAGTCAGCAGTCCTTACAGGAGAAGCTTAATAAGGAATACCCCTTTAAAAGGGAGAGTGTGAAGAAAATTTTTAAATTCCTTACTAAGAAGAACATACTTACCTTTCCCAGCAGCAATAGAATGGAGGAGGAGGGTCAGACTGAGCACCCACTCTATTGCCCTTACCACAGATATGTTGGGTATGTGTTAAAGGATTATTTTGTATTCAAGGACAAGGTTGAGAGGTTGATGGCCACAGGACAGATACACCTCCAGGACAGCAACCTAGTGCAGCCCAAGGGTAAGGGCCCTCAAACAGTTCAGATGGTTTCCAGTCCCAGCCAGAGTGACAGTTAGGACAGTAGTGACAGTTTACCCTAGAGTTCTGAGGGAGAGTGGCAGTTAACACTCTCCAAGAAGATCAAGAGGATGATAGACCGTGCAGTTCAGAGTTCAGAGGCAATTGAGAGGAGGCCACCACAGGCCAAGTCGACAGTTGCCCCTACAGTTACTACTCCAACACTTGTATCTTCTTCTTCTTATCTTTATGTTGTAGTGCCTACTGAGCACATTTCTTCTGTTTTATGTAATAAAAAAAATATATGAAAGAGAAAAATATGTTGTATTCTCTGAGAGGAAAATATGGTTCCTTCTAGTACTTATGCTAAAAGGTTTTGTTCTCCCTTCATTTGATGAAAAAATAATAGAAGAATGTGATTCTGGCTACTTCTGGTATTCTTTTCCTACTATTTTTACTTCTAGTTCTACTTCTGCTTCTTCTAACACTCACTCTTTTACTACTTTACATGTTTATTATAATATGGATGATTTTGGTGAAGAGTCTAAGTCTGAGTATGAAGATGAACCAGTCTTTGTGATACCAGATGGTGGATATTACATGGATTCAGAGGATGAATCTGAGAACCCACTCCCACTACTTTCCTTAGAACCAACATCTGCCACCACCACTGATCCAAAGAAATCTCCTGTTGAGGATGACTCAATACAGAAAGTTCATCTGCGTTCAGGGAAGGTCCTTCCATCTAGGTTGGCTAAAAATACAAAAGATAAAAATATCATTATCCAACATGATGACTCTATCCCTTCCTCCCAAGAGCAGCCTAAGGAGAAAGGAAAAGGCCCTCAGCTGGAGGTTGATTACAATTTGTTAGCTCATCTAAGGAAAATTCCTTCCCTTCTTAGTGTCTATGATGCTTTGATGTTGTCACCCGACTTGAGAGAGACACTGGTAAAAGCCTTGCTTAAACCAGAGACCTATCAAGCATTCTTTACTTTCGATCCCACTGACGAGGCATGTCATTTGTACAATACGCCATGCATCACCTTCTCTAGTTGTGACCTTCTTTTAGGGACTACTGAGCACAATCGTCCCTTATATGTGACTGTTGAAGTCAATGGTTATGAGTTGAACAGGGTCCTTATAGACCAAGGGGCTTCAGTAAACATACTAACCCATGAAACTTTGAAGAGCCTCTCCCTAGGTCATTTGAAGCTCACTTCCGATAAGATTATGTTGAAAGGCTTCAATGACCAAGGCCAGTAAGCTCTAGGGTCTATCACCCTGCCTCTGAAATTTGTAAATTTTCTAACTGAGGCAAAGTTTCATGTGATTTAGGCTGACACTTCATACATGACTTTCTTAGGAAGGCCTTGGATCCATGAGTATGGAATGGTGCCCTCTACCTTGCACCAATGTATGAAGTTTCTGAGGAATGATGTTGAGTATATCATTCCTAGAGATACCCAGCCCTTTTCCATGCATGAGATGTCTATGTACAACGACGCCGAGTATTACATACCTCGGAAGGCTCATAGAGCTCCACCTGCTCAGTCTCCAATGATACCTGATGCTGTTGTACAGGGTCCTATGCAGCCACCTGCACAGGGTCCTATACAATCGTTAGTACATAGTCCATCACAGGTTGGTATCGATCCAGGTGTTCCCATTGCCCATTATGATTGAGATCCCTCTTAGTTTGCAGTGAGGCACAATATTCCCCATAGTAGAGGCAGGGAATGTAGGGGTAGAGGGAGAGGTAGAGTTGCGATCCGCGAGCCGCGGAACCACGACACTCGCACACCTCCACCCCCTAACCTTTACACTTCTTCTTTGATTATAGAGTCTAACTCTTCTGATGATGAAATGATCGACATCCTTCAGCGTCCAGTCACTTCACCATCTCCCTATTTCGCTGGTTATGATTCACGGCCTACTTTTCGTAGCCATTTGATACATGAAGGTGGATTGATTATTGATATTAGCTCAGACGAGGAAGAGGACTTCCGACGTCAGACTACTACCAAACAATCTTCCCCCCCATCAGATACGCGGGATAGGAGTTGGGGATTTCAGTCAGAGATCTTCTGACACTCCTGTAGTTGATGATGATAGCCCAGTATGGGGTAGTCACAACCCCATACCTCACTTATATGATACATTTGGGCTAGTCCGACTTAGGGAATGTCCCTTTGTACCCCGTAGTTTAGGTGCACCACTGGGTCCTGTGAGACATGATCTAGAGGAGACCGCTATGATTATAGAGGTCAGGAGTGCCTCTCATTACTTTTCACATACTGTAGAGAGCTTTATTGAGCGGGGTCTCATTCGTTCCACTTGGCCCGACGAACAAGCTCTACAGTAAGCCTGAGTCTGGCAGACCGATTTCCCCCAAGGTCTAGGAGGCGTAGGTTACATGGGGTTAAATCAGTCCAGTGATTCCAACATTCGTGTCATTTCCCATGCTTATCCGGTTATTTCTCTTGCCGACGAATAAGACCCGGATAGTGAGGATGATAGAATACTTGATGCTCCACAAGAGTTTGAAGATGGTGTCACTTCTGCCATGGACGAACTGTGTGAGGTAAACTTAGGCACTGAGTCAGATCCTAGGCCTATTTTTCATAGTGCTCTACTATCTGATTCAGATGCTCAAGAATACATCGAGTTGCTATCAGAGTTTAGAGATTGTTTTGCCTGGAACTACACCGAGATGTCTGATCTAAATCCAAAGGTAGCAGTCCATAAATTAGCCATTAAGCCTGATGCAGTCCCTGTTAAACAAGCATCTCGTAGGATGTGCTTGAAAATTGAACAACAGGTGATCGCTGAAACCAAGAAGCTTATAGAAGCTGATTTCATTAGGGAAGAGAAGTACCCCACTAGGCTTGACAACATTATTCTAATCCGGAAGATGAGAAGTTTACTGCTTTTCGAACACCCATATGTGTCTTTTGTTATAAGGTGATGCCCTTCGGTCTCAAGAACATCGGGGCCACCTATCAACGTGCCATAAATGTCATCTTCGATGAGATGATACATGAGCAAGTTGAGTGCTATGTGGACGATTTGGTCGTCAAAAGTAAGATCCGCGAAGATCACCTTAGAGATCTGCGAATCATTTTTGAATGCCTGCGCAAGTTTGATTTAAAGATGAATCCGTTAAAATGCATATTTGGAGTCAGTACAGAAAAGTTCTTAGGGTTTATAGTTCGCTACCGTGGCATTGAGATAGACCCCTCTATGATCAAAGCCATAATAGAGCCCCTAAGAGTCTTACCCAGTTGAGATCTTTCTAGGGTAAACTATCTTTCTTATGGAGATTTATCTCCAATCTTTTTGGTATGTGTCATCCTTTCTCTGCACTAGTGAAGAAGGATGCCCGATTCCACTGGGATGAGAGTTGTTAGGAGGCCTTTGAGAGTATAAAGCGCTATCTGATGAACCCCCCTTATTTTAGCTGCACCTATCCCGGGTAGACCGTTGATTTTCTACACTACGGCCCTGGATTAGTCCTTAGGTGCATTGTTGGCTCAAGAGAATGAGGAAGGCAAGGAGAATGCCTTGTACTACCTCAGCAGGCGACTGATACCTGCAGAGCTTAAGTACCCAGCGATAGAAAAGCAATGTTTAGCCTTGATCTTCGCGGTACAAAAACTTAGGCATTATATGCTATCACATAAGATCAACCTTATCTCTCGAGTTAACCCATTGCAGTACTTGATGACTCGTCCGACCCTTTCAGGTCGTCTAGCATGATGGTTTATGATATTACTGCAATTTTATATTACTTTTGTTCCCCAGTGGGCTATTAAAGAATAGATTCTAGCTGACTTTCTAGCCGATCACCCGATCCCTGCTGTTTCCCACTTAATGATGAGTTACCTGATGAATTCATCATGAGTGTGGATGAACAGGAGTCCCCTACTTAGGAGTTTTATTTTGATGGTGCGTCATCCGTAAAAGCTTTAAGTCCAAATGAAACTTCTACAGTTATGGTAGGATTATGCCTGATTTTTATGTCTCCTGAGGGTCATACTCTACAGTACTGTGGACCTCCGAAAGAGCACCGCGCGAACGGGTCAATTGGAAGGGATAGATTGGATCGTGCATACGACTAACCATTGAGGATAGAGGCTGTCGCCAACACACCCTGATGGGTAGCAATATACACGACCTAGTCACGGGTTTCCCCCATCCGATGAAAGAGCTTGAATGAGGTTTAGTAGATGTGGGACCGAGTTTCCCACGGGCGCAAGCCCCCGTAGTTAATTACATCCCAGGCCAGAGCTTAAGAAAACTCTCGATTAAGGATCATACATTATCCTCTCCTAAAGTGGGATCGGCACGAGGGTATAGACTAGGAAATCTTACTCAAAGGGGAAGAAAGGTTCGAAGGGCTGAATCAACATGCATGACTCATACCAGCACTCGGAGGCTCTAGGGCACTAAAGGAAAACTGGAGAAAGAAAGACAAGCAATCAACCACATGCATGAGAGAAGGATGGAGGTGGCGTCATCCTGTAACGCGGATAAGTAGGATTTAGAGTCCCTTAAAAGAAGGGACCTACCTACTATTTAAGACATACTACGAGACCGATTGTAGTAGCCTCGAATTCTAAATCTAGGTTGGGTTTAGTGTTCTACAAAACACTAAGACCCGTGTCCTAGCTAATGCAGTGCAAGACCTGGACTTACCCCAGCCTGGATTGGGGGAGCCAGCTAACCACCTAATCGCTTCAAAACCATGCTATCAGGTCAATTATGAAAGATGGGTGGGAGGTACAATTTATTGGAAATAAGACCGACATCTAGAGGATTTCCTAAGTGGTCCTGGACTTATGTTGGGTGAATGCCCCTAACTAATGCAATTAAATTTTAATTAAATTGATTTCTAATGCAATGCATGCTAGTTGAAATGTCAGCTCATGAATGTTTTGGATTTTAAAAACAGGCTTAGTATAAAGTAATTTTTAGAAAAAGACTGGGTCTCCCTAAGTCCGGCACTTCATCCTCATAGGCCAGATTATCCGGACTCTACCCGCGGGCAGGGAGATGTCTTATAGCAAGGAAAGAGAAATGCAGTAATATGCATGCGACTCCGGACGGTTCCGGCAATTCCCTAGGTTCGTTAAGTTTCTATATTATTTAAAGCCTTAAAATATTAGAAAATTAGTTATGAGTATAAAAATTTTATAATCCTTAAAGAGCCTAACGATATCCAGGCGAAAACAAAAATCGACATGCAATGAATAAACCTAGAAAAGCAGGTATTTCTACTGTGCAATCAGGTAAACACATCAATATAAATCCAAAAATAATCAACTAAATGGTCATAGGCAAATTGCCCTTATTACACCCCAGATATGCAGAAAATAAAGTGGCCGGGCACCACTGCCAACAACCCGGATTTTCTAAGCCTATGACAGACGCCAACAACTTTGAGTGGGATATTGAGTCTTCAAATCTTTAGTATCCTGGGTATCTTCTCCTTTGACTTCTTGGATCTATCCTCATTGGATTCCTTGGATCTCTCCTCCTTAGACTCCTTGGATCCGTCGTGGTTTGAATATCCAAACGAAGAGACAATTCTCCCCAGCAGGGGTGTATTGCCTTTTCTCTTTGGATATCTGAAGCCATCCAGCTCGATTTTTCAAATGGAAGAAGACTCTCCCCTTGGGGATGCCTTCTTCTTTTAGAATTCGAGCTGGATAAGAATATCCCAACTCAAAAGTTATTTTCACAACTCTTAACAATTATTATAGATAAATTACATGAATTGAAAGCAGTAAATCTAAGAATCCCTACAAGGTTATCCTAGTAAAAATCATCCCAAGCAGTTTATATGGAAATGAAAATGCTAACACCATTGACCCTGTGCCAAGCCATGCTCTTAATTATGAGGGCTAAGCAGCTCCATCTGTGCAGTTATAATTATTAATTTAGTCCTCATTTTATTTAGGGGGAGCTGAGCAAGCACCTGCATAAGACAATATTAGAAATCATAACAATGCCCTCCCTTTTATCAGCTCGAGCATGGCCACCTACACGAAAGAACAGTATATATTTGGCGCTCCTAGCCTATGGGTAAGTCTAACGCTCACATCCAGAGTGCAAAAAAAGTAAGCAAACACACCAATCATTTTTCAAACAGCATGCAGTGAAAACCACGGAAAGCTCCGGCACACAGCAGAAAAATAAAACCTAGCGGCCTAACCTAGATTTAGAAGTGGTGCCCTAGCAAACCATTCTATGTGTATATAAGGCTAGTGTGGTTTGGATAGGTCCTAGGCAGGGTAATTAGTTAAAATTGTCTAAAGTTCAAATTTGTTGAAGGCCAAAAAAGGAAATTTTTGTTGAAATTCAAATATTAGTGAATTGGGGTGCATTTTAGTTAATATAGTTTGTTGATCAATTTTAGGAACTTAGAGTGATGATATTTGAAGCTAAAGTTATATTAGCCAATTTTAGAAAGTTCTAGGTCCTCCTAGGAACTATACTAAGGGTCTAAAAAGTCACTATGGGAAAAAGGCTAAGTCTGGGTCTCCTATCACCTTAGGAAAATACTAGACCTTAATACGAGTAGTTAGACAGGTAGTAGGCTGAAATCGGAGTTCCCTATTCAAAGTTATGAATTTTATAAGTTTCAGGCTCTAAATGAACTACGGTTGACCAAAAAGTTGACTTTCTTATCTAGACCAATTTCTGGAATCCTAAGATTTTTAGTAAATACTAGACCCTAATTGGAGTCTAATGCAAGTGAGTTTACCTAATTTGGAATTTTCTACAATTAGTTATGAGTTTTCTAAGATTGGGTAATTAAGGGAATTTTCTAAATTAACTAAGGGCCTTTTTTACTGTTTTGATCCAAACAAGCTCTAAACTGATTGGAATCACCCCCAAAGGTCAGGAATGACTAGAGAAAGTGTTCCCAATTGTTTGGAGGAGATTTGGAATTTTTAATAATTTTTAATGATTTATTAGGGGCAAAACGGTAATTTCCACCTAAGGTCAAATTAGGGGTCAACCTGAAGCCAAACTAGGGAGCCCTATTTATCTAAAGTCAAGGATCCGATTCTGGTCAGTTTGAGGTATTATGGGTAATTTTCTGACCTAGGGTGTATTTATTGTAATTTTCGGAAGGTCTCGGGGCCTTACTTAACCAGTTAATTAGGGTTAGTTAACTAAGGGGTCTAAAAACTCCTAAAAATTCCTAGAAAATTCAGTGATGTTTTAGATGTCACTAACTTTAAACGTTGAAGTTTTTGTGTCGTTCCGGGATCTATCCTAGCTCGTAGAAAACTTCTAAATTCGCTAGACAAGTCCTTAATTGTTGTTCTTAAGGTGTCACTACGTTATCAAGGTTTAAAGTGATGTTTTAACTAACCCTCAAGGTAGTAAATGCGTGGGAGTACAAAAATGAAATAAACACACCATGTCCTTAGATCTAGGAGAGCCTAAGCTAAGTGCTCGTGGTGCAATCCTATACATGCAATCTACGAAAAATAAAAATAAAAAAAGGAAAGACACCTAAAGAAAGGATTAGTGAATGATTGGGACTCAACCATTCACTAACCCACTCCCCCATGATTTGCTCTTCATTCATAGAACCCATGTCTAAAATTTCATCGAATAGCGGATCTCCCAAAATTAGGATTTAATACATAAGTAATTTTAAAATATTTTAAAATACTTACAAATATATAAACCTTTGGAAAATAGCATAATTAAAAATAGATCAATTTATGATAAATACATATAAGGGAGACCCACTGGCTACACTAACGAAGTCTCAAGCGATTTGAAAGTAGTTTGTGTCCTGAAAATAGTTGTTATATTAATATATAAATATCAAAATATCCAAATAATAAGATCAAAACAAGAATCTATTCATACAGCCACAATCAGAGGCTGGAAATGGTTCCAAAACATAAAGCTCATCTTGCTGAAAAGAACGAGGGGTCGCACATCGAAATCCGACTTAAAACGACGAATATATGATTTTTCGAAGTCTAAACATAATAAAATAATATTTTAGAATAGTGTTGTTTTACTGTTTTGAACATATTAGAAAATGTAAACAGAATTTTCACCCAAAAGTGATTTCATACTGTACCGAATTTCAGATACACCCAAAACAAGGTGCTGTGCACAAAAATCCGACTAAAAATGAGAAAGTTATGCAATTTTAAAGTTTAAAGACAATAATTGGATAATTTTAAAATAATGCTGTTTACTGTTTTCAAAAATAATTGCAGACAGACCCAAAACTTTTGAGTAAACCTAGTTCCAGAATATGCAGAATCTAAATACGTTCAAAACAAGACGTTGTGCGCAAAAATCCGATTTAAAACGACGAAGTTATGAATTTTGGAAGATTAAAAGCAATAAATATTTGTTTAAAATAATTTGAAGAATAATTACTTAAAATAACCGTTAAATAATATTAGCCTAAAATATCAATATCAATGAAATATAAAAGTAATCTAAAGCTTTTGAAAAAGTATATATATATATATATATATATATATATATATATATATATATATATATATATTTAAATGATTTAAATAATCAAGAATAATTACAATAATGTTTAATTGTAAAAATATTTTTTTTTATTTAAATAATAGTAATAGTTTTAATAATAATAATAGATAAATACAAAATAATAAAATAATAACTTAAAATAACAGTAATTATGATAAATAATTATAATTGAATAATAATATAATAATAATAGTAAAATACTAATTTAAATAATAATAAAAATAAGTATTTTTACTGTTTTTAAAATAATTAAAAATCTATAGTTCATTTTAATAAAAAAAACTTTTAACAGGTAGAGAATAAAAATACGGTCAAAACGAGATATTATACGTCAAAATCGGAGCAAAAACAAATTTTTGGCGAATTTTCAAAGATAAAATAGGTTTAAAATAAATTAAAATTCTTATTTATTTAAAGAAAACGGCGGCGAGACCGGTCTGACACGTGGCTGACGCTCATTGGCTCTGCTGTCCGCGGCCAATGATTGCGCCGCCAGCAATCATTGGCCGCAATGATTGCGGCATGATAGCAGCGGCGGTCCCCCACTAAACCACGTCGGACGGCATCCACGACCGTCTGATCTGCGCGGTTCTGATGGGCGCCCCAGATGACGCCACGTGTCATGCAAGACCGCGGGCTGGGGTTGGCGGTCACGCCAGATCGCGGGAAGCCGCCGATCTGGACCGTTGATCGGTGAGATCAACGGTCACGCACGCTTGCCCCGCCGGACCGAAACCCTATAGGGTATTTTTTCAATTTTCTCTTGATTGGCTGAACGAAATTAGACGAAACTTTAGATCTAGGATCTAGAAGCGAAGAGCATTCATGGGGGGGGGGGGGTATATTTTGTTTGAATTAAAACGCGCTAATAACGATGCTAATTAACCATAAGTGTTCTAACTAGGGTTTAGGTTTTACCTCAATCCACACGGTGGATTCAGGAGATCTTGGGCTTGTTGGACTCGTGGACTCCTCTAGAACAAGTTCTTAGTTGACACCGAGATCCAAATCACGCTTGATCGCTCGGGATACGTCCTAGAACGTAAAACGGCTCGGGTTCGTCGGGATCTCGCCGCCGGCGAGCTTCTGGCCGCTGAGTTTGGTCGGGAAAGGTGGTGAGAGGTCGTGGGAACTCTCACAGGAAATATCAGAGGCTGTGGGAATCTCCAGAGGAAGCGAGAGAAAAAAGTCCTCTACTTGACCTAATTTTTGGGTATTTAAATGGATGGGGTTCAAGGGAACGGTCTAGATCTAATCTAGAGTTGATTTGAAGGGAATTCAGAGCCAAGGAGGCCATGGAATCAAATTCAAAATGAAGGGAGAGGAGTTAATGCATTAAATATGGCTTAAATGGCTCTAAATAGGTCATAAATGACCTATTAAGACTTGGGTTGACCAAGTCAAAGATCGACTTGGTCACCCAAGTCAACTAAGTCAAAGAAGTGAAGGAATCAAGTCATGCAATGGGTTGGATTGATTTCAAATGGATTTGGGCTCTTAATGGGCCTAATGGGTCAAAAATAGCCCATTAGGACTTGGGTTGACCAAGTCAAAGTTTGACTTGGTCAATCTAACCCATTTAGACCCATGGAGTGAGGCTCGAGTCAAAAAAGAGGTCAACAAGTACTCCTATAGCTTATCAGAACCTCGTACTAATATGAAGCTGAGTACGAAGCTCTGATTTTGGGGCTAGAGTTGGCCATTCAGATGAGTCTTACGCGGGTGAAGATCTTTGGAGACTCCCAACTGATAATCAATCAAGTGGCTGGAGTCTACAAAGTACTTAAGCCTGAGCTCATTCCATATCATAATAAAGCAATGGAGCTCCTAAGCTTAATACCATAAGTAACTTTGGTCAAAATCCCTAGATCTGAAAATGGGAAAGCAGATGCATTGGTCAAGTTAGCAAAAGAATTAGCTGACCCTACTGGAAATCCAGTGTCTATTATTGTACAGTATCGTCAAGCTCTGTGCCCCGCAGACTTGTCCTCTCCCAATTAGACACTTGCAGTTTTTGCTATGGATGAGGAGTCAGATTGGAGAGAGCCATTCATATAGTATTTAAAGCATGGTAGGCTTCCAGATGATAAGTCTCTCGCTACTCAAATTAGAAAGAGAGCCTTATCATTTGCCTTTGTAAATGAAACTCTGTATTGAAGCTCTTTTGACCAGATGTGGTTAAGATGCCTCAATAAAGAGAAGGCTAGTAGAGTCATGAGCGAGATACATGAAGAGTTTTGTGGTGCCCATCAATCTGGACCTAAAATGAAAGGCAGAATTAAATGCATTGGGTACTACTGGCCAACTATTATCCACGATTATATGGAGCACGCTAAGAGATGCCACCAGTGCCAGATTCACGGCACGGTGATTCACCAACCCCCTAATTCGTTGCACCCCACTATTTCTTCTTGGCCATTTTTTGAGGGCTGGTGCACATATGTGGTAGGTCCTATAGACCCTCATTCCTTTAAGGGTCATAGGTTTATTTTAGCCGCCATTGATTACTTCTCTAAGTGGGCAGAGGCTGTCCCATTTAAGGAAGTTAAATCAGAAGATGTGATTCATTTCTTTTGCGATAACATTGTTTATCGCTTTGGTGTTCTGCACCGTATAATCTCAGATAATAGCCCATCCTTTAGAAGCACCAAAATTGCTAGATTTGCCCGCTATCATAACATTAATTGGCGATACTCGTTGATTTACTACCCTAAAGCCAATGGCTTAGCGCATTTAATAAGACTCTTGTGCAATTGATAATGAAAATTCTTGTTGCAAAAAAAAGTGAATGACATGATAAGTTACCTGAAGCATTATGGGCATATAGGACTACCTACCGTACTCCTACTCAGTCCACCCCATATGCTTTAGCTTTTGGTGCTGAAGCTGTCCTCCCACTTGAGGTCGAGCTCCCCTCACTACGTGTAGCAGTTAGTTACAAAATATCTGAGGAAGATAATGCCCGATTGAGGTTGGAAGAGCTTGATGGTTTAGATGAGCTTCGCTTACGAGCTTATCAATGTCGATAGCTATGCCAGGCCCGAATGACACGGCACTACGAGTGTCTCGTTAGACCCTGTGCTTTTCGGGTAGGCGAGTTAGTTCTTGTTTTTCGTAGGCTTATCATCTTACACCGTCGACGAGGTGGTAAGTTTGAGCCTGTTTGGGAAGGCCCCTTCGCTATAGAGTAAGTTTATGAATGTGGTGCCTACCTACTTGTTGATGCAAACGACGTTTACCCAATGCCTGTCATCAACGGGCAGTACTTGAAAAAGTACTATGCCTGAGTCCAGTACTTCACAGGGGAGCCTCCCTACCGCCTATAGATATCTCTCTGTATATGTAGCTTCTAAAAGGATTCCTCTTACTTTTCGGCAGTCTGCGTGGCCGTGACGATTTGTCCTCTACCACGCGACGTTGCTTAGAAGAGTATGAAGCTATCCTAAGAGGTGGTACACTAATACGCCGTAGGGATATTTTGTATTTTTGTTTGTGCGCACCAATCACGTTGGTGCTATCGCATAAAATTTTTAGTTTATTCTCCTCTTTGTAGGGCTTAGTTCCCCAGTTTTACCTACTGCCCCAGGTGTGGTCTAGGATATCAAAACCAATAGTTCGAGTCTAGTTTTCAAGAGGTGATACTAGGTCCACACCACCCCGTGACAGTTATGTATGGTGATGGAGATCCACTATCCCTAGTTGAGTTTCTTCTTTCTATCAGTCCTGATATGATAGATGTAGCCCCTAGTCCATTCATATGAGTTGAATGTGATCAAGGATGTTAGAGTCATTGGTTTAGACTCTTTTTGAAAAAGGATACAGGGTCCATGCCATCCCATGCTAGTCAAATGTGGTAATGTTAATCTTCTATTCTGATCACGATTTCAGTTATGCATCAATTTCTATATGATTGTGCTCCCCAGTTCATTTACATGAGATGAATATGGTCTGGGTTATCAAAACCAAATATTCACTCCTTCACAAGATCCTGTTAAATCTTTTTTCCAGTTTGATTCATGTGGTGAACATGATCTGGGTTATCAAAATCATCTAATACTCCCAATTAAAAGTTTATGTGTGATAAAGGAGGGGAGCTCTTAGTAGAGCAAAACTGGTTGCCCTTGTCACAGGAGGAACCCAGTAAAACTCTTCAAAAGCACAAATTTCACAGTTCTGTTTATGTGACGAACAAGATATGGGTCACCAAAATCATTCACAATTCTAAAAAAAAAAAGTATACACATGTGATAAAAAGAGGGAAACTCTCAGTAGAGCAAAACCGGTTGCCCTTGTCATAGGAGGAACCTGGTAAAACTCCCTAAGAGCCTACATTCCCCAAAAATTCTCTTGCTACTCCCTCAAGAGCACTTTGGTGGTCTCTTCAAGTTTGAGTTTCCACTTAGTTGATTAATTAATCTTTATGATTCTAAATCCTTTTCTCTACTAGTGATGTAGTATGTTGAGTTGTAGGTGTCGACATCACTACCTTCCGAGCTCCGGCCTGAGATGTAATTAACCACAGGGGCTTGCGTCCGTGAGAAACTCGGTCCCACATCTACTAAACCCCATTCGAACTGTTGTATCGAGTGGGAGAAACCCGTGACTAAGTTGTGTATATTACTACCCATAGAGGTGTGTTGGAGACAGACTCTATCCTCAATGGTTAGTCGTATGCACGATCCAATCTGTCCCTTCTAATTGACCTGTTCGTGCGGTGCTCTTTCAGAGGTCCACAGTGGCGTCAATATGGCCAATTCTAAATATTCTACTATTATAGTATGTTACGCCCTAGGATTTAATGAATGGTTGGTGATAAGTATAAATTGTGCATCATTTTTGTTAAGTTAAATACAGTAAAAATGCATTATTTTAGTTATTTTTTACATGAATTATATAGGAAAAATTCAAAATTATAAATGTCGAGCAACACCGTAATATTGATAAGTTTAATGCTGCAGTATCGTATCGATTCATGCTGAAGTGCTGATTTTAACATGGCGGTGCTAAACTTCTTTATTTTTAAGCACCGCGATATAATAGATGTCAACACCAGAGAATATCACAATGCTACTGTGCCAAAAATCAGCACCACAACATTTGGTGTCTTGAAAAAATTCAACGCATGAGTGCTAGCCTTTTTAGCATCGCAACATGAGAAAGTCATTTATGTTGAAACTTGTTAATTATGAATTAGGTTGTTAAACCTAAGCTTATGTCCTAGAAGCTAACCAAGAGGGGGGAGGGGTGAATTGGCATTTAAAATTTTCCTCTTATATTTTAAATCGATAAAAAATCTTATAGTAAAATTTTTTAAAAAATATTTTTCAACCACAGATCAATAGAAAACAACAACAACAACAACATCAAGCCTTTATCCCACTACGTGGGGTCGGCTACATGAATCCTTTTTCTCCATTGTGTCCTATTAAAAGTCAAATTCTCGTTTAAATCTAATAAAGAAAGGTCATTCCTAATATTTTCTAACCAAGTCTTTTTAGGTCTACCCCTACCTTTCTTAACATAAGTCAAATCTAATACCTCTACTCTCCTAACCGGGTCATCGGAAGGCCGCCGTTTAATGTGACCAAACCATCTAAGGCGACTCTCTCTAATCTTATCTTCTACTGGAGCTACTCCAACCTTTTCACGTATATGCTCATTTCGTATCCTATCTCTAAGGGTAAAGCCACTCATCCACCTGAGCATCCTCATCTCTGCCACACTTAACTTAGTATTATGCTTCTCTTTTAATGGCCAACATTCAGCACCATAAAGCATTGCAGGCCTCACTACCATCTTATAGAATTTTCCCTTAAGTTTGAGGGGTACATTTCTATCACATAACAAGCCCGATGCATTCCTCCACTTCAACCATCCAACTTGAATTCTACTGATAATATCCCCATCTATTTCACCATCACTCTGAACAATAGATCCAAGATATCTAAAACGTGTACTCTTATTAATGACTTGATTGCCCAAAGTCACAATCCCCTCACTAGGTCTATTACTACTAAAATTACACTCCATATATTCCGTTTTAGATCTACTCAAGCGAAAACCTTTAAACTCTAAGGTTGACCTCCATAATTCAAGTTTACCTTCAACTCCCTCTCTAGTCTTATCAACAAGAAGAATATCATCAGCAAAAAGCATACACCAAGGTATATCCTCTTTCAAATGTCTAGTGAGAACATCCATGACTAAAGCAAAAAGATATGGGCTTAAGGCTGATCCTTGATGTAACCCAACCGAAATAGGGAAATACTTAGTCAATCCACCTTGTGTTTGAACACAAGTAATAGCTCCTGCATACATATCTTTAATGATTTGAATATAAGCATTATTGACTCCTTTCTTTTCAAGAACTCTCCATAGCACTTCTCTTGGAACTTTATCATATGCTTTTTCTAAATCAATAAATATCATATGTAGATCCTCCTTATTTTCTCTATATTTCTCCATCAAACCTCTTAATAAATCTATGGCTTCCATAGTCGACCTACCCGGCATGAAACCAAATTGATTTTGAGAAACATTAGTATCACGCCGCAACCTATGCTCCATAACTCGCTCCCAAAGTTTTAAAGTATGACACATTAACTTAATACCTCTATAATTCGCACAATCTTGTGCATCACCTTTATTTTTAAAAATAGGAATTAACACGCTCATTCTCTACTCATCTGGCATCTTTTTAGTCTTCAAAATAGTATTAAAAAGTTTAGTAAGCCATGAAATTCCTTCATCTCCTAAGCATTTCCACACCTCTATTGGAATATCATCAGGTCCAACAGCTTTTCCACCCTTCATTTTCTTTAAAGCCTCTCTAACTTCAGTTTTACTAATACGCCGATAAAAACAGAAATCTTTATTTTCATTTAGGGTGCTAAGGTCATTATAGTCAATCTTATTTTCACAATCTTCATTAAAAAGTTTAGCAAAATATCTCATCCATCTTTGTTGAATATCATCTTCTAAGAAAAGTATTTTTTGATCTTCATCTTTAATACACTTCACTTGAACTAAATCCTTACTACTCCTATCTCTTTGTTTGGCTAACTTATACATATATCTTTCTCCCTCTTTCGTATCTAATCTATTATATAAATCACTAAAAGCTAATGTCTTTGCATCGCATATTGCTTTCTTAGCATCCTTACGAGCCACTTTATATATTTCCCAATTATCAGAATTCTTAAAATTAAACCAATTTTTATAACAAAGCTTCTTATTTTTAATCTTTTCTTGCACATTTGGATTCCACCACCAACTACTTTTACTATTAGGAGCTTTTCCCTTTGATACTCCAAGGATATCTTTTGCAATATTCTTAATATCACTAGCTCCTTTTTACCACATAATATTAGCATCCTCATGCACAGACAAAATCTTAAGATCTAAAATCTTATTTCCAAAAATAATTTTGTTAATATTTTTTAAATGCTCCCATCTAATCCTAGAAAATCGTTTTACTTTATTTTTTATTTTATGCCCCTTTATCTTAAAGTCCAAAACTAATAATCGATGTTGGGTACATAAATTTTCACTACATCCACTCAGGTAGAAAACAATAAAGTAAAAAGATAGCAGAAAATAAAAAGATAAGATTTATAGTGGTTCGGTCAAACATGACCTACATCCACTCACTGGAGTTTTCCACTTCAGGTATTGCACTATTTCCACTTAGTGTCTCTCATTTTGCCCTCATAGCAAGGCGGAGAAGCCTACACAAAAACTCTCTTCCACCACTACCCGGTGCGGCAGAGAACCGTCGTCCTTTTACACCTTCCAAATGTAGGCAGAGAACCTTTCGCTGTTCACACTCTCCAAGTGTAGACAGATAATCTTCTGCTGTTCACACTCTCCAAGTGTAGGTAGAGAATCTTCCCGTTATTCCGACTCTCCAAGTGTAGGCAGAGAACCCTTCGTCTTTTCACTCTTCTCCAAGTGTAGGCAGAGAACCTCCAGCTGTTCACACTTTTCGAGTGTCGGCAGAGAATCGGATCTTCTTGAAAAGATCTTCTCACGAGAAATCTGATAGGACAAGAGAAAAGAGTGAAGTAATCACAATTCATAAACGAAGATCCTTACCTTTGAGTACCAAGTGAACCCTTCAAGTAGTAAGAAATCTCCTTCAAACACTCTCACACACTCTCTCCTTTAATCTCTCTTCAGTTTGCACGAAGACTAGTAGACAAAAATATTTCAAGACAATTTTAAGTGGACCTTTTATAAGAAAGACACAAAAAGCCGTCAAAAAACTGCAAAATTTCAGTTTAATATATACTCGATCGTCACGTACGATCGAATTTCGTACGTACGAATAGTGAAAAAACTATTGCGTACAAACTCAATATGCATTAGTATGAAATTCCTTTGTACCCGATCATCGTCCCGTACGAACATAGTTCGTCCGGTACGAACAGTTATTTCAAAGGTTCGTTGGGACAAAAAAATAAGATGAATCACAAGTTCAAAGAACATAGAACATCATCCAGGGACGAAGGTGTTCATCTGGACGAACATAATAAATTGAAAATCCAGAGGATTTTAGCCAGGGACGAATGGGACTATTCATATGGACGAACTGTTCAAACTAAAAATCCAGAGGAGATCGTCCAGGGATGAATGGGACTATTCGTATGGGCGAACAGTTCAAACTAAAAATCCAGAGGAGATCGTCTAGGGACTAATGGGACTATTCGGCTGGACAAATAGTTTAAACTGAAAATCTAGAGGAGATTGTCTAGGGATGAATGGGACTATTTGTCTGTAGGCACAGTTCAAATTAAAAATTAAGAGGAGATCATCCAAGGATGAATGGGACTATACATCTAGACGAATAACACTTAGAAAAATTTTTACTCACCCTCTGTTCGTTCCATTTGCTCCTGGAGGTGTATAACTGATCTGATCATCTCATACGAACATAATTCGTCATGTATGATCAATATTAAAAATTGTGAATTTTAAAATTCTCCCCGGTGTGTGAGTGCTGAGTTACTTAATTAAGTCACACTCTCTCTGACTCAAGTAAAATAAATATAGACTCCAAGTTACATAAAATAACAAGCAGATCTTTGATTTGAAGTCTTCAATAATCTGGAGTATGATTTCCCTAAAATGTTAGTATACACAAGAGCCAAAAAATAATTCTTCCAAAATGTGTTAGGAGAATATAATACTCAAAACAATAATATTTGGAATCATCAAAACATATAAGTTACAAGAATGTGAAGCATGCAAAACTAAGTAGCAACTCTATCAATAATTTTAAGCTTCACAATGCTCACATTTTACAGCATCACGGCGGAGTAGTTATACCTACTACGAACTATTCCAACTTAGCAAAGAGACACACCAATTCAGGTTGTAAACGTGTTAGATCATACAGCGCCGCAATGGAGCCAACATTACAACACCGAGGCGCCAGTTCATTTTCCATCACAACAGTGCCACCTTGTCCAGCATCGCGACACTCAAGTATGATCATGTACTTACTATAAATATAAGTTAATTCTAGTATTTGGAGAGTTTAGTTCTCTGAGTGTAATTTAGTATTTTTAAGTTTATTTTTTTAGTGTTCCCTTAGATTAAAGTCTAAGGGAGGCTAGAAAAGTGCAAGATACAATCATTAGAGGAACTAGCATGTGTTTGTGTAAGCAATTCTGTTAGTGGAGGAAGGAGTGTAGAGAAGATACTTAGATCCATTCTGATGATAAACTTCTTACTTCTCTTGTACTTTATTCTTTTATGAATAAAAGAATATGAATTTGCTTATTATTTATTTCATTTCTGACTATATCTTTTATTTTGGGTTGATGCTCCATACAATAGTCATGTGTGTAGTTATAATCTAGTGTGATGTATAACCTCAATGGAAGAATGCAAGAATAATTAGGAATATTGAAATAAAATATAGACATGTCTAGATATATGATATTTGAATATTATATGTTCTATAGAGATAGTAAAATTGTAAGGAGACTTTTTTTTTTACCCCTATAAGCTTAATATATATCTAAGTATGCACATGCTCTGATCCATATCTATAATTAAGAGTCTTATTAGAAAAAAATATGTTATTTACATACATCACTCCAAAATATTTTATCAAAATTATATCAACTTTATTACTTATTTTCACTCAGTGGTAGGAACTCAAAAATCTCATTTTCATTTTAGTATGATATATTCATGTATTTGGAGTAACGAATAATAGTTTTGTTGCATTATTATAGATAAATTCCTTATGGGTTCAACACTTTATTTTATCGTTTTATTACTTGATTCAACACACATTCTTACATGAATTAGTGGGCTATTTTGAATTTTATATGAAAGAAAACTTAAGCATATTTCAAATCCAACAAGTTTTACATTAGCTCTTCATTATCAAATCACATACATCCCAATTAGATTCCTTAAACCTATTATTTTCTAACTCAACTATCATACCAATAACTAGAGCTACTATAAAGTCTAAATAATAAAACAATAAATACATTACATTTCATCATAACTTCAAATACTATAATGTAGATCTAAATATTTTTTGCATCAAAATAATGAAATGATGGATTACAAAAAAATGTCATATATCTACTCAAAATCCAAATGTGCTACCTCTACTCTTGACCTAGTATATTGTGTTTTTACCTTTTGCTAAAATATCATACGAAATGGAGAGAGCTCAACCAGCTCAATGGACTTCCTACTCTAAGCTATCATAGATGTCAATATCCAAATTTAAAAATGAAATTGCCATAATAAAAAGAAATAAGAAATAAATAAAGTGCTAGTAAAGAAGTAAAATATAATTGTTCATGGGTTCCAACACATATTTAAAGTTTTAATTAACACACTCATAAGCAATGTTTTGAAAACCGAACCGGATCAGCCGGTTCAACCGGTTCAACCGTGAACCGGTCTGGTAGTCGGTCCGACCAAGCTCCAGAACCAGCTCTGCATCGAACCGGATCAAACCGGATTGAACCGGCGGTTCAACCGGTGAACTGTTGAACCGGCCCGGTTTGGAAAGAACCGGCCAGTTCATAAAAAAAATTATTTTTGTTTTAATTAAAATTTTAAAAATATATTTTAGTTAATTAAAACTTTTTAAAATATTTTTATTAAGTGTGATGATTAATATCATCATAATACATGCAAGTTATCTTAAATATCTCATATAATTTGTTTGGCAAAAAGAGCACTTCTCACTTTATAAAGGGTTCAAGGAAGCATCCTCAAACTCTCCCTATGATTTGGGACTAAAAAAGTTGCATGAATAGCTTAGAATGTGAATTTGGGCTTCAAATTTTTGCTTAGTTGGGCTTGAAAATTTTGCTTAGTTGGGCTATTTGGATAATATATATTATAAATCTGCTATAATATATATTATAAAATATTAATATTATAAATTTATATATTATTTTAAATATTATTTTTATAAATATATTTAATTATAAAAATATAAATATATTATTTTTAAATGATATTTATATTTATAATTTTATATTATTCTTAAATGATATTTATATGTATAAAATTTTATTATATATTTTAAAATTTTATAAATATTATTAAATACTCATATACTTATATTATATGATTTTTATTTTATTAATTTTTACTAATTTTATTATTTATTACATCATCCGGTTCGACCCCGGTTTAACCGGTCGAACCGATCAAACCTTGAACCTCTCTCTCTTTCGGTTCGTTGTCCGGTCCGGTTTTCACAGCCTTGCTTATAAGCCACTTTCTCTAAACTTTCTAAATGCTTCACAAAATGCTAGCCATGAGAGGTTCATTTATGCTTTTTTTTACATAATTCATCAATTTTCATATGAAGTTTTAGAAATACCAACATTCATTTTAGAATAATGCTTATTCTTATTTCATCAATATAAATGTGATGCAATGACTATAATACACATGTCTGGATGCTTGTTTATAACTCCACTTTCACTTATGACTCCCTAACCTCTCACACAAGCCTTTAACAAGTGGGTCCAGAATCAAAATGGAATTGTGTTACATAAACTCTCATACCTGGTTTCAAGAAGTGGGGCTAAAAATCCTCCCACATCCACATTAGGTGAATGGGGCCAAAGATGTTGAGGATGACATTTTATGTAAGAAGGTGAGGATGTAATAATGGCCTCTATAAATTCAGATAATTATCATAATAATCATTAACTTAAGTTTAATAAGTAATTATAAGTTTTAATGTGTTTAAAGGGACTTTGACTTAGTTAAGAAATGATATGGGGAAATGACAACCTAAGTTTGAAAATACTCTATAAGAGTTGCAGTGCTATTATTAATAGCGTCGTGGGATCATGCTCTTAGAAAAATGGAGAAAAAATAGAATTATGGGGTGCACTACAACATTGGGTCTCAATTGAGGATATTTTGGGAGAATCTGAAAGATTCTCTCAAAGCATAATGACACTAAGAAGCTGAGCGCCACGACACTAAGTCAAGTTAGTAGTTTTTAAATATTAATAATATCTTAAACCATTTTATCATCTCATTAACCCCAACCCTAGCTAGAGAAAGAGAAGAACATAAGGGACAAAAGAAGAGAGGAAAGAGAAAGAGAGAAGTTTCGAAAGCCAATACTTGAGATTTGTCTATCAGGCCTATTCATGATATTGTAAAGCTCAAAGTAAACTTCCAAACCTCTATCTCTGATTTCAATTATTATATTTTATAAAATTTATGGTTGAAAATGTGTTTTTTTTACAAAGTTTCCTTTGCGTAACTTTCAATACATTGTTGTGTGCTTTATTTCAAATATTTTGATTATAAGAAATTAGATTTTCATCGATTAGTTTTCTTTTGTAAATTGTTGAGTATATGATTTGATTAAGATTTTTGTGGCAAGTTTAATAGTTATATAAAAGTCTTAAGATATTCATGTCAATGCCCCACTAAAATTGGAAGTTAAACAAGAAAAGTTTAGTTAATATATTAGTACGCATGTAATGTGGCTTTTTACAAGAATTTCATGCATTATTTGGATATTACATTAAATTTATATTTTAATTGATATTACATTGCATTTGCACTATGCATAACATAGCACTTATTTTTCAGAGTTATGGCAGAAGACATTTGGGTCAATGCTACATAATGGCAAGGCAAAATTTTAGGTGTGGCTAGACCAGACACAGGGTGACTAAGTGTCTGCATGTAGGACCTGATCAATGTTTTGAGCCTGGATCTAAGAGTTTTGTTAGACATGTATGGAGACTAAGGATTGAAAGTTCATTAGGATTGTTAAGCCCTTATGAACTAGCCTGAGGCTAACCAAGAGGGGGGTGAATTAGTAGTTTTAAAAATCTTAAAAAAAAAACATGATCTTTTTGGGATATTTTAAAACATTAAATCTTACGATCACCCATAAGAAAATAAAGTGTATAAATTTAAATGTGGAAATATAATAAGAAAAAGCATACCATACTTTTTAGTGGTTCGGTCAACTTGACCTACGTCTACTCCCTGGAGCTTCTCTTTCGGGTATTGCACTAAAATATAGTGACTCTCCTTTTGCTCTCACAATAAAGCAGAGAAGTCTTTTACAAACTCCTTTCCACCCCCGATAAGGTAGAGAACCTGACCTCCTTTTGCTTCCTTCTAAAGCAGGCAAAGAACCCAAACTCCTTTTACTTCCTCCTAAAGCAGGCAAAGAACCTTAATCGATTGTTAAAGAAGACAACCCTAGAGCCTCCAAGGAACTAGGGATGACGACTAGAGAAGACTACTCAGATCCTTATTTATAGCAACATTTGTAAATCTCTCATAAACTTCCCCTCACAAGATCCTCTCTCTCTCTCTTCTTATCTCCCCCTCTCCTTCTCATCGCTCTCTCAGGTCAGGATAGCAGCAAAAGATCTCACCTTGAATAATCAAGAGATCTTATAAAAAAGGGCTTAAAATTTACCCTAAATTGTAACAAGCAGTCAAAGATCGTCCTGTACGATCAGTATATTTTCAGCCCTTTTAGCCATAACGATCTATGAGGGATGGATGATTGGAACACTTATTTATTCTGATCATCCAAGATGATGTGGACATCGTCATGTATAATTAGTTCAAAACCCTATATATTATCCAACACATCATTCTGTTTGTCCATAGTCATATATGTTGGACGATGAAGAAATATAATATATCGTATAGGACGATCCTTGAATCATCATGCACGATTAGTTCAAAATCATAGATTTTCGTTTATCACATCATTTTGTTCGTCCAGGTGATTAAGGAGAGGACAAAGGTTTTTATAACTAATTATTCAGGATGATCCTATGATCGTCCGGGATGATATGATCGATTCAATCATACCTTAATTAATTTTCTTAATCACCTGATTAATTTAGGCATGATTGCAATGAATCGTCTAGGATGATATGGGATCATTATGTATGATTTATTAAAATAATAACATACCTAAAAGAGTTTGTGGTTGTTTATTTCTGATTGAAGCATATAATCTAGGACAATATTAATATCGTCCAAGACGATTTACTTAATTCGGCTGTCTTAATAAGGATGCCCTAATTAGGGTTTCGATTTTTAACTGATCATCCAGGATGATTTTGGATCATCCCGGATGATATGATCAAAAATAGAAAACTCTAATACAGACAAAATTTCTCCCCATGAGTGTGTGTGTGTGTGTGTGTGCAAGATTACTTAGCATCATTATCCACTTTATTACATTTAACTCAAGAAAAGGTAAAACATCCTTGAAGTATACTTACAGGCTGACTCAATCCTAATCTACCCAATCTTTAGCTGGCTTGAATTGTAATTGACCTTGTGGATCTAAAATGTTAGTAGGTAGGGCAACCAAAATAGATATGCAATGATAACCATAGTAAGAAATTGGGAATATAAGAAATATTTATTATCATCAAAATTATAATTCTTGTATCCACATTTGCAACAAGGATAATTATGCCTTTTATATTTAGTGAGGGATAATTTAGCAAATATATTGTTTCTAGTTCTATGGTAGAGATATTGTCTGGTAGTTATTAGAGAGAGCCTGGTAGTTATGTTATTTTAAGTCTAATCAGGCACATATGTATAGTTTGACTCAGTATGAGGCTAGAGATGCTCTAGATTTGGTTATATAATGCCCCAAGATCTAAAGGATGAAGTTAAACCTACTACTTTGGTGGATGATCTTATATTCTAGACTTTGGTGGAAGCTAAGAGGCTCACATTCCTCTGATTGAATTTGATTACAATAATAATTTTCAATCAAGTATAAGTATAACCCTCTAAGAAGCTTTATATGGTAGGAGATGTAGAACCTCACCATCACGGATAAATGTGGGAGAGATGAGTCTATTTTGGTTAGCTTTCGTTGATGATGCTACTGAAAAGATCGTTTGATCAAAGATAAATTAAAAGTGGTGCATGATAGAAATAAATTGTATTACGATGCAAAACATCAAATTGTGAAATTTCAAGTTGGAGATTTGTATATGTGAAGATCAAGCCAATGAAGGGCATAGGCAACTTTGCAAAATAAGAAAATTTGAGTCTAAGATATATCATATCATTTGAGGTAATTGAATGGATTGAAATGTCTGATGACATATTGCAATTTGGAGAGCATATGTATGATATTCATAGCATATTTCATATATCACCTCTAAGGAAATGAGTATTTGATTCCAAGAATATAGTATATATCTATAAAAGAGGCTAAAGTATGTCTGAAGTTGAGCTATAAAAAAGAACCAAAAAGAATTTTGGGATATTATATCAGAAGGATGAGGAATAAATAAATCTCAATGGTGAAAGTGCAGTTGAAACAAATAATAGAAAGAGAAGCCATATGGGACAAAGAATCTAAAATGATTCAATTATATCCCAATCTCCTATGTTGATATAAGATTTGAAATATCGATAATGATAGTTTTCTAAGGATGGGAGGATTGTAATGCTTACCGAATCCATCCATAGTTGCACATATTCCGACCTAGTCTGGTAAGGGCAATGAAGTGATTTTTTTTTTTTTTTTTGCATATGTCTGTAAGATATTGGTTCAAATTGGAACCTTAGTTTGCACATGGTTTGAAAATAATATGACCCTAGTTTGAACCAAGTTCAAACCTATGTTTGCAGATCTCTTGCAACTAAACTCATTACACTTCAACTATGCCTTCACAATGAGTTCCATTACACAACCTCATATCTCTCTCACTTTCAGTATGTCTCGTTGTTGTCTTCCCCAATAAGCTCCGTCATGATATGCCCCCACACAACCTGTTGATCCCGTCAATATCCTCCCACATGTACACTTCGTTAATCTCATTGATGCTTTCCCCAAATGAGATTCATTGTGATCTACACCCACACATCACTGATCCTATCGATGCCTTTCCCAGTGAGCTCTTGAGCTCCTTTTCTCCTTTACATACCGTTGGCCTCGTCGATTACTTCCCCGTCCCCCATTTAGCAGGCTCTATTAAGAAATGTTCAAATATGTCTTCTAATTTTGGTTTGAATTTCATTTGAACTATTTTTTATTGGACTTTAATAAGTAGTTTGTAATTATATTATTATAATTTTGTCTGAAATAAATTTTCAAATTTTTTTTTTTTTTTTTGAAAATAACTAATAGGTATTTTCCCCCCTATTAGAATATACGGTCAAAATTTTTAATTTTTTTTAAGAATTTCAAGTAATTAAATTACAAATACACATATGCCCTTTAAACCCAAAACCTAAAATTAAGCTCCAATCAATCGATGTGAAAGTGTTCGAATTTCGTTTGATCTATTTTTTAATGGACTTTAATAAAGTTTTGTAATTATATTATTATTATTTTGTCCAAAATAAATTTTCAAATATATTTTTTGAAAATAATATAATAGGTATTTTCCCCCTATGAGAATATAAGATCAAAATTTTCAATTTTTTTAAAGAATTTGAGATAATTAAATTATAAATACGCATGTCCTTTAAACCTAGAACCTAAAAGTAAGCTCCAATCAATCGATGTGAAAGCAGAGAGATTATTAGATGCGGAGTGCGGACGGGGAGAACTGTCCGCATAAATATTGGGTACCTAGTGGTACCCGTACTCGATCATTCTGGATACCACTAGATATTTAATGCTTGTGCGGACGATGAGTACTCCACAGCTAATAATTTTTCGTGAAATCGGGCTGCATAAATTTTTATATTGGGCAAAGGAAAGGAAACGTGACCCTCAAATCAAGCCGCGGCACGTGATACGTCGTCGAGGTCCGCTCCGCCCACCACGTGAGCCACCGCACTTCCCGTGCCGTCGCTTTGCCGTCTCCGCCGGTTAAGTTAACCCTGAAATCGAAGCAAAATAATCCGCACCGAGAAAAAACACACCCAATTGCACCCTGATAGATTCGTGGACCCACGAACGCGGTGTTATATCATGCCATTTTTTTTCATTTACAGATGGTAACCTTGCAGGTAAATTTGTAAATTAATTGAAACAATATCAGAAGACTTTCATTATAGCTTGGAGAAATTATTCTGTACGCAGTCCGAATGCAGAATAAGGTTCGAATGATGCGTATTTACTGTATGCTTTTTGATACATAATTTTTTATACTTATTTTTTGCGTATTTAATGTGTATTTAGTGAGTATTATTTATTTGATGCTTATTTGACACAAAAAAAAAAATATGTATAAAAAAATACGCAGTAAAATTAGCAGTAAATACGTAGTAATTCCAACCTTATTCTGCGTTCGGACTGCGTACAGAATAATTTCTCTATAACTAGAGCTCGCGAGACTTCTCGGGCCCTTAGGTTATAGCTTTTTAAAAAATTGGTTATCAAAAATAATAATTTTCTTAAAATGATTGTAAATAATAATTTTTTATCATAATTTTCTTAAAAACTGTGAAAAAATAATAATAAAATAAAATTATAATTATTATCTAAAAAGCAACGCAATCCATTGCGATTGTTTTATTAGAAAGCAAAGTAGTCGAAAAGCTATTACAAACAAATTCTTATTTGAAAAATGTCCAAATTTAAAGTAATATTTATTTTTTGGAGCATAAATGAGGGTATATTTTGAAGCTGCAATATTTTGTAAGAGTAATTATAAAGCTGCTGTGAGAAAATTAATTTTTTAAAAGTTAATGTGAGAAAATAATTTACTAACACAAAAATTTATTAAAAACAATGAGAAAATAATAGTAAAATAAAACTATAATGGAGTCGTTCAAACTTTTGACTTGCTAATTAAATTATAAAATACCCGTCGCATGTGCATATGATACGCTAAATTCTGATTGGAGCACACACTGTAAAATTCGTGCAAAGGGTACCATGCTTGTTACACTAAAAAATATATTGAGAATATGATAATAACATTATTTCGGTTAAATAAATATAAATATAAATGATAAATTTATTCTGTTAATAGTTAATACAGCCAAGTAGTGATGAGTATAATGAAACTTTTATCTTCAGTAGTGAGCTATGTTTCTGAAAGAGAGAGAAGAGAAATTTTTTATGTGTTTTATCATGAGGTGAAAGATTAGGTTGTTAGCTATCGACACTTTTGAAATATTGTCGCAATAAAGGGAGTGGGTTGGCTAATTGATATTTACAAATTTTTAGGAGATAAATATGAGTTGGTGATTATGGGTCGTGGTAGCCCAATGGTTGACACATCTATGCTATATCGTTCAATCTGTCAAGAAGAAATGCGTTGAAGATAGGGGCAGAATCAACTTTATTTTTTTTTTTTTGGGGGGGGACAAACTTATAAGTAACGGTTGGCGTTGTCTGGAATTTAGCTCGACCCTTCAATACAATAAAATATGTCAATAGCGATCCATGTTTGTTAATTGCCTCCTAACATAAAAGGGGTCGGCCCGTGGTTGAAGCTCTATGATGAGAAGGATGCAAATTGTAGGAAACTTTGTAACTGGACTAAAGGTTTCATTATAATCTCCATTGAGTCCTTCAGCACTAGGAGATTGAGGAGAGCATTGTGGTGAATTATAGTGGCATCCAAGTTTTGATTTATTGGAGACCGTATTAATTTCCGAGTTCTTCGACTTTGAAAGGCATGATACTCTTTGATTATGAGTGCTCTATGGCTTTAGTGTAACAATGGGTTTTTGTGTGATTGTAGAAATCAACATTCCACGATAAAAATTTCCGAAAATTTGTGAGAAAATAATAATCAAATAAAATTATGATGGATACCTGAAAAGCAAAACAACCGGTCCCAAAAAGGATTAATTATTCTATATGAACATCATCCGGAAACCAATCAGAATGCGCCACATCACCCCTTCGTTGGGTATCGTGGCTCGGTACTGCTGATGTACATTCACCTGATTCATCTCTACGTCCGGTCTCTCTGTACATAATAATTTCTCCCAAAAAAAAAACCATAAATATGAGATAATCTGACAATCACTTAGGAGGTCCAGACTGCTCGATCGAGTGTCAGGCCAAGAGCGAACATTCCTCGGTTGTTTAAAGAATATTAAACTTCAACAATGCAAGCCTTTAATAAATATAAGCACGCGTGATTAGCACCAACTTTACGCCTCCATTTCTTGAACCCCTTAAGCTCTATAAGAAGATTGGATCAGCCATAGAACAAAGAGCTAGCAGAAATTAAGAGGGAGACGATATGGAGCTCTACAGAGTGCAGCAATGGCGGCCAAAGCTAGTCCTACTGCTACTGCTACTCCTGCTAAAAGTATGGGGTTCCACATGTGTGAACTTGTTCGACTTGAGCGCACGTGTGGCCCCTCTGAATGGCCTGATGCTCCATTACTACAAGTACAACACAAGCTGCACCTATGCAGAGGAGTTTGTTCATCTTATGGTGAACAGTGCATGGAAGGCTGATCGCTCAGTCACCGCCGCCCTCCTCCGCCTCCTTTACTCCGACTGCCTTGTTACGGTAATAATTAATAATTCAAAATATTTAAGACATTTGGAAATTTTTATAAGATTTTTTTTACAAAATATAATGAGATGATTCGTAAAGTCTTTCGATCTTTGATGTGTTATATATATCTCTGAATGATTTTCAAAGTTAATGGCTAAAATTAGTATGAAGAAGATGAGAAATTATTATGTGCGGAATCATGATGCATCCGGACTTCAATGAAATCAAGTCTGGTGGGTTGAATTTAGTGGAGTTCAGACACGAGCTACGTCCAAATTTCAAAAGATAACTTAGAGCCATTTGTATTAGAATATGGAACAAATAATAATATGCGGATATTAAAAATGAGAAGAGGATTAAATTTTTTTCAGAAGATAAAATGTATTTTTTATTTTTATTTGAAAAAAAAAATAATGTAAATATATATTTGTGTTTTGCATCCGAATGAATTTCTTTGAAAGGCATATCAAAGCAGAATTTTCCTTACTTTTGTGCTTCTTTGAAGAAGCATAATCATTACTAGGTATCAAGCCCTGGATGAGAAAAATGAAAAACTACATTAGATAATCAACAATCAGCATAAAATTTGTCGAATAATCATGACATAATCAGCCAACCTCACGTAATAGTATAAGAGTTTGATATTATTATTGTATGTATTTTTTTTTAAAACAAAATTATATCAAGACATTCAAATATATAAAAAATAAAAAAGTTTTAACAGAAATAAAAAGATTCAAACACAATGAAATGATGCTAATATTATTATTATTATTTTATAAATATCCTCTATTTTGAACTTTTATGTTCTAATTTAATAACTTATTGTCCTATTTTAATCCACTTTTATGTTTGATACTGTACTTGATGCATAATTAGGGGTGCGATGCATCGATCCTTTTGGATGGAGATAATACAGAGAAGTATGCTATTCAGAACCAGGGGCTAAGGACCAACGGCTTATATCTCATTGATGATATTAAGAAGGTGCTGGAGGCAAGGTGCCCAGGAGTTGTGTCCTGCGCTGACATCTTGAACTTGGCAGCCAAGGAAGCTGTTGCTCTGGTCAGTATAAATATCTAAACTTCTCAAAAATTATGATTGTGTAAAGAGTAATCATTGTGTCCGGACACCGAACGCGTCCAGAGACCACTAACAACTCGCCACATCACCTGGAGCTCGGTACCGAGTGCTCTGTGAGATGAGCATGAAAATGAATGCAAACAGTCAAATACTGGATATTTGTTGAATCAAATCCAGCTTTTGAATGATTCTCAGTATAATGTAGCGACTATGATTAAAGAAGACCAAAGTCATGTCCAGACCCCAAAGTGGAGAAATTATTATGTACGAAAACCGGATGTAGAACTCAGTCCGGATACCAATCAAAATGTGTCACATCAGCGGTACCGAGCAGTACTGAGCCGTGATAGCGAGCGCCAGATGAGGTGTCGCATTCTGATTGATCTCCGGACGGCGTTCGACCTCCCCAAAGTGAGGCATTCAATTAGCATAACATCATAGTGTAGGTGATCGATCAATTAGCAAGAAACATGATATATATGATCTAACAATTAAAGTTAATTAACATTGAACAAATATTATTTTGAGGGTCGCACCACTAATAATATCCCCTTAATCATCAACGCAATCAACCCGCCACATAGAAACTCCCAAAAATAAAAATAAAAAATAAAAAAAGCAGGACAGCAACCTTTGAGTTGTGCATGTACAATGTGTATTTCGAAAGTATACAAGATTGCACATGTGAATGCTGCTCACCCAAAAATTTCTCCCATATCGAAGGATCTCAGCGCATGATGAGTTGACTCGGGCCTATGAAGATCTGCATTGATTATAAATGGTGAGTTCCAAGATTCCTATAAAACTCAATACATGGCCAACTAGCTAAGAATTCAAATCCATCATAAAGCTACAGAATTTATACAATTCTAAGAAGATTCTTCAGAGCAGCTTACATTTCTCCTTCAACTCTTGGCGACTGAGCTCAGCCAATGATTTATAGATGTTGGTGATACATAGCTAAAAAAAAATGTTCAGGTAAAGGTGCCGATGTATAGCTGAAATCAAATGTTTAGGTGAAGGTGCCATTCAGTTCGAAGTTTGGATTGGTCAAACACTCATAGTAAGGTCCCTAACATACTGGGAGTATCAAACAACAACAACAACAACATCAAGTCTTTATCCCACTACGTGGGGTCGGCTTCATGAATCCTTTGTCTCCATTGTGTCCTATTAAAAGTCAAATTCTCGTTTAAATCTAATAAAGAAAGATCATTTCTAATATTTTCTAAGTCTTTTTAGGTCTGCCTCTACCTTTCTTAACATAAGTCAAATCTAATACCTCTACTTTCCTAACTGGGAGTGTCAGACTAATCAATCAAAAATGTAAACTATTTTTTTATTGTTATTATTGATATTGTAGCCTATTTTGGCCTATTGGATGAGAAATAAGGCTTTCAATCAAAAGATCTTGAGTTTGAAGCCTGTAAATATGGTGTTGTGAATTTGTGATTTAATTAACACACAATTCACAAAAAAGGAAAATTTTTAATGAGCTAAATCTATGCTATCCCGCAGGCAGGTGCACCAAAATACCCGGTTTACACAGGGAGAAGAGATGGCTTACAGTCCACAGCACAATCAGTTGATCTACCACCGCCAGATGTGACCTGGAAACAAGCACTAGCATACTTCGAATCCAAGGGTCTTGATGTTCTCGACCTTGGAACTCTTCTAGGTAACTAAGGCTTCGTTTGAAATGGCTTTCTAGTTGCTTCCTAAAACAACTTTTTAGTACAAAATTAAAAAAAAAAAATTTACTAGAAAGTTGCTTTTAGAAGTAACTAGAAAGCCGTCCCAAACGAAGCCTAAGCTCTAAAAAGAAAGTCCCCTACCTATGAAGAAAATCAATATGTTGAAACTGGATTACTGGATTTACAGAACTTACCAGAAACAAAATCATCTCATGCAGGAGCACATTCAGTGGGGACGACACACTGCAGCAACATACAGGACAGGCTCTACAACTTCAACGGCACAGGTCGGCCTGACAGTTCAATGGACCCAAACTTCCTTGCCCAGCTGAAGAAGCAATGCCCACCTGGAAGCAAGGAAAATAAAAAGGTTTATTTGAATCCAGCTTCTGGTAGAAACTACAGTTTTGAGAGCTCCTATTACAAAAGGGTGCTGAAGCACCAAGCAGTGTTTACAGAGGATCAGCAGATGATCACGACCTCAGATGGCATCAGAATTGCACACGAATTTGCAGCAGGATTCGAAGATCTGCGCAAGTTCTTTGCGCTTTCCATGACTCGAATGGGTGGGCTGGGAGTTCTTACAGGGAAGCAAGGTGAGATCCGTCGGAATTGCCGGTACACAAATGCTAACAATCCACACCTGAAGTAAGGTTGAATCGAAGTCCTGCAACTATTATCTTACCCGGCTTGAAAATATGCTATGTTTTGGTGGTTGTTGTATTGGCCTTGGTTGGGAGCTTAGCCTTAATTAGTTATGCATAAGCAACTATAAATGAATAAAAATAACCATGTTCTCAGCTAATTCTACCTTAAGAGATATTTTGTTTACTGTTTAATCTCTACTCAGACCACAAGTTTAGTTTCGTTGAGGCAAAAAAAAAGAAGTTAAAGCATTCCATGTAGATGGCCAAAAAGAATGCCGGTTAGAGAGAGAGGGGAGCACAAGAGAAGCTCAAATTAATTGTTGCAATTTTATAATCAGCCCATAACTTTTTTTTTATTTCATTTCATTCCTTTATTTATTTACATGTCATCGAAACAAATCATGAACGAGGCAAAGCAAATGATGCAAACATGAGAATTAAGAATGCACTGGCATGGGAGTTTCACAAAATTACTGAAATCAAATTATATCAATTAGATTAATAATAAAAACCATTTACATGTACAACTGCTGCAGTTCACTGAAAGTTTGATCAGGGGAAGAAAACTACATCAAAAAATTCTTTGAACAACGCTCCTTGCCAGATAAAAAATTTGAACCCAGAAGGCCCAAGTTCGTCTTAACTAAGAAAACTGCAGAAATTACAAACCTGATAGCTCTCAATTTCAGCTGAGATTTTTTCTGAAGCACGCAATTTTTCCTATAAGAAACGCCTTCAACTCAACATGGACAGGGAACCTGCTGTTAAGAATGGAGTATCTACAGCAATGCTTTAGGAATCTTTGTTTTTTACTTTTTTTTTTTCTTTCTGAGCAACAAAAAGTCCCACCAAAACAGCCAGCTACAGCAAACCAAAGAGAATGAGAAAATAAACAATATCACAAATTCACTACGTAATTGTATTCAAGCTTCATTGTGGCAATACTCAAATGTCAAGATACAAATATGAAGAGCAAAACCATAGTACTCTCTCCATAATGCTGTTTGAGTTCCGAAGTATGCTATTGGGTAGCAGACAAAATATTGAGGAAGAACATAATATATTCATGATAAGAAATCCACTATGGCACCATAAAATTCTCTTATAACCAAAATAGTAAATTTTACATAAGTACGATGCAATCTAGCAACTGTGTAAAAATGTTTTTTTGAGTTCTGAAGGTACATTAAAGTTGAAAATAAAATTATAAGTATAGGGAGGCATGATAAGGGTATGAAGCTATGAACATCGCACACTGCAACTCCAACAAAAAGGTCGGCTAGCAATGGAAATAAATAGCAGCACGGACAGAGAACTAAACTGTGTATCATCTAGTCATACGTGATGAATAATTGGTTTTGTAAAAGGAATGCGGAGGAAGCATCCAACAAGCATTTATGAATTGTTGTTGCTCCTACACTTGAGATTCCAACGGAGCAGAAGATGCCTCCATCACCTCTTGTTTGGATCCCTTGGATCTAATGAGATATGATCGTGCAACGTCCAACATGAGCTCCACCTCTTTTTTATACTGTAACCAGAAGGAGAGATGCCGATTCAATCAATAAGATAAGTATTTTTTTTTTTTTTTAATAATCATCAACGTGCAATCATTTGATGGCATTTAATGTAGACATGTAGAAGAGTCTAATTATAGAAAAATCCTGAAAAGCAATTATGAGTGTCAATTTCATAATGAATACAATCATTTAAGTCTAAATAATGATGGAAAAGGACAGTTTTACTTTGCAAAAATTCAATAAATATGTTCTGTAACAAGTGCTACAAGTGTGAATGCATTATGGAAAATAAGAATCTTTTATGCTAGAAAAGTAAGTCCACATGACTCTCAATTAAACCATTAATTTACAACCACGCGCTCCATCTTGCATAATCACGAATATACTGATTTCACCTCACAGATATGGTCATGACCCATTTGCATTTAGTAGAAAATATATGCGATTGATTTCATCAGAAACCCATCAATATAAGCTGATAATAAAGGAAAATGGACATAATTTCCCATTTAGCGAGTACTTCACTGTTTCCAGTAATAAGAACACAAAAGAAAGTTCAATAAAATTTTAGTTCGAAAGGCTATACAACCAGTGGAAACACTAAAATGGTCCATACGTACCAAAACCTAAAGTCAAGTAAAGCTGGAGGCGGAATTCATAATATCCTAATCATAATAGTGAAACATTATCTCTGATTTAGGGTATGTGATAGCACTGCTATAGCTATATTCCCAACTGAAATTCCAATGATATGAATAATTCTTCTAACAAGTAACTATGAGTCTACGAACCAGGTTAACGATAAGAAATTTTTTTAAATGCAAGCCAGTAATCAAGGATTTAGTATGAAATTAGAATCGCAGACCTCATCAACTGCTCCTGTTTTGATCTTTGATTGCATGATACACCATTTCTTGAAATGGGCACCTGTGGAAGGCATAACGTTTTAGTACCAACCACCGAGGCACATAATGTGAACATGTTCATTGGAAAATGGATAATCTGTTCAATAGAACGTTATTTCCATCAAAGAGCTATAAATAAAAATCAACTAACCAACTTTTATTTCTAATTTAGACGAAGATTCTGAAGTTGTTTCCAACAGCCACCTGCAGTGAATCTGGAATGAAAATTCTGTAAGCCATATAATTAATTTATGAGGCCACATAAAGTTCAACATAATCTTTTACTACTGTATGATGAAAAAATGGGAACATAATCTTTTACAAATGTATCGTAAAACCGAATGCTAACTAGAACCTTCCTACCATAAAATATGAAAATCTACATCTTTGTTTGGATACTCCTAATGCTAATACATGTGTGCCTAAATAAAGGCAACATATTACATCAATTAAGAAAGCACAAAAAAGGAGAATATATCCTCCACAATGACGATATATTATAAAAACTAACAAAACAAATTTCTAGTATATATTAAGCATATATGATTACATTAATATAGTAACAAACAATTCCAACATCCTCCGACAAACTCATAATGCAAATTAACAAAGAGTATTGAGAGTTTGTGAGAAGAACCATGAGATTCAAACCTAGAGCTGTTTAAAAACTTGTAAAAATGCTATCCAAAAAATGGGAACAATTACAAGATTGACATTGGGCCAACTGTTGTCGAGATAAAAGGTGGGATAATCGTCACGATACGAGATCTTCATCGGATCTCCATGAATTCACGAAAATTCATGGGATCCTTGTGGATAATCGAACAAGAAACTAAGATGAAGACATTATGTGCCATGTACAAGTGGCTGCAAGCAATAGTGCATGTGTGGGCAAGTGAGCCTAGCGAGAAGCATTGAGAGTCATGCAACCGACCACACGCAGGCCTAACGAGCTTACCTGAGTGGGCATAGAACGCTCGCGTAGGCAAAGAGAGTGGCAACAGTTGTGCGGGTGATGGGTCTAGCATGTATCATGAAGCATCAAGTGAGCAGCATCATTGTGAGGGCAAAGCACAATAGAAGGAACTTTACGAGATCACTCAAATAGGAAGCAAGCGATCCAAGCACTAGATCAACAAGGCAAAGTAAATTAGTTCTCAATCCAAGCGCTCAAGAAAGTGAAAGAGGGGGAATCACGATCGTTGGATCCTCGCAAGATTTTCAAGAGAGACGAAGACTTAAAACTATGGCTCAGATACCATGACAAAAAATATAGAATCTACATCTTTATTTAATACAAACATGCACACATAAAGGCAAAAAAATAGAGTGATAATGAATGTACAACAAAAGAGAATATCTTCCGTAATAAGGATATAATACAATAATCAATACTACAAATTTCTCAAAAATATTAAGCATTTGAGATATATTAATACAGTGACAAAATAATTCTAACAATTCTAACACTTCAATGGTAATTCTGAATCGTTCCTTAAGGATTGTTAAACAGTTTAAAGTAAAACTGGCTATACAGGTTAAAAAAGCCATGGCCAAGCAAATTCAAAAACCAAACTAGCAACTTTGTTTAGGATGAATCTAATAGTATTAAGGAAGAACTTCTAAATACCTCAAAGCAAGACCCGAATGGAACGTCATGTGCCTGCTGCACAGTTTCAAGAACCTGAAAATTTTGAGAGACCATAATTAGTTACATTAAAACAAATCTTCAAAAGACATTAAAAATAACATGTAGGTGGTCAGAGAGAAGAATATCACTTCAAAAGGAACAAAAAAAAAAAGATAATCAATCTAATTAGAGCAATAATCAAGGTTAACATATTGGTTAAATCAATTTCTCGCACCAAAGAAGTCTTATCAGCAGAAAGAACGGCATGTTGCCACTCTGTCATAGCAGTGTCTGGAGGACACATGGGGCTATGGCAAACTGATCTAAACGTTATCTCTCGAACCTGGCCATCATACTCATCAGCAACATGCCACTGGCCCATCTGTAAAGAAAAAGAGTATTACAATAAATATTTAATCATCTCAACATAACTTAAAATATGTCATCAACTGTTGCTAATGCAGAAAACGTGCTAGCCTGAATATACAAAAATTCCATGCTGCAAAAAATGAGCTGAAAAATGTGCTGGCTATATATATATACATTGATGAAGATATCCGACCGTGTATACATTGATGAAGACATCCGACCGTGGAGAGTTTACCAGAGACGGAGCCGACGATCTACATCCATGATCGCACCGATTTATTTTTGAGTTATTATATGTATTTGATTTATTTATGTATTTTTATGTTTCTATTCTCACTTGAGAGAATAGTTGTTTGTGACCCTAGGGGAATTTGTCTTTTATTTCGTCATTGTAAACATTAGTTATTTATATCTCATCCTCCCCTTTGGAGAGAATAATGAAGATTATTATAAAAAAAAATCAGAAAATTATTTTCTTACAAGCTTTGAGAGTTGAGAGAGTTCTCTTGAGAGTGGAACCCTATGAGAGGGCAAGTAGTACCCACCAACCGCAGGAAACTTCCAGGTTCGTGGTCCTTCTCTTTCCCCTAATCCTTCCCCTCCCTCCTCCTTAAACCGCCAATCATCCCTCCCCTTCTCCATCTCTCGGCCAAAACCCCCACCATCACAACAACCCGGCCGGCCACCCCATCTTCCACCTCCAAGCCGCCAGCTCCAAGGTTCCTCCCCTCCACTTACCCGCCACCCAAACCCTAAGCCCTTCCCTCCCTATAGCCGCCGGCCACCTCCTCCCTCCTTGAGATTCCCAAACTTTCCAAACTTTGCATTTAATTACTTTCCTAAATTAGTTCCCCTAAATTTGGAAACTATTTTGAATTCAAATTCCCACATATTTGAATTTAAATTTCTTTCCTAAAATAAGGGAAATTATCTTTGGAAGGTCCCTCAAATCATGCCAATTGAATATTAAGGATTGGAATTAAATCCCTTTCCTAATTTAATATTCCAAACTTAGAAATTGATTATTACTTCAATTAAATCCCACAATCAAGCCCATAAAGGGCTGCTGCCCCTTCCCTCTCTCTCCTGTCTCATTAAAACACCTCACTAAATCCCCAAATCAAGTCCCCCTTCCCAAGCAAGCCGCCGGCCTCCTCTCTCCTCCCTTCCCCTTTTGGTTCCCGTTCCTCTCTTTTTTATTTCCCCAATTATTTCCTCTCCAAACATTGATAATTTCTCTTTCCCATAGCCGACCACATCAAGCCATTGGCGCCTAGATCCATTTACAACTGCTGTCCGGATTTCTGTCATTGGAAAAGTACTGTCTAGAATTTATGCCTAGATCCATTTACAACTGCTGTCCGGATTTCTGTCATTGGAAAAGTACTGTCTAGAATTTATGCGTGCAGATTTCTCTCTGTTGTCCTGAACTTTCAGCCAGAATACTTGCTGTCCTGCTTGTCGGAAGACCGCTCTTTGCTGTCCAAGAGCTTCCGGCATCCCAAGTTGCTATCCAGATTTTTCTGGACATTGCTAGGCTGCTGTCCAGGGAGTTTCAGCAAGAGAAATTGCTATCCTGCTCTTCGGAAATCCACTCCTTGCTGCCCAAGAGTTTCCGTTCCCTCCTAGTAGCTGGCCACTCATGTATGGCTGACCCAGAACATGACCACAGGTTTGTTTACAACGATCAAGGTCAAGTTGATATCCTCAAATCACCGTTCTTAGATCTCAACGTAGAGATCGATCAAATAGTAGAAGACTACGTCAAAAGGATTACCTTCACCCTAGCTGCCGCTATCGATGAACAACTCTCTTCTGTTCAGTGGTAGATCGTTTCCAAATCCTGATCAAGGTGAATTTCTCCTCCAAGTCTTTTGCTTTTCTAAGTCTTCCCTTAATTTGTGGCATCATAAAGGTTGTACAACCTATTTCCGTTTAGCCTACATCAAGAGAGTAAGTGGATCTAAGTAGTGTCTAATCTTATTGTTAATTCGGGGATTTCCTTTGAAAGTCCCCCATGCTATGCTAATATTGATTATAATTGATTAATTCATGATCCTAATGCTTACATGTAGTTTGGCCTAAGTTTTAATCATCTCTCTATTGTTTTAAAATTGTTAAAATCACTAGAAGCCAACGTAATTATTATTGCTTTAATTCAAAAAAGACGTGTAATTTTGACATTGCATAATTTCTCATGCATTTAGTTCTACATCATATATATACATTCCTGCGACAGAGTTCTTTTACATTTAAGGAATTGCATGCTGAAGTCTTATCCAGAACAGCAATGAAAATTTTCAAATGTACACGTAGTTGATAAAATGCTTCTAGAACATCCTGTTAATGTTAACAACCTCAACTCCGAAAAAACAGTCAAATGTAATTCAACTTGTAATATACATATAATCTACATAAAGTAATTAATCCAAGAGGAAGCTTGTAGCACAGAAATTGAAGAATTAAGTACAAGTAAATCAAAAGCGACATGACTAAATAGAACGGAGATTGCAAGCTTTTATGAAAGAATAGTAAAAAATCACTGCAGATTAAGATATCCTTTGGGCTAAAATTCCTAGTTGAAATATGCTAACACCTATAAATAGAAAGAAATATCACATACGTTAAGGTTTGTGTCCTTCCTAGCTGAACGATATTCATCAATAAACTTTGAATCATCGCTAAATAACAAAGTAAAGAACTCCTCGGCTGTGCATGGGAAAGTATCCTAGACGAAGAAAAGGGAAAACAGTTAGTTACAAATAAAAAGAAATTAAGGAAGAAATATCAGCATGATATATACATTAACTATGCCAACTAGAACATCCTCTTTGACGAAATCCTGTAACTTTCCAGTCTCAGCTACATTTTCTTCTGGTATGTCCACAGGCTTTCGACTACTTCTAATTGAGCTACTGTGAGCACGCAATGCTGATTGAGCATTCTCCTGCATTCCAACAGGCATTGTCAAGTTCATTTTCCAACTATTAAGTCCGACAGGCCTACATCCATGAAACATAACCAACAAACAAACTTTCAAACGTCCTAGGAATGTAGAATGCACAAATGATCATGTAGCATAAATCAGGAAAGCCTAATGTTGTTTTTTTTTTAATAAATATTTTCAGTATATGTCAAATTAAATATAAATTCATATATTGAATAACTTAAAAAACTAAGAAAGCAAAATTTGCTCCATGCTTAGTTTAAAGTATAGAACTTAGCAAAAGATTTCTTGCTTTCAAAATAATTCAATGCATAGCTCAAATTTCACAAAGACAGTAGTTCTAAATTAATTACAAAGAATTGGAAGATGTTCTAGTCTATTTTATGAACATGAATATTTAGATATAGATTGAGATAAAGCCTAAAATGATCCTCCAACTATTTGCATGTGTCCAATTCAATCCCAAACTATCCAGAGTCTCCAGCTTTGTCTCTCGACTCTGGGAAATTAATCCCAATTAGCCACTCAGCTAAAGTAATGGAAAATGTGATAAAAGTTAGAACCTAAAGTTAACTTTGAGGGTATTTTAGCTATTGCAAGAATTTGTGTATTTTTCTTTCTTAAATTTCTATATTCCTCATCTTTAAATGTCAGTTTGCAATTTACCATGTTCAACTTTTCATGCTGCAGGAGGATGGTTGGCTTAGTTCATGTTAAGGACTTTGACTCAATTTGTGTGTTATAGATAAACCCAATTTTTTTAAATAAAACAAATTATGAGTAATGATCTTTATTGCATTTTAATTTGAAATTAATTAAATTTTCAAAATAATTAAAAGCAATAAGTTATTGCACATAAATCATATTTTTTAAATGTCGTATTTTGTATATAAATACAAAATGTGAAGTTAAAATGATATTTAAAAAAATCATAATAATAATATATTTAAATTTCAACATCACATTTAAAATACATTTGCGAAAATCCTATGAATTCCAACAAAATTTAAATAACCATTATTTTTTCTCAATTTTAAATTAAAATGATAAAATATCTCTATCAACCTCAAAATCAAAATTATGAATAACCTTTTCAAATTAAAAATAGTGAAACTCTCTCAGTTAACAGACCCGATAAATAGTAAACAATAAAATTACTAACTAATAATACTACATAAAACGGCATAAATTTTATTATATTATTAATTTAAATTCTAGATCTACTTAAGTCCCCAACCAACGCAGCAGAAGCACACCATAACCGCAACAGCATAGAAAATACTTGTAGCAACAACAAGAGAAATCCACTAGTTCCATTTAATTTCACGCTTAGCTTTCTCCAATGACGGACTACTTCAATCTCTCTACTCAAGGATGTGCTCCAGTTCCCTCTAAACTGCATTTTTCTCTCTAACGACAACAAGCTACTAAATTGGAGAAAAGTGATAGCCTAAATCTAAACTGGTCACATGTGAATAGTCGGGAGAAAATTAAAGGTTTTATCTCAATGTAGATTATAGAAATTGAGAGGAGAACTAACGAAGTAAAATGAAAAAAAAAAAAACCAATAAAAAAAATGTCCATCAAATGATCAAATGGAGCTGGCAACTCTGAATAGAGGTTCAGGATCAGGTCAAAATCTTTAGAATAGGTACTCTAAATTCCATACGAAAGATGAACTTGTCTATTGCTCCATGCCAATTCATCAGAAGGAAAAGGAATGTAAAGTGAAATATGATATATGAAATCATGCCTTCATCCTACCAAAAATTTCAATACAACAAGAATCATAGCCAGCTTGATAGCAGTGGTGGAGACACATTAAAAGTTACATGCGCTTATTCACCATGAGAAAAGAAAATTCTTATCTGAGAAATTACAAAATAGAGACAGTAAGAAAGTAATTTAAATCTTCTCCATCCTTAAATTTTGGAAGGTTCCGTTTAAATGCTTCACTTTAATTTTTGAATCTGTTAGAAGTACAGTATCACCTATTTAACTAAATGCATATAGTTGATACATGCTTTTTCAGGGATCCAGACGTATCATAACCAGCCAATACAACGCTAAAATTAATTATTTCACCAAAAGAAATGAATCAAACCTGCTTCTCAGCTTCTAACATTGTCCGATAGTTCTTAGCAGCACGTTGTAGGGCTCTAAGTGTGTGATTTCTGTTCCAAAAGGAAGCAAACTTGTACCTCACTCTACCTAGAGAACAATCAGATAAATGAGGCATTGCCAGTTCAGTATGTAAGTCATCATGAAATTCTCATATCCAAATGTTTGACGGAAATCGTTTTCTAATTAGAAAAGGTTTCTACAATTTTACATATCGAATTAGAATGCTCTACATCTGGAGTTTAAATTAACATATTACAAAAAATAATTTGATTCTGCTGTTTCTCCTTAAATTAAAAAAAAAACACTATTGGTTCGTGCAATTTTACACTGTATAGGTCAATTTTAGCATGTGTGCAAAATTCAACATAAATGTTAACCAGAAGACTGAGAGCCAAAACAATATTGATTAAAAACTATCAAATAAAAATTTATTTGATTACAAGCTATAATTAGTGCAAAACACCAACAAAATAATATCATCCATAAAAAATGCATTTGCACATAAGTCTTGTAACTTATATCATGTAATCATCAAACTCTCCACCTTCCTCTCCAAGTGGAAACTATACAAGGGTTTTAAACATAAAGACTTCAGTATCCCTAGTGACAAATCAAACCAATGAAACATAAATAAAATAAACAGGGCACGTAATCTAAGCACAACTTTAATGGACAAATCAATGAATAGTTGTTCATTCTCCTATATCCTCAAATGGGTGGTTTAAAAGATTACATGCATCCAAGGATAATCATTACAATCTATTATAACCGTACTTTGATCAGAAAAACATTCCTTATACATATCAAATCCTAGATGCCACTACCTAGCCAATTTATTCTCAAATCATTCAATTTGCAAGTATAATATGATTCTGTAAGATAACACAAACTGCAACTTCAAAACCGAGCTAGGGCTAAATTAGAACATCACATACCACCAAATGAGAATTCCAAAGGAGATCCTTCCAACAAAGCTAGAATACAATCACAAAGGCAGAGCAGAGAGTGTAAAATAAAGAATAAAAACAAACTGATGAATGAAGCCTGAAGAAAAGGTTAAAAATAATTGTGCTCGCCAACTTCAAACTTTGTTTTGCAATCACATGAATCATAACTTTTTTATTATGGATGTTAGTTAACAAACGTTAACCAAATGAATCATACGTTGTTGAAGAGGTATGAAAAATTAAGAAACACCAAGTTTACAACGTATAGATAACAACTTAGTGGATATCCAAGTAGAATATACAAATTTGAGAACATAATTTACGTCTATAGCATATTTTTCATGCAAACTTTTGAAAGATATACAGCAAAAAATTAGTCATCACCATCTGGACTTCCTAAAGGAGGTACACCATGACCACCAGATCCCATGCGAAGAATTATTGTTATTGCTGGGTTGATATATGCATGTTGGCTTCTCTTTATCTGCATTGCTAATAAAATGGTAGTTTCAACGTTCCCTTGCATGTGAACTATATGCATAGGATAAACAAAAAATTACGTAAATAAAAGGTAAAATACAGCAAACATACCTCATGGATGTCTCCAATGGGAATAACGACCTACTAGAATAAAACTAATATCAGTAATGTAGCTCGAGTAGTAAAATCTAACACGTATAAATAGATAGATGAAATACTTTTTTTTTTTTTTTCATAGCTACAGAATAATAGCAACTTTAACACTTCTAAGGCCCAGAAAATAAAACATAACTAAATTTGGTCAGAGACTAATGTCAGCAATAAAAAATCAAATCAAGCGACATCAAACAAATGTTTATTGAAACATGCCTCATCCTAAAACTTGTAAACCGCAAAATTTGGTTCAATGTTCTACCTAGGTAAGTTGAAACTGCATTATCAACCATCACAACCAGTATTTCAGATCGTTTCCTTTCTCTACCATCTACCAAACTGCATAATCAACCATCATAACCAGTATTTCAGATTGTTTCCTTTCTACCCTCTACCACTTGTTGAATTCGCAGGACTTATTTGGCAGCAATATCATCCAAATTAATAAGTTAATTTTTCACATATGGCTTCACAATAATAAAAAAACAGGTTTATCATAAGTACATCGTTATAATGTACATGGGATTTAAAATAAGTACGGGTTACATCAGTGCAATTATAACGAGATCAGCATTTGAGTATGTAACAACAACACAAATAGAAAAAAAACATCTTTGAAGAAACAATCTACCGTTTATATAAATGAGGCTAGTATGGGAAAAGGGTAAACCAAGTAACTAGAAGTAATATGAAGGATTTGAGTTAACTAGAATAAATACATTGTACAGGTCTGTTCCCTCAGGAAAATAGGCGCGAATCTCGTTCTCACAAGCTTAAGGTCCTTATTTTCCTGAGATAGATTGAACTTTAAATTAACCAAATTTTTCCTGAAAGTAGTGTCAGGGTTTATTTAGATTTGAGTCCTACTTCCTATGACCGCAAGCCCTCATAATTAATTACCCCTCATAACGCGTAGAAGAGCACGATTAAGGATGAAATTAAATTTAGCCTAATGCACAAAGTTCAGATGTGTGTGAAACAGTGTGTGAATGTTCTGAACCCTGGTTGTGGGGAATGAAGGTAGACTCAATCAAGATCCCATGGTGCCGTCATCCCAGGGATACTGTAGGGCTCAGTCTAATAATACTAGCGACCATTGATCGTAGTGTCTAGGGAATCTAATTAGCAGCATGGATTATTTCCTCTCAGGAATCCCGAGTAAACTGAAGCGGATATATATTTGTTATTTAGTTTGAGTAGGAACTTACGGTTCCATTTAGAAGTTGCTCATAGTTTAGGTTTGGGTTAGGTCTTACGGCCCCATTTAGGTGTTGTCCGTGTGATTGGGTTTGGGTAACAAAGGATAACATAAATTTTCTACTAAATTGCATGACATGCTCAAATCAGCCTAATTTTCAAAATTAAAAAAAAAAAAATGAAAATGATCATGCATAGCCCAATGAATCACAAGTAAAAGCCCTCACATAAGGACCAGATAACAAAAAAATCTTTGTGAATCAGTATTTACATACTCATATGATCAGGCATCTTGATTTAAGTGATCAAAATATAAGTCTTATCATCTAAACTAAAACAGCCTTCCCTGTCCTACATATGCATTTGAGATTGAATTTCATGATTATAAAAGCATTTAAGTAGGTTAGCTAGCAGTCCTTTCCAAGCAGGATTGCAACTCCAGAGCCAAGCTGACTTAGCTCCATATGGGGTTTCAAGTTTATAAATTCCTCGCACTTTGCTAGATGTAGGCTACAGTTACTACATATCAATGGTTCTCACCTTAAATCTAGGGTTTGAAGCCAACACTCTTTTTAGTTACATCATAAACTCTCACATTTCTAGGCATTTCCTCTAACCCATGTTACTAGAATATAAGCCTCAATTCTCTAGGCTCACCCTCATGTTTGTGTTGTGCCCGTCTTCATAACTTGTGTTAATGCCCGTGCATTATAAAAAAAAATCTTAATTTGTATCATCATTGCCTTAAGTTATACCTAACAAACCCACATTACAATCCTTGATCTTTGGCTTGATATTGCTAATATTGCAACCATGTGTTTTGGATCATAAAAGCAAACATCATAATAAACAATTAAAATAGCAAGGATGAATAAACCACTAATATATATATATATATATATATATATATATATTACATATGTCACATGACCAAAAGATATTAATAAAATAATTTTTCAGAAGAAAAAAATGCCTTCAACGCTAGTAAACCAATGAGCATATTTTCAAAGAAAAACAGCAATAAATTCTTTCAAATGAAGCAATGAAAAAAAAAAGTATATCAGAGTAGTTTTCAACTCTTTAATATTTAGAGAAAAGTGAGTAGTTTGCTGTGCGAAAATCAAAAAGTGAAGGCTAGCTCACCTTAATTTGCTTAGAAAATACATTTGAATGGAAGCAAACATGCCATGAAGAGACATAAATTCGCCCATGATATAGAAAAGACCTCTCAAGTGCGCATGAGTAACTGTGCTCAACAGCCTGAGGTAGATTTAAAGTCCTTAGAGCAAAAAAAAAAAATCAGATAAACAAATATAAATAAGTAGAACTTGCCTCATCTGGAAGAAGATCAAATATGGTTTGTAGAGGGCCCGGCTTTTGGTGAACAACTGTAGGTCCTTGCTCTGCAGACATCCTCCTTCGAGCATCAACTCCAGCAAATCCATTCAAAGTCCTGAAATTCAAGATCTAAAAATCAAACCAAATCCTCATAATGAGATGTGAGATGACAAATAAGCTTTTATAAACCCAAAAAGCAAACTACAAGATCAAGTCTCACCAAAGCAACAAGAAACGGGCCTTTATTACACGATGAAAAACAAAACAAGGCTTTAAAAGGCATAAGATCATGTCCTGTGAGCAGCATCCCCTTGGTTTACTCTCATTAAAGAGAAAACGACCCAAAACAAATAATTTCTTTTGAGAAAAAGAATTCTTGTAACCTTCAGGTTAGCAGAAGTAAAAGTGTTGATGGCATGAAATTTTCGATGATGTTAGCATTTCAAATCCATGGCTGCCATAGGATTCCAAAAATGCTTATCAATGTTGCTTGCAAAATCAACATAATTACGGGTTTTTTCAGATCCAAAAACTAAATAAAATTAAGTTAAAAAACTTCTAAAAAAAAATTTAAAAGCCCTTAGATTATAGCAGATTTATGATGTAGACCATGCATGTCAATGATACAAATCCAACCATACCAAAATTGCACGAATACAAGCACTTAGGGGCCTCAATTGGCTGACCCCCTCCTTGCTCACATGTGCATGTGCATGTACATGCAGGTTGTGCGTATGAAAGATAGTAACAATCTCCTAAACACCAACCAAGCATTCGATCGTGACCACCTATGAATTCCTCTCCTTGGGAGTGTGGATCCTATTTTGATTATTGATAAGGAGCTACCAAAGAAAATTTGAAGATCAAAACTTCACGAAGCCAATATGTGACCTTTATAGGTGACAAAATCCCAAATTATTCATGACAGTAGATTACTTTTAGAAGGAGAACATTTTGCAACAAAAATGGTGGCCCAAAATTTGATCCCTATGCTTTTTCAAAATAAATGTAGCTCGCACAGACATCCAATTCATGAACCATTAGTGGTGTTGGCTTTCTCTCATCAAAAGAAACAAATCCATTTCATATGTTATCATACTCTAATGATTGTAAAATATGTCCTATGCCTCAAGTATCGTTTCAGGAAATCCAACCGTTGAATTTTTATTCATCAACTATTCTGCACTCATGATGTCTAGAGTTTAAGTTGGTGCCATCTATCTTTTGATTTTAGACTAGTGGCGAAATATGCCGTTGAACCATCATTGGTTATTAGCTAGTTGATCCCCCAACCCAGTCATGGTTTGGTCAAGTTGATCAATCCATCTTAGGGGTGGAATCATCCAATAACACTTTTCAATCAATGAAGAGTATGATCTAGAATGCTAATTATTGATAAGAATAAGGAATATTCCGGGATAATTTTAAATAAGAACTGAATTAAACCCCATAAACATATAAATAACTGTTAATTATCCTTATTTTTTTCATATTCTAAAAGGGTAGTGCTAAACCATCTTGATGTTTCCAGATCCACAAGCAATTGCAGAAAACATCACATGATGTTTGCAACCAACTGACATTTGTAAATTGATGCTAGTCATACCTCTTCATCATAAATCAATTACTAACCAAAATACTTACTCCCAAAGCCAACCACCAACTGATGTTCTATGACAAATATCCATTAACTGAATACAACCTATCACTTTCCATCAATCGATGTCCACCATACTTCTATAGGCTAACATCCTAGTCATATGACATTCATCTCCTTCTATCTGACTAAGATTCATAGACTGATGTTCATCAACCAGCATCCTACTCTTGACGCCAATCATCACATCTTTGCTGATACAAATGATCTGCCGACCTATGTCACCAAACTTCTTAGCTTAGCAGCATTCATCGATGACCTACATCAAACTTCAATCTTCATCCTCTTCAACATTGTTGACTAAAATCATCGTCCTTCATCAATATCATCAATGTTTAAAATTGTGCAATTGGGTATTGAGGCGCTTTTTGTTCGTGAGGAGAGGCGTAAGACTCAAAGCGTTTTGAGACGTGAGCCTCAAAATCTAAAAATTGCGTAAAGTGCAAATAAAAATTAAAATTGATTTTTTATATAGTACCCAAATAATATTTTAAAAGATGACATATTATCTTTTTATTGAACTATCAAGTAGCAAATTGATATATATATATATATATATATATATATATATATATATATATATATATATATATATATATATATATATATATATATATATATATATATATATGAAACAAAAAAGTGGAAATACGTAAAGTGGCAAGTGATAAATTGCATGACATATAGCTGAAATATGAATATTACATGAGCAAAAAAATATTGAATATAGAAACTGTATAAAAATATCATATAATATTAAGTTCAACTACAAATTCTCTCTTTCTCAGTTCCCTATCCATTCATATTTAATTTCAAAAAAAAGTTGAAATAGTTGGCAACAACTAGAAAATTATATGTATTGTCATCATGAGGAGGGGCTTTATTTGAGTCGTTCATGAACCACATATTTAAGTTTTTGATTTTGATGGAGTTTTCTTTAGAAAAGATTTAGGGCTTGATTATGCCCATGTTTCTAAGTAGCGGTGTCAATTTTTGACACGACCCAAAACCCGACCCGGAAAAATCTGGGTTCGGGTCGACCCGATTAGCAAACGGGTCGGGTTCGAATTTTTGACCCGTTTTCAAAAACAGTTCGGGTTCGGGTTGACCCGGAAACCAGAAATCAACCTGAAGTTGACCCGGGTCAGGGTCCGTTAGCCCAGCCTAGCTGCCCTAGCCTTCTTCCCGCTTCCGCAATCTGGGCTCAGCCGCTCACCTTCCCGCTTCCGGATTCCGCAATTGGCAATCCGGAACCAGCATAACCGCCCTAGCAGCCTAGCCTGCTTCGGTGCTTCCGCCTTCCGCTTCCGTAGGTGTCCGTCCCAAGTGACCAACAGACCAAGTCCCACTCCCAAGGGACCGAGTCTCAAGACTCCGTGGACCACGACCATGTGGCACGAGGGCATGCCCGCAGCACCCAAGCTCCACGCCGCTGCCCACGTATGCGATATGGCTGCCTGGCCCGACTCGCCCAAGTCCCACAACCGCTTCCGTACGTCCGCAGTGCCCAAGTCCCACTTCTCGCTTTCACCTTCCCAGTTTTTTGGTCGAGTCGTGTCAACCTGACAACCTAGCAGGTCGGGTTCGGGTTGCATTTTCTAACCCGTTTACAAAAACGGGTCGGGTTCAGGTTGACCCAAATAGGGCCGAGTCAGTTCCGGGTTCGACCCGAACCTGACCCATGACCTGAAATTGACACCCCTATTTCTAAGTCATAAGCATGAGGTTTTCTTAAGGAAAAACCTAGGTTCCAAAAATTAAGGTTTTGTTTTTAAATGAGATTTTATTTAAGAATGTTGTTAGGAGATGTTTAGAAGCATGTTTAAGCAAGAAATTGATTTTAGTTTAAAGATTTTGAAGTTTTTCAAATTATGGTTTTTCCAAATTTAGTAATTTGGAGCTTGTATGTTCACAAATTCTATTCCTATGGGTCATGGGAGGTCTCTAATTAAGAGAAAATGAGATTTTGAAAAGAAAAAAAAATCCTAATTATTTTATGTATTAATCCGAAAATAATTTATTTAAAATCATGAATAGTGTAGGGATGATGATGTATAAATGCTATATAATGTTATGACAAATCTAGTGTTGTTGTTGTTATTGTTGTACCCTTTTATCTTTAAGATATGGGTAAGAGAATGAGTATAATAAGTTTAAGGGAGATAATTAGCTATGGCATGTATAGGGTTAGTATGATATAGTGGTTTGAATTGATATAAGAGGCTTACGTTGTAATTTTCTCTTACGTTTTGGGAAAGAGGAATTAAGAAGAGGTTGGTGAAGCGACGCTTTCAAAGGGCAACAATTGAGATAGGAACTTCTTACTCTACATATTCATGTTCTTTTATGTTTTTATTGTTCCTTTATATTTTTATTCTTTAGTTGATTTGATGCATAGAAAATGCATATGAAATGTCTTTATTATTTGATAGAAATGTAGAAATGTTTTTATGAATCAATGCATAGTTGATGTTTAAAATTCTAAGCATTTCATAGAAGTTTCCTTCATGTACTTACTTCATGCTCAAGGCATATGGTTGTTATGAAAATGCTACATTACATACATATGTTTATATGGAAAGAATATAAAAATAATTGTGCATGTTGAAGGCGGAGTACCAAATATGGTGCGAAAGTACAAATGTGGCTTTTATGAGCAATACGAAATAATATGGCCATTTGGGGAAAAAGATGAAAGGAAATGAATGGCCAAAAAGATATTTGTGTACCTGATCAGTAAACTCTTGATACTCCGGTACGGTTGTATAAGATAAAGCACGAGTAAGCATATGACATACATAAGACACATGGCATACATAAGGCATATGACATACATAAGACATGACATACATAAGACATGACATACATAAGACACATGGCATACATAAGACATGAACTAGAACTAGTATGTGTAGCAAAACAATCAAGACTTTACACTTCTAGCATACATGTAAATCTTCTTTTATAAAAGGCATGTGAAGATTTTAGGGTTAGTGTTTCTTATTGAGCGTTAGCTCACTGCCTCGTATTGGGATATTTTTCAAGAGAACCAGCTGCAAAGAATGGTTGATCGTCCTTTGTTCACCTACAGTCATAGAGGACCGGATGACAAGTTCCTTTTATGTTTTTTTTAGTTGATGTTTACACATTTTGGATGATTTGGAATGTTTGAGAAATTTTAAAGCCACATTTGTATATTTGAATGATACAAAATGATATGCAATGTTTATTATATATTTGGAAAATTTTAGAGGCGCTTTTAGTTTCTTGTGAAGTGTTTTAAGAGAAGTTTATGTTATGAACGTCCGATTCCGTTCCCGCCTCGTCTACACGAGCTCACCGGGCGGGGTCGTGACATTTCAAACCATACTTGCAAGATGGAGCATTCCTAAAACATTGTTTGTTTTACATTAGAATAGATCGAGCTATTGAGCTTGTACAAAGGTCAATACTCCTAGCGCCATTCAACGTCTTCCACCTACGGTAACTAATGTCCTTTAATTAATATCCTACTCCATGACAATAATCGCCCTCTATCCACCAACTAGCACTAGCATACAAACTTCTATTGATCGACATCATACCCTTTATGTCAATCATCAACCATTCACCGATACAAAACATTTACTACCTGAATTTGTGGTTGAACATCACTCGATGATGCAATAACACAAAATGTCAATCATCATCATTCATCAACATCAATGGCCAATGCCCAATGTCTTTCATCAATGTTGCCAACTCCTAATGCTACCTCAAGAGATTGTCTCCAACTACATTTTATATTATATCCTTATCTTCTCTAGTTAACAAAGATGGTTGAATCTTTGTAAACTCAAAACACAATTAATGAATATATTTTGTTCGAGCAAGGCTATTTATTTTCAACTTTTTGAATTTTCCACATTAAAAATATTGTCAGCTTGATTCATGCAACTTACCTCTCTCTATCTGTATGAATAGGATCTTCCTATAAGCTAAGACATAATACTTTATTGCTTTGAATTTTCAACCAATCAACACTTATGCAATGAATTAGATGAAAGCTACAAATTATTTTAGTTCTAGCAGCAATCCTGGCTTTAGTAAATAAAAGAAATTATTCTATTAAAATCATAAAATAGTCCTACTACGAAGGTAACTTAGTGGAGTACATATAGTAGCAGCTATAGAAACATTTTAATCAATTTCTATGTACAATATTATGAAAAATTAACTTTCATCACGACCTCCTGTCATTCCTCAACACATAGAAACACAATTGCAAACACATGATTGAAAACAAAACTTTTCTTCTATGCAAAAAAATAAGAAATTTATATAAACTACTGTTATTGAAGTTTTATGAAACGAAAACCAAATTGATGTTAACTTATGTTCGCCTTGTATATGCCATCATCTAAACACCAGTCGCTTTCTAATAATTATGAGTTTAGTAATCTAGCATGTAAGTCCTAAATGATGAGGAACTGAGCACCATTAATGATGTGAAACCAGGAATTTGAATCTCAGAAAATTAATAAGAGTTCGTTAAAGTAGTGCAAGCACAATCTTAATGATTTTCTCAATTGGTACTTCAAGAAAGATCTTAGGATTTGACCAAATCTAGGCAAGTATTACCGCTAAGTTAGCAAGATCTATAAAATAACAACGAAAATAAATAGTAAAACCAATGAAAAGCCAACTCGAATCCCAAGGTTAACAAAGCGATGGCTCACCTTGAGGCCGCTCTCATTTACCTATCTCTAAGCTTGTTGGGAGAAGAAGAGCCACGCTAGTGAAGAGACCACTCCGAGGAAGACGATGCCGTAGATCCGTAGAGGAGGAGAGGAGGGCGCCGGGTTTGGAAGATGTGTGGAAGATCGTCCGTCGATAGACCAATTGTACTCCGGCCGTTGTCTATCAATAACTTTGATGAGAGAGGGAAGAATCCGTTCCAAGTAATCCCCCACCGTGTCTTCGTCGGATTCGAATCCGGCGTCAAAGAAAGGAGAGCGTAGTATGTCGAGGTTTCCTTGAGCATCAAAAACTAATCCCCATTCGAGTTCAGGATCCGCCATGAAACATGGAGAAGGCGCTAAATAGTTGCCGCAAGAAGACCTCTAAAAGGATGGGGATAGTGGGCGGCGGCTTGGAGAATCCAAGGGGGAGGAGGGGCCGGCGGTAGAGCTTGGGGAGGGACGGATATGGTGGAGTGGCTAGGAGGTCAATTCAGATTATTGCAGGAAATCTGAAGTTATTTCAGCTTTAGGGTGAATCAGAGGAAATAATTTGAGAATTCAAATAAATTCCAAAAGGGGGAAAGTGGGGCGGTAACAGGATTGATTAGAGGAGATAATTGAGTGGGCCCCAGCAGATTTAAGTAGCAGATTTAAGTTAAAATCTGCAGGAAATCAGCCTCCAATAAAAGGAAACTTCCTTTTATGAGCACCGTATTAAGCCACCTTTTGAATTTCAAATTTTGGCTGTGAAATTCCATAATGCAATGGCTAAAATCAAGGCTTTATTTTAAGTAAGTGATCACGCCCCAAAGAAAAAACAGTGGAATTTCAGTTTACAAATATATGCTAGCGTTAAGGGCTGTGATGGCTGATTGAGAAAATAATTAATCAAGCATTAAAGACTTGATATCCACGGTTTGGGCTACACAGCGTGTAACGGCAGCAAAGCTGCAGGGAAAATTTCGGTAATTCTGAAGAAAAGACAGGGGATTTCACGAGTGGCTGTGTGCTGGGATTGAGGGGCAGTGGAGGGAGGGAGGAAGGCTGCACGAGAGGGGTGGACCCGTGGCCAAGAACCTGGGAAGGCTGGCCGGCGGGAGATTTCAACCAAAATGGCCGGCGGCTCTGAGCAAAGCTCTGTTGGGCAGCGGCAACTGCAGGGCTAGTGGTCCGACTTCCCTCCAGTTAAACTTTGGATGGCGAGCTCGTAGATGAGATGTAGATCGAGGGAAACTAACACCCGGAGAACTCACAAAGAGATCTCAGGAAAAGAACTCACTAAGAGATCTTTGAACTCACAAAGAGATCACTCAATAGAAATTTCATTTATCTCATCAATAATCAAATACAATGACAAGAGCCTCTTATATAGGCTTTACAATAAAATAAAACGCATAAAGACAAAGATGCCCTCGGGCTACAATAAGCACTACATCCCTCATGGGGGGTACAAATGGAAAACAAGAAATAAAATCATGAAAAGAAAACTAAAGCATAAAAATACAGGCTCTGAATCGACGCCGTCGATCGCCGTCCCCGGCGATGGTACACATGTCAAAATCTGATGTCCCCATCATTCTCCCCAGGTGGGAGAAAGCTCGACCCCGTCGAGTAAGGGTCCTGAGAACTCCCGTACAACTCCAGCAGGTCGGGGTCTAGTCTCTGTATCTCCTCACGATCCAACCACGTGTCCTCCGTCTCTGGCTGTCCTCTCCAACGAACTAAGTATCTTTGGCGCCCGCCGTTCCTGGTGGAAATGATCTCGTCACTGAGTATGGTTTCAATCTTCTCCTTATTAGGTAATGGGGGAATTTTGGGGAAGTGGAGGTAGGCTTGGGATCTCACAAGGTATGGACTCAGAAGGCTCAAGATTTAATGGCTTTTTAGGGTTAAAATCAGGTCCATCAAAGGCTACTAGATCCTCAATGTTAAACGTGGGATTCATGTTGAAACCTTCAGGAAGGTCCAAAACATAAGCATTACTGTTTATTTTTGAAGTTATTTTAAAGGGACCCGCAATTTTAGCATGTAGTTTCTTAACGGCCCCTGGCGGGAACCGCTCCGGACGAATCCGAACCATGACATAGTCTCCAACTTTGAACTCCTTGAAGCGTCGCTTAGGATCAGCATTAAGTTTGACATTTTCATTACTTTGTACAATTCTTTTATTAACCTCTTGATGCAATTCCTGGATATGAGATGCAAATGCTGATGTGGCAAACTCGATGTGCAAGATGAATGACAAGACTCAAGAGCTTACAAAAGTTTAAAACAACAGACAAAGAAAGGAAGATAATAGACTACAACACTCACACAACATACTAACTCACACGAACACAGCTAGAAAAGTGGACAAGTCACAAAAGAGTGGTTTTAAAGTGTTCAATCTAATGGAACGGGTGTAGGGGGAGCAATGAAGACATCCTTAGCTAAAAGGGCATCTCCATAGGGCATCTTAGCTCGGGTCACAGACAGTCTCCCAGGGGTAGTAAGGTGATTGAGTAAGGTCAGCCAACTAGGAGATGGAAGGTCCTTAACAGGGAAAGATAAGGATGTAGCGGGCACAATGTAAGAATCAGGAGTATGATAGGACGATGGGTCATCACTCTCTACCATAAAAACATAGCCCAAAGAATCACCAGCAGGTATGGGACTCAAAAGTCGGGGTATCGTGTCCAGAGTAGATGTGGGTCCAACATGAAGGTGTGGGTTAATATTCTCATTCCAGTCGGTAGGCGGAGTGATGGGGTAAGCCCAATCATGAAAGTCACACTCTTTAAAATGTAAACCTAGAGGAGTGATTCCTAAAATAGACTCCAATAAAATAAGATGAGGCCCATTATTCAAGTTAGGCTTAGAAACTTTCATAATCAAATCACTGTCTTCCAAACTCATATCTTTATCATCAATAGAATCAAATTTGGGTATAACCTTGAGATTGACAGGCTTGGGGTTAGTTAAAGTGGGACCCACATCAGGTAGTAAATTCAATTTAACCGCTTCTGACCCGAGATCATTATCATCAAGATTTTCTAAAGTCAATTTAGTAGGGGTTACAGCTAAGTCATAATCTTCCAAATTTAAATTTGAAGTGTTCAAAGTCAGATTGGTTTCCTTCAAGATCACATTACTATCATCCAGGCTTACTTTATTCAAAGAGTTATCCTCGAGGAGAATAGGATCGGGGTGGCCGAAGGTGTCAACATCTAAAGGGCCTACTTTTCCTAGCTCAGGATTTAAGTCGTGCTGGGAGTCTGATTCACTCACCGTTGTTTCATCCTCAAAGAGTTCTTCGTCAGTATTGATATCATTTGCATCCACGAAATGGATGCACTCAGTCTCAGGTTTTGGGGACCTTATCTTTTCAACGCATTCCTCTATTAATATTACACTTTCAGGGGTCAGGATTCGAGAGGTTAAAGGTTGACTTGGATGGCCAGACATTGGTCCAAGTGGGGAGCTATGTGGGATCGATCCAACGGAAGACTCACTAAAGGGTCGGTCATCACGACTAAGTGAAGTCCTACAGGGTGGGACAACGACCCTGTCGTTTCCAAAGGATGGGTGGTATCGACCATAGTGATGTTCCTGGTGTGTTCCAACAGAATAGGTAGTGCGGGGCCCTAGATGGTGATCACTGGTAGAGGGTCGGTATTTTAGATTTAGATCTTGCCTCATATCTCTCCAAGTAGGGTACTCACCGCGAGACTCTTTATGATCTTCCAATCTTGCCCAAAATTGAAGAGCTCGACCTTTAAGGTGAGACCTAGCGATGTTAATCTGATGAGGCTCAGGGACATGACAAGATTCAAAATATTCCTCTAGTCGTGTAATCCATTCCCTAAGGTAGTGAGGGTCCGAAGAGCCATCAAAGGTAGGCAAACGATAAGGTGACTCTAAGTGTGGTCGTGGAGGCCTAGGCTCATGTCTCGAGTGATAAGCTGAGTGGGGCATGTAGCTAGAGTGGGGATAGTCAACGGGTTGCTCCGTCATAATCCTAGTCATATTTCCCACTAGGTTAACGATGTCATCTAAACTCCTTTGAAGTCTTATTGGGTCCATAGGTTCGGGTTGGGGCTGGTTGGGGAAGGTTTAGGGGGGTGGACAGCACCTATACTTGCTGGAATTTGGCTCCTAAAGCTCCTAAATACCGCTGGAAGACTCGGGACAGCAACCTAACACAAGGTGGTACGTGTCTAGCGAGTTAAGGTAGGATTCCTAGAGTGGACAGCAACTAGGACAGCTCTAAGGTCAAATATAAGTCTCAAACACGTGCAGATTTTGAATGGACAGCCACCAATCCCTTTGAAAAACTTGCTGGAATCGAGGTTTCAGCCGTCGGAATGTGTGGGACAGCAAGCACCGATGAGTGGGAAGTTGCCAAAGTGATTTGGTGAGATTCCCGGGTCAAAGCAGCACCTAAACAGCGGTTAAAGGCTGACAAACGGCCACCTAACAGCTGCAGAAAACAGTGGACAGCAGCTGTGCAGATGCCTAAAGTCGTCCTAGGAGTTGGGGCAGTGTCAACAGGGTGGACAGCACTTGGTCAGTGGCTAAAAGTCTACTAAACGCACCCTAACAGTGGCTGAAATCAGCAAAGACAGCACAATAAATGCAAGGGAAAAAGGTTCTAACACTTAGAAATCTAACAAGCTAAGTGCAAGCAAGTGATACCACAATTGAAAGGCTAAGACTTAACTATATGCATGCAGGAAATTTCAAAACAGTGAATGAAAATAGTAAAAATCTTAAATGCTAAATGATGTGCATGCCAAATAAAGCTACAATGAAAAGCTCATCCCTAGGATGTTTTCTAAACATGCCAAGCATGGTAAACCATGCTCTGATACCAAGATGATGTGAAACCAGGAATTTGAATCTCAGAAAATTAATAAGAGTTCGTTAAAGTAGTGCAAGCACAATCTTAATGATTTTCTCAATTGGTACTTCAAGAAAGATCTTAGGATTTGACCAAATCTAGGCAAGTATTACCGCTAAGTTAGCAAGATCTATAAAATAACAACGAAAATAAATAGTAAAACCAATGAAAAGCCAACTCGAATCCCAAGGTTAACAAAGCGATGGCTCACCTTGAGGCCGCTCTCATTTACCTATCTCTAAGCTTGTTGGGAGAAGAAGAGCCACGCTAGTGAAGAGACCACTCCGAGGAAGACGATGCCGTAGATCCGTAGAGGAGGAGAGGAGGGCGCCGGGTTTGGAAGATGTGTGGAAGATCGTCCGTCGATAGACCAATTGTACTCCGGCCGTTGTCTATCAATAACTTTGATGAGAGAGGGAAGAATCCGTTCCAAGTAATCCCCCACCGTGTCTTCGTCGGATTCGAATCCGGCGTCAAAGAAAGGAGAGCGTAGTATGTCGAGGTTTCCTTGAGCATCAAAAACTAATCCCCATTCGAGTTCAGGATCCGCCATGAAACATGGAGAAGGCGCTAAATAGTTGCCGCAAGAAGACCTCTAAAAGGATGGGGATAGTGGGCGGCGGCTTGGAGAATCCAAGGGGGAGGAGGGGCCGGCGGTAGAGCTTGGGAGGGACGGATATGGTGGAGTGGCTAGGAGGTCAATTCAGATTATTGCAGGAAATCTGAAGTTATTTCAGCTTTAGGGTGAATCAGAGGAAATAATTTGAGAATTCAAATAAATTCCAAAAGGGGGAAAGTGGGGCGGTAACAGGATTGATTAGAGGAGATAATTGAGTGGGCCCCAGCAGATTTAAGTAGCAGATTTAAGTTAAAATCTGCAGGAAATCAGCCTCCAATAAAAGGAAACTTCCTTTTATGAGCACCGTATTAAGCCACCTTTTGAATTTCAAATTTTGGCTGTGAAATTCCATAATGCAATGGCTAAAATCAAGGCTTTATTTTAAGTAAGTGATCACGCCCCAAAGAAAAAACAGTGGAATTTCAGTTTACAAATATATGCTAGCGTTAAGGGCTGTGATGGCTGATTGAGAAAATAATTAATCAAGCATTAAAGACTTGATATCCACGGTTTGGGCTACACAGCGTGTAACGGCAGCAAAGCTGCAGGGAAAATTTCGGTAATTCTGAAGAAAAGACAGGGGATTTCACGAGTGGCTGTGTGCTGGGATTGAGGGGCAGTGGAGGGAGGGAGGAAGGCTGCACGAGAGGGGTGGACCCGTGGCCAAGAACCTGGGAAGGCTGGCCGGCGGGAGATTTCAACCAAAATGGCCGGCGGCTCTGAGCAAAGCTCTGTTGGGCAGCGGCAACTGCAGGGCTAGTGGTCCGACTTCCCTCCAGTTAAACTTTGGATGGCGAGCTCGTAGATGAGATGTAGATCGAGGGAAACTAACACCCGGAGAACTCACAAAGAGATCTCAGGAAAAGAACTCACTAAGAGATCTTTGAACTCACAAAGAGATCACTCAATAGAAATTTCATTTATCTCATCAATAATCAAATACAATGACAAGAGCCTCTTATATAGGCTTTACAATAAAATAAAACGCATAAAGACAAAGATGCCCTCGGGCTACAATAAGCACTACATCCCTCATGGGGGGTACAAATGGAAAACAAGAAATAAAATCATGAAAAGAAAACTAAAGCATAAAAATACAGGCTCTGAATCGACGCCGTCGATCGCCGTCCCCGGCGATGGTACACATGTCAAAATCTGATGTCCCCATCAATTAAACTAATTAAAAAGCTGAGGAGAATAACATAGCCTTAATGAGTTTGATATCTGATGCCCTTATAGAAAAGAGGTTTAAATAAGTAAAATGAGCGATTTGCCTTTACTACTGGACTTTAGACTAGATCATTTACAAATTCTTGAATATTTATAGCATCCGTGCCATATTCGACAACTAACGAAAAATTAATATTGCAAGAACATTAGCAATCAAAAAAATTGAAAATATTATGGATCATAAGACGTTAGAAAAAGCTCAAACACCAAACATTGTGAACAAATAACAACAGAAGCATCCCAGCAAGTGAAGCAATATTTGGCACTTCTCCTACAAGGCCACTTATTTTAAATATGCCATGAAAGTCAAACAAATAGCTTAATAGATCAGGCAATGAACTCACACACTTTACAGAAAGCTTCTTGATAAGAAAAATTGAAAGTAGAAAAGGAGTAAATTAAATAAGCAAAACAAGACGTGGTATTAGGAAAGTAGTGTCATGCCCCAATAAAAGCAAGAAAAAACCTGCCAGAAGTTGCCGGAAGTTTCTGGGTTTTAATATGAAGACAAACCTGAAAAAAATTGACATGCACTTAAATAAAAGTAGCTTTCCATTAAATATATAATAGAATGGATGGTATACTGATATACTAAACCTGTCCTGATATACTATCTAGTGTGTACCAGATAGCTCCAGTTTGACCTTCATTTTCAATAGGAATAATGACAGAACCAAGCACTGTGCTTTTCCATATTATGTCCCAGTCATAAATTGTGACACTAATCTGAAAGTATCGCACAGAAAATTAAAAATGATCACATGAAAGACAGGCCTGTGGTTTCAAGATGCATAAACAAAATATGCTGAAATAACATCTGATGAGGGGCTGCATAAAGTACAAGAGTTTTCTGATTAATCTTGATTCAGCAATGGAATTCCGAAAATTCTTAAAAAAATATTAACTTCTTACTCCAAGAAATAACAGTTCATGAGCAGTAGAAGAAAAATGAAAGTGCGGGGCGGATTATCTTATCGAAAAGAAAAATCTTCTGCATCAATAGAAATACTTGTAACAAGACCAAAATGTGTAGCACATTATGTTCCCTGTCATGCTATTAGAGCACCAAAGCGAAATTTAGAACATATATTTAATATACTTACCGACTGGGTTTCTTTACACACCATTGTGCCACAACAGGTACATAAATATATGATATACTTCGTAGGGATGTGTTCTGGTCATTTGTCACCACCATCAGGTCCATTTTGCATGTTTTGTATTAGAACATGCTGCTGGATGCTACCTTATGAAGCTTTTGCTATATGAACGAGGATTACAGAATGTGGTATTTAAGTTCAATAATATGCATAGGCTGATATGTTGATTGAGGGTTTACTCAAATTGCATTGAATCTACTGCTTAGATTCTCAACATGTTGATCAGTAGCAAGCCAGCTAATTATTGGAGGCTGTTACAAGAGGCTTCTGAGGTGGCATCTCTATATACACATCTTGACTTTGTCAGGAAGATTAGTGAAGTGCAAAGTGGTTTATGCACTTTGGTGTCCCATTATTACTATTATTACTCTGCAGACTGGAGATATTTGGTAACACCACCCCCCACCCCCTCCAAAACAAAACCCCTCTCCCCATGCTGCAGCAGCAGCGAGTTAGGTTTAAGCTTTATTTTCATATTTCTATTGTATTTGAAGAGCTCACTGGGGTTGTCATATTTTAATAGCTTGGATTTAGCAAGGGAATCAGATGACAGCTAAACAAATCTACTTAAGATGCATTCCGGGTAGGAATTTTTGTCATTTTACCAGCTGCAAGAAGATCCGCTGGCTCCTGGCTCGAAACTTGACATTTTAATGGCGCTGAAGCTATTGTTGGGGTGTAAATTATGATTGGATGATTCTTTTTCCCGTGATATTATTTTGGGGCAGGTCGGGTGGAAGGTTCAAAATGGCTGGATGCTCTTTCGTCAGATGCTTTTGAAGCACCTTCTTGATGGTGGCATATTATTTCAGCTTGGGTATTTATTTTGTGTTATACACCTGAGTGTCTTATTTATGAAATTAAATTTAAATTAGAATAATAATAAGATAGAATTTGAAAATGCTATTAAATTTATTTATGAAATTAAATTTAAATTAGCATGACAATAAGATTTTAAGGCCAATTATTATAATAATTAATGATTTATGAGCCAATTTCATTAGACAAGTTCAATATATTTATAAGAAATAAATTGAAAATTAATTAAATAATAATAATAATAAATACATTTATAAGAGGAGAGGATAAGTAAAAGAATAGAAATTTATTTAAAAGATTATTTAATAATTAGGTTATGAATGTCACATTTACTTTTAGTTATATATATATATATATATATAAGAATCAATAACATATGATAATTAAATTAGAAATTTATCGATGTTAAGTAATATTTAAAAAAAAACCGAGTAAGATAGTTTGTGAATTATTTTATAGGTGTTGAACATATCGACATCAGAGTAAGGAGTAAGAGGGAAACTTTTAAAACATCCGAACCAAAGTGAGTATTCATGTCCCTATATTACGGTAATGTTGACCTGTGAAAGAAAACAAAAAAAAATCAAAAATCAAAAAAATCAAAAAAAAAAAAATCCCACCAGCTCTGCCGAAGCACGTCGTCGCACGTCGAGAACGCGCCGCACGTCTATTCTCCCCCCACGTCGCTTGCACATCGCGATTGCGTCTCCCACATCGTCTACACGACACGAATACGTCGTTAAATAGCCGAAGGAAACGAGGCCTTCGGCCTCATTCGGCCGATTTCAGCTCTCGCTCTCGACCCCTCTCCCTCTTCGTCTCCTTCCTGGTTGTTCGACTTCGCTCCTTTGGCGACGTTCCTTTCGGTTGAACCGAAAGTTACGACATTTTGATCGGAAATGAGAGCAGGAGCTCGCCGATCGTGAGCTTCTCCGACTCCTCCAGTGTCGCTCGACTTCGCTTCCGAGACGACTTTCCCTGCCTGTTTGATCGAAAGCAAGGCAGGAGCTCGCCCGCGTGAAGATAACTTCCTCCCGTCGTGTGCTTCTTCGGCTCTGTCACTGCCGTCTGACCCCGCTCCTTCTACGACTCTCCCTTCCTGTTGAATTGGAAGTTAAGACATTTTGATCAAAGGAAGACGGGAGCTCACCGACTGCGCATGGAACTTTCTCCCTCTCGTCGCGTCTTTGACTCCTTCGTGGCTGTTCGACTTGGCTCCGACGATGACATTCCCTTCCTATTCAATCGGAAGCAACAATAGGAGCTCACTGGTTGAGTAGGTAACCATCTCCCTTGTGCGTGCTTCCACGGCCAAATCCCTTAAATCCGCTGAACAGAGAGATAGAGAGAGAGAGAGAGATTATTTATTTTTTTATTATTAATTAACTAATATTAATTATAATTAATTTAATAATTATTTTTAATTATAAGCAGTTATTAATTATAATTAAATATTATTAGTTATTATTAATTATATTTAACAGTTAATTATCATTAATTACTATTAATTTATGAGAAATCTAATTCATGATTAATAATGAAAATGGTGATAAATGAACTAATGAAACATCAAAACAACATTTACAATCCTACTAGAACATTTGTAACAATAGAAAAAAAATTATCATCTTTATATTATACGAAGATCCGTTACGTATATAGATAAAATAACTTATATGAAACAACATTTTTTAAGGTGAAAACTCATGAAAGATAAAAAATCACGAGATCTAGGCGGGTTGAAACAATTCTACTAAAGTAAGTTGGAGATTGTAAATGAAATCATTTATCACAATTGAATAAGGGGTTATAACATTAATAGATTAATTATAGTTAATTTTAATTAATTATTTAATTATTTTTAGTTATAATTTACTATAATTAAATAACTTTAATTATAATTAAATATAATTAATGTTTACTTATAATTAAATAATTAGTTATCATTAATTGAAAATGATTGCCATAGCCTCCACTGCCGGTCCACCGGTCCCGAAGGTATAACCTCTAAACCTAGATTTCCTCCTCAACATTCGCGACGAACTAGCAAACCCCATGCGCGCTCACGTAGCGTTGTAGGGAGGAAAGCTAGTGCGACGCCTACGACGAGACGAAAAATCGCCTAAGATTCTTTTCTCAATGCTTGCAACGGGCCGGCAAACCCCCGAGGCGCTCACGTAACGTTGTAGGGTGAGAAACCGGTGCGACGCTTGCGGCGAGGAGAATAAAAAATATTTTTTATATATACATAAGTACCCTCGAACGCTCACGTAGTGTAGAGGGGGAAAATCTGTGTTTTTTCTGACTCGTGCTCCACACCCTTAAACGCTCACGTAGCGAGCGGGGATTTTAAATAAAATATGCGACCGCGGTGTCACTTTTGACACCTACCTGAAGCGCTCACGTAGCGTTGAGGTGAAGGTTGCCTCTTGGTTTTTCCCCTAAAAGAGGGAGACGCCGGGAGGCTACCGAAATTTTCATTGAAACAGGAGACTTTGGCAGAATTTGAACAAGCTGAACTTGAACTCGGACCCGAACCTGTTTGAACTCAAAAATAACAAGAAACAAGAGCTTGGACTCCAATGAACAATGACTTGTGGACCAGAACCTGAACTCAAATGATTAATTAAATGTCAAATCCAAATGAAATGAAATCAAATTGGAACTGAACTCAAATCAAACTTGGACAAATGACATTGCACATGCAAGGACTTCAGAAAGATCTTGAACAAGACTTGGACTGCATGGGACATTTGAACTTGTACTTTGAGCTTGAAGTGTATAACATCAAATGGGGCTTATGAACTTGATGAACTCAGATCCAGATGAATCTGAATTTGAACAATCAACTTGAACTTGTACTCTGAACTCAAAATTGGAATGAGATGCAGACAACAAGAAACTATGGATTTGAACTTGAACTGTACAACGCCGAGTGAAGTTTGAGTTTGTAAGCATTAGATTCAAATCCGGATGAACTCAATATGGCAGTAGAAGACTTGAATGAATGTTGAAGACTCATACTGAGTTTGAAACTCAAGTCTGAATGAAATTGAACTTGAATTCAAACACATGCAAAGGACAAAACTTGGATCATACGAGGAAACTCAAACTACAAGGACATTCGTACTGTCAATAGTGACTCAAAGTACTTTGCAAGATGGATACAACGAACCCCTACGACAGTCCCTACAACGTCTGTTGATTGAGATGGCAATACTGGATACCAGCAATCAAACACCCATTCCTACAAACAAATGCAACCCAACAAATATCACCTGAGATTGGTGAAAGGTGGATATGGTACTGATGTCAATGGGTCTTCTACAAATACCTTCAAGAGGCCGTAGTGGATACAACGATGCCCTGCAAATGAACACTTGTGGACAACAACAGTGGATATGGCGTAGGTACAACGAACCACTGTGGGCACAAGTACAGATATCTCCTACGACAATGATGATTAAAATCTTTAAGTATTTCGAATACAAGGGCAACTCGATGTACGAAAAAGGACACCTCCTGGCAGAATGTAAAAGGGATTTGAGCAAATTCCAACTAAACTTCCTGATGTTCCAAAATTCCTTCTTGATCATATACTCAGGAAGGAAAACGACTCTGGCATCCACAAATATCAAAAATATCAAGTCTACTACATTGATGATCTCAAAAGGGGTTCTTTTCAAAACAGCAAACCTCAAAGTCTAGAAGAACCCTTCCCCGGTGAATGAGAAAGGGGGAGTTAACATCAAGACGCACGCCACCGGATCTGCAACACTCATACGAGCAGACAGAAGGCGTCCACAAATTATAATGCCACGCCACCGGATCTGCAACACTCATACAAGCAGACAGAAGGCGTCCACAAATTATAACGCCGCGCCACCGGATCTGCAACACTCATACGAGCAGACAGAAGGCGTCCATAAATTATAACGCCGCGCCACCGGATCTGCAACATTTATGAAAGCAGACAAAAGGCGTCCACAATCTACAACGTATCGCCACCGAACCCGCAATATCCATGCAAGCGGGCAGAAGGCGTTTACAAAATCTTTCAAAATACCCCTGCACGTGCACTATAGTTTGTATACACATATGTACAATAAAAGGGGATAAATACAATCTCAACCCGCATAGGCCCCGGCGAGCGTGCTATTGGTACGTACGTGACGTCTAGGGAGCTGCGCGGATTAATAAGTAAATTCTAGTTCGAACCCGATCCTTCTATACGGATTAATAAGAGTCGACAGGGTTCGAACAATCAAACGAATACGTGGTTATGGGGACCGATGTATTTGTTTCAATACATTCATATTAGGCCTTCAAGACCTATAATCAAAAGAATTCACTAAGAAAAGGCATGAAGCCTACGAAACCCGATCCTCCTAAGCTAGTAAATAGGAGTGGACAGTGTTCAAACATTGGATGAATATGCGGTCACGAAATTGACCGAAATAATTATTTTATACATTCATATTTCAAGAAAATTCATAAACAAATGCACAAAGCCTACAAGAAACACGATCCTCGATCAACAGCTTGGTCGAGTTGACAAGGTTCAATCAAATAAAGAGAAATGACCCCGAACACCCCGATGATGGCCGTGTTGAATGCTAATCTCAACCGGAGGGGTTCACAAATATTTTTTTAAATGCCTCCCACAAGTCCACACAAAATCCAAACTCCACAAATCCCAAATTCCAAGATATTTAAAATTTGAAATAAATCCATCAATCACTCAAAGCAAAAAATCTATCCACCCTCCGCAACAGTTTGCCAAGGTGGACAAATCAAAAATACTACAGCTCACAAAGAGTCAAATGCCTAGTCAAAAATATCACTAGGATCCATTCTCAAACAGTCTCCTGCCAATAAGGACGTGGTACGTGTCCTCTAAACGGCGGTTTGTCGCCAAATGACACTGCAGGATAAACGGTTATGACGACCCGGGGCCCTCTGAACCGAGTGGTTTTGCCGCCAAATGGCACCACGAAATACCGGTTATGGCCAGAGCCAATACGTTCCTTATTGGCGTCAAATCCTTGAGATATGAATCAATAGGATATGATTGATCGGGCACAAAGCCCTCTGTTAACTAAGGTGGATTCAAATTTGTCCCCTTAGGCAAACATCCAACCCAGGTCTACAAGGTCCCCTTGGACGAAGCAACCCATGGCTGCCGACAAGGATCCTTCTATCAGGTTGGGTCGACTACCTCCTCTAACTAAGTAGACCAAGGACCACGATGGTCCGGGACAACGGAACCATGGGATCTTGATCGGGCCCATCATCCATTCCCTCACCATCCGCTTTAAGTGCAAGATGGTAAAATTTCCAATTTTAAATATCAAACTCTTTCAACCCAAATTTCAAACCCTATGCTGCTACTATAGCCAGATAACATGTATCTCTATACGTATCTGATTGACGACTAGCCTTAATCGAAAGTTCTCTCACGTTATCGGGAGGGGTAATTAACTATAGGGCCTTGCGCCTATAGGAAACCAGAACTCATATCATAAAGTCCTCGTAAAATGAAGGCGAAATCTCTGGGTAGTGTCTTATCTACAAACCCATATGCCTTCCAAAATTTACCTCGAAACTTATTCAGTTAAAACTCCCTCGCCGAATAAAAAGAAAAGCGGGCGGAGGCCGGGGTCGAATTTTCGGAGCCCACACGTAATTGTATTGTTTCTTCTAATTGCTATTACAAATTATTTATTTTATCGTTACTTCTAATTCCATAGCAAATGATTTATTTTTCACATATAAAATGATTGATCATTTCAAATTAAATTAGCATCTTATGTTTTACATAAGGTTAATTAATGGTTATAAATGAAATGGCTATATAGACATACTTTTATGTGCATGTTGAATTGATAAAGCACACCCCCTTATGGTACTTGGTTGGGGAAGTAACTTGTGCTCGTAAATGGAAAAGGTTCTGAAAAAGAAAAATGAAATGGAAAAGTAGTACCTTTTGTGACACTATTTTTTACGGTATCTTATGTGACGGTTGTATTATTTATAAAAAATGATAAAGATATGAAATATGCATAATATTGATGAACATGCTTAAAATGTTTAAATAGAATTACCTTATGTTTTGAAATGAGCATGCATATTATTTCAAAAGCCTTTTGTTACAGTAATTTAGAAGCATGATTTACTCGCTAAGTTATTTTATGACTTACTTTTTTAATGAAAAATATTTACAAGTATTATTCAAAAGCTTAAAATGAGTAGAATATGAGAGAATGTGTATCGTAGGCGCAACACTGTGAGGGAAAGGTAATTATTGTAAATGTTTTTATTTAGAGGTTTTTAGTGACTCTTTTAGTTTATTGGTGATAGTTTTAGCAATTGAAAATTTAATCAACCATCCGACCGTTTGTAACTACCTCGTTGATTCGAGCCTCCTGACCAGGTCGTGACACACCACCTCAACATACAAGTTTCAAGTCAACTTCCCTTGTTTTCTCAAGGTTATGACAACACAAATATTTTCATTTGTTCCAATAGCAGTGAATCCTTAAATATCCTGTACACCATTGGACACTGTGAGCTAAGCCCATTTTTTGACGAAAGAATTGGAACTTTGGATTATAGTCAGTAGATGATATTTGATATGAAATAGCATTAAACTTCCTCAAATTTATTTTGACTTCATCAAAAAGTAGAAAAGACAGTAAAAATAAATCTTAATCTCTCGTCACGGTATTCCTAAAAAAATGATGTTTCAAAATCAGCAAAAATAAAAGTGATCGGCTAGGAGCTCAAGCATGATACTTGTTCGATGCAGTCATTAATATTGAAATAATGGGGCAAGGGCACATCAAACTAACCTGGACAGGAAGAGCATCAACAAAAAAATTAAACTCTTCTCCCCACATTGGATTTCTCGAGCCAGGAACCATTGAACTAGAAAAGCATTGAGAAAAAAAAAAAAAAAAGAATGCTCAAGACGAAATCCCAGCAGATTTACCGTCATTGTCATGTAAATAAACATATACGAAAATAAAAAAACATACCATTCTAGCATGGAAACAAGTTATATGCAGTACTAATAATAACTGAAAAGTAGGAAAATTAACAACCTCGATGTTCTTCGAGAATTTGACATGGAAGTGTTGTTAAAAAAATTAAAAGATAAAAGCAAATGTTAAGTCCTCACCTGAGAAAAAGATGTAAATCCAGTTTGATGAAACATATTGGTCACTAGTGATAGATTAACTTATTTTGACAGAAGAAATGTATACACTAGTAATTTGATGGAGCCCACTTCAAGCAATAAGTAGAAGAATTTATTGATTTAATTATTCAATGATTCTTGAGTAAAAACTACGTGTATATAGAAATGTAAGGAGGTGGTCCACAATCTTCCCATAAACTACAAATAAATACTTTCAAAACAAAGAATGACCAAAAAATGAAAATTGACAAAACATGATCCGAATATTTAAACAGTACCTTTATTACATTTAATGAAATACAAAGAAGGAAAGATCAATGCCTTGGATCAGTGAGATGGATGAAATTACAAAAAATACATAAGAATAATACTTTTGAGCAATGACCTGGACAAAGCAAAAATGAAAGCTCACTGGAAAAGTGTTGGCGAAAGGATAAATTGGAGGATCTCAGCAACATCTCTTAATTCCCCTCAAACTGGGTAGCAATTATCAAACAAAATCAACTTAGCTTTGAGATAATCCATGCATCGTCACCACCCTTAATAATTAGTCAAACCATTTAAAGAATGTTTGCTTAAGATCTTATAAGGTTTTTCAAAGCTTGCAAACTTTGTCAACATTGACTTGACTCTCACTCAGGGGAAACAAACAAGACATCTTATTCGATATCATCATTTAGAAAAATATTTTTTAATATCAAGTAGGTGTAGGGGAATATTTAGATTTTGGAGAGAACCGAATGAATGGACTTAAGTTTAACAACCAGGGCAAATGGCTCCCCATAATCTATCCCATAAAATTTGGTGAAACCTTCGGCCACCAACCAAGCTTTGAATTTGTTCAAACAACCGCCAATTTTATCTTTAATGGAAAATTTCACTTACAACTGACTGGCCTCTTGTTTTTGGAAGTTTAGTCATTTCCAATGCACCATTTCTTTCAAGGGCATCAATTTATTCATTTACAACACACTTTCACTGAGTTTGCCCAAGAACTCCCTAAATATTATTCAAATTTGAACCTCTATTAATGATGTAACAAGGGCATGATAAGTAAGAGCTAGCTTTTCATATTAGATGAAGTTGTAAATAGAGTGCTCAATACAAAATCTAATACATTTCCAGAATGAAATAGCTTGACCAAGATCATATAAAGCTGGTCCAATAGTTATGTTACTGATGTGGAGTTGAGAAGCATTATGTATGCAATAGTTTTAATTTCTTCTCTTCGATTTTCAACCTCCTGGAGTATGCAATACTTTCCTTAGTGGTGGCATTATGTATAGAATATGAAGAGTGGCAATTGATTTCAGTGAGTTGGTAAGACAGTTTTTTTAGTTGAGTTTATCTGGACCAGTTGGAAGGGCTGGAGTGGTCACAGTAGTAAGCTGGATTTCCCAAAGATGGTATTCCCAAAAATTTGCCCCCTTAATATCATCTTTGGTAAAAAACGTCTACTATTTGAAAAAAAAAGGTGACATCCATGACATTATAATTTTTTTGTGGGTGGAGAAAAACACTTACACCCTTTTTATTCGATGAGAATCCAAGAAAAATAAATTTGACTTATCTAGGTTCAAATTTGTTGAGATGTTGAGTATGTTTGTGGACAAAAGAGGTGCATCTGAAGAATTTGATTGGAATGGAAGCGATGATATGGGCATGTGGGTAGGCTTGCAGGATAACAACGAGCTTACAAATTTAGTATTCAAGAAGGCATACAATTGATGAAAAATGTTACAGATAACATGGTTTTTTCCAAGAAATATTTTAAAACATAAGGTAAAAAAGAAAATTTTGAGTTACTATAATTTATACCTTTTTTTTCCTTTCAATACTCCATTTTGTAGTAAAATGTCGGCTCATGTGCACTAACGAAAAATACATTGATTCAATAACAGGAATAAATTGTAGAGTGATGGTGCTCACATCCAAAGAAGGACCTTGAGAGTTGAGATCAATCGAATACAACAAAAATGACAGGCTAAGGACGCAACATCACACATAAGTTGCACAAATGTCACCCATTCACAAAACAGAATGCATAGATACATCTGAAAAATCGAATTTACCCAAAAAGGATCACTCATGTCATTGAATAACGCATAATAAGGCGTGTAAAAAAATTTTAATAGGTTTATGAATAACGCATAATAAGGATCACATGTATTTTCACAAGTTCAGATTTTTTACTCAAAAATGGAAATGCAAACATGATAAATAATTGAATATCCAATTCAAGATAAGGAACAAGAAAACAACACAATCCACATTAAACATTAACATGCCCACTAAATTTTTCCAACATAAACAAGATTAAACAGTTGAAATGTTACACTAGTCACCTAAATCGCTTTTGACCACCACATGTAATTATTGCATAAGGATCAGATGTCCCGTTCAAGTTTGCACCAATTAGGTTCTTGGCAGCTAGCAGTTCCAGCTGAAATAGTAATAAAAAATGGTTCACTAAGCAAATCAAAGGAATTACCCTGGAAGGATACCTATAGGCTTCCGTCTAGAGGATGGCTCTTTCCTCATTCAATGGGAGAGTTCTTTCTTACTCAGAAAATGAGAAAATATGTACTAACTACTTAGAGAGGAAAGATTGAAAAAAAAAAGAAAGAAATACCTTAATAACATAGGAAGAACTAACTTGAGAATCCCCTTTCATATAGCTCATCTACAAAATAAGTGGAGAACTGCATGTCAAACAAATTGAAGAATTATTTCAAGAAGCAAATAAGAAGAATCAATTTATGCAACAAAATAGATAATTAAAGTGAATTAATGGTTTGATGTAGTTTAAAAAAAATTGCCGCAGCAAACATAATGCATCTTATTATATGTTAAATATACAGTATAACACCAAGCATTATTATTAGGGGTGTCAATTTTTGACACGATCCGGAAAAATTCGGGTTCGGGTTCAACAAATCAACCCGTTTTAAAAACCGGGTTGGGTTCGAGTTGACCCAGCAACCCGAAACTGACACGAAAACTCGTATTTGACCTGAAAACCCGAGATTGACCCGTTTTTTACTTGAAAATGGAAGATTGACCCGATTTTTGACCCAAAAACTAGCAATTTTGGGTCAACCTCGGGTCATTAGTGTTGGGTCGGGTTCGGGTTGACCCAAATAGTGCCGGGTCAATTCCGGGTTCGACCCGAACCCGACCCGTTGACCCGAATTGACACCCCTAATTATTATCTCCTTTTACATAGGGAAAAAACTCCCAATTATTTTTAAAAACTTCGCTTGGATGCTTAGGATCAAAAACAGGACGATTAGAGGGGGAGGTTTGTATCCATGGGTGGCTTTGTGGCAAAGGTAAAGACAAAAAACTTCAATATAATTTTTTGCCAATATGAGTAACATTCACAACCGTCAAGCCACATTTCTTTCATCTCAGAAAGTACGTACCGATTCTTCCAATATATATATCATCATATCAAAGACAAGATAATTTAGTTAAAATGTATAGTTATATTTCTTAAAAAGCTTATAATATAAAGCTATTTATCAACATGCTCACATATTCTTAAGGTATACGTGCCTAATTCCAAAAATTATAATATCGTCAAGTTCCTATCATGTTGTGTTCATTACATGCTTCATGCTTTGTATGAACATGTTTGTAGAAGTAACAATTGAAGTGAAAAGCGTTGTCCTTTTTAAAAAAAGAAATCCATAATTTAGTTCAACTAGAGGACCATTCACGTGGTAATTTAGGTTAACTCCTACTACCACTGATATCAGTTTTTATTAAGTGTGATATGGTTCATCAAATATTCAGAAGCTACAGTGCCAAAAATGTAGTTTGAAATTTTGACTATTTTAAGACATTCCTTTAGAAAGTTAAAAAAACTAATCCGATTAGTGCAATCTTCTTGTTTCCTCAACATCAACAATTTAAGATATGTGTAGCTCAAGCAAATGTATCATACCTTTCAACCAACAGAAAAAACCATCCTGCATATTTAGTTTCTAAACTTCTTTCACACCTTGTCAACAAAATTGGGGCAAACCAATTGATTAATACTAGAAACTCCTCTTTACCATGCAGTCCAAACCAGAAGATGGGTAAATTTCACCTAATAGTTACTAGAAACAAAGTGACAGTTGACAAAGAATGATAATATATTGAACTTTTTTATGGAACCATTCTATAGCCATGATAATCATTAAATTTATGGTTGGCATTGTACAGACAGCTACACGTACACAGGTCACAAATGAAACATCCAAGCTAGCATACTAGAACAGAATTATGCCACTAACAAATTCAGCTTCCGACTACTTACATGTTAAGTCAACAAGTTTCTTCTAAGTTTAGAATATTAATTCATTGAACATAATGTAAGCCACTGTTAATTTTATACACAAAATTGCAACATTATCTAATCTTTTTTCAGGACTTCATGATTTTGTACCATGCTGACAAGTATATGATTTATTAAAGTCAGTAATGATGATTCCATGTAGTTGGCATTAGGTATTACATATTTCAGTCTATGCCACATTTACAAACCACAAGTAAACTGCAGCAATCTAAATCCTTACATTCTTTTAACAACTACTTGTAGTTTACAAAAGCCTACATTTGGCATGAGTAGACAAACTACAGCCACAAATACATAGTGCCCTATTACACCTAAAACTCCAATTATGTATCATTCTTAATAATGTGTATAGACACTACTTCAGTAAAACTTATAGGTTCTGATGCAAAACAAGCACGAGTGTAAGATTATTTTCCATATTAAGTTTTATTTTTGTGTCAATTTAATTCTAACATGTAATCTTTCTTCTTATATCAATCATTTTCCTAATGATGACATCAAATATATCATAGAACCAAAAATCCTGCTCATTGGCCGTCTCCCCGCCAACCCTCGCCTTCATTATCGAATGAACAAGTCCTGCAACCAACCCAATCCATCTATTGTTTTGTAGCGAGAACAACATTCTATGTGAACCTGTCAAATTGCCTCGGCACCAATCTATCAACGCCTTTTTAGCATCACACTAACTCGTGTGCACTTCGACCAACTATGACCCTGTGAGGCATCGACCAACACGTGCCTCGATCACTAATTGCTTCATATGTTGTAAGTTTCGAACACCACATTACACCTCTCATCACCAACATGTACAACCTTTCCTCTATGCCTAATTACATAAAACATGGTGCACCCGCTACAACCTCACCACACTATATTGCATCCCATAAAGTTTGTTGCAAACCCATCTTGAGCTACTAAAAGCAAATATAAATCTCCAGCAATCCTGCCCATCTCAATTTGCATGTGATCTCTATCATTAATCCGACACAACATGTGATATCCCATGCTCCTCTCACAATCCTACTCAATTCCTCACAACCCAATCATGATTCACAATCAAACATTAGTATGTGTTTCACCCTCGTACTTTGGCACTCTCATATTTATTATTTGCGACCTTCATCAAAACTTGCATTTCATCAATATGTATGCCCTAGATTGACTTTGTTTTGCATAGATCGTCAATTGTCCCTTTCAACTCGCTCTTCCCCTCAAGTTAGCTTGCGCACACTCACACCATCCTACGCATCTCCTACCACTACTGTTGGTAGGCCCAATAATGACTTTAGCCAATCATAAGTGTCAACTCATCTACATCATACTCACCACTATTATGCAATCTCACACTTGCTTCTTTGCATCCAACTCTCTAATCACATCTATTGGTACTTCACCTAAGCTTAGTTTGCTTTTTTCATGAATGACTCAAGTCCAAATTGAAAACTAAATATAATTCTCTTGTTTCATCACTTAGTTTTCTTCTTCCTTCCTAATTTTATTATCATTCCTCAACTTATGTATTATAAACATGCATCATATACTTTCTATCGGGATCATTCTGAAGAATATTATCATGACAAGAAATCATAATTTTTTCTCTTCTTCTCATGATACTTATGACTCTTATTCTTCAAAAAAACCAAACGAATAAATTATTTAATTCATATCATGATCATTATCAATCATATCATGATGATCATGTACATTCTCAAACTTGATATTGTGACTGAAATATCATATAATGGTAATCAATAGTACTTTCATCAATATCATGATAATCATGTCCATTCTAGCCTCCGATATGATACAACCAATGCCAATCCACTAGATCTATCTTCTCTTAAATCTTAAGACCCAAATCAACCTTGGTCATGTTGAAATATTCAATGCTAAATTAGATAGATGCCTTGAGGATACAAAAAGTCTCAAGTTATTAATTTGTACAATTACTCTAATGCCAACTCCATAAATCCTATTGTCACTTTTTCCTTGAATGTTTGTGCCCAAGGGTGATGATGCAGTTAACCTTGAGTTTGACTATGTGCCTAAGGATAGATTTGAGCTAGTTGCATGAGTGATCTTCCCAAAAAATGATTCTACACCTGAGTCAAAAGAGAATTTAGCCATTATTGTTGTTCCCCAACCGCTACAAATTGATATATAGATTGCTTCCACACTATCACTGCCTAATACATCATTGGCTAACTTTATTTTTTCCTGCTTTCACCATTAAATTTGTCATATAGTTGCCCATACACTATGGCATAATGTTCACTTCATACTATTATGACCACTTCATACCATCACCAATATTACAGCCATACTTTCATGGGATATTTCCTTGTGTTCTTCATTTCAGTGATAATGTACATCACCATCCGGCTCCAAAACCTTCAAATTTTCACTAATTGCTCAGTGACTTATGGTCCTACTAGTCCATGTTGATTGCCAACCACCAAACTACAGTGCATGCATATTCTTGGGTTTAATTAGAGACATGCACAAAACAAGTCCATCTTCACCATCACCATGGTCACCTTTCAAATCTTTAAAATAGTTTATTTTGGCTTTGATGAAATAATACAAGAAAAGCATGGTCATCAAATTATTTTACATATTACGTTTTAAGCGTGTGCTAAGAATGTATTAAGAGCCCTAGTTTATCTATATAATGGGATCTAGTCTTGTATTAGAGGCACTTGATTGATTGATATGTATGTCATTCTCCCGCTCCCTCTGGAGTGTGTCTCTCTCTCCCCCTCTCTTCCTCAGCCACTATATTTTACATATGATGCCATCAGATTGAACACTATACGAGCCTAATTCACCTGAAGAGTGAATACATCAAGAAAAATGTGAATTTGCATGATTGTTTAGTATTTGATTTTGTAGAAGTACTTAAATTAATCATCAAACTGCGAATTTACATAAGTTTTAGCATATAAAATAAAGAAGAATTAAAAAAAAAAGGATTGGTTCCGAAGCTATTAGGTTGATATCACGATATCAACAAAAAAATCCCTAAAACCCATGATATATGTGTATAAAAAAGTAAAAAACAAAAAAACCCTGCATTCCGGTAAGAAGCATACACACCAAACTTACCAAATTTCGCACATGCCTATCTAATCAATACCAGTTACCAAGCAAAACTTCTCACAAATTCTTGATAGAAACCCAAACCCAGCCGTCATATAATTATAAACCAAAAAGACTCATTCGTATCTATTCCCACAGAACACCATTCTCGGCTAAGGAAATAAAAACAGAATTCAATAAAAAGGAATAAATTTCTACATCCGACCTTCTCCTTGTCATCGTACTCCCTGAGGAGCGGGTCTTTTGCAACCGCCATCTCATCACCGCCGAAAAGCCTATCGTCCTCTTTTCCAACTCCTCCACTACTACCACCACAAAAACCAAGCCTTGCGATCTTCTCAAACAACGAGTAGACGGCGATCACCAAAAGCGCAGCGGCGAATGTGACCTCGATCTCCCACCACGATGGGAGGAGCACGTCTAGGGAGATCACCGCCATGACGAGACAACGACGAACGAGCTAAGTAAAGTTTTCAGGCGGCGGATGAATCTAGGGCTTCCTGCGCGCGCGCGGGATCCTGGAACGGCAAGCCATGATAGCGACCAGATAAAGAGCGGAAGAGAGAAATTTTGGGTCAACGAAGCGAGTTAGTTGGAGGGAGACGGCAAATGCGGATGAAACCAAAGAAAATGGGCTTTTGGCCTTTATCTGGAAAGACGTTAGAGGGCCCACGATCTTACAAGGTGAGGGATAATGACATAACCGACAATAAGAAAAGTACACGTGGCAAACATTTCGGGTTATAATTTTAAAAATATTTTTAAAAATAAAAATATTATAATAAAATATAATTTTTTATTTATTATTGATATATCCTCAAAAATTTATCTTGATTTTGCATGAATCTTGAAGCAAAATTAAGTTAAAATTTTCGAAATTAAATTTGGGATCATTTGAACTCCAATTTTAGCAAACTTATAGTCGAACTTAACTTCTCGAAAAGAAAAACCGAACAACACCAAATTCGACCCAAGACGAGCCCGAATGGGTCCAAATTGAAGACGGATATGGAAGGTTCAAACTATAAATTGAATAATCATATGATTTTCAAATGTGAGATGTTTATAGTCGGATCGAGCGACTCAATGAGACGAATCTAACGGACCTCATATCATCAAATTCTGACATCATTAAGACTCTCAAATACTTGACAAATGGTCCATAATCAAGGAAGTCGATATCAGTCGTACATTCAAAATACTACTAACATGCTCTTGGTCTTGTCCCTATTTACTGTTCATGTCACTCTCAAAATATTATAAATAGACCCCTCAATTCTTTATTGACAGGGGAGAAAGCAAGGAAGATAAAAAAGAGAGGAAATGAAGAGAAATATGGAATATCTATTGCCATTAAGCTCCTCCTCGACCACCGCCCGACCACTAACTATCGCTGGACTTTTGCCAGACTTTATCCATGCCACCAAGTGTCGTCAAACCAATGCCCGGCCACCAATTATTGCCGGACTTTCACTCAGTCGCCAACTTACAATAGATTTACGCCCGGCCAACCACTGTAGCTGAACTTCTGCCCGGCCACCAACCTTTGCCCAACTATAGTATTTCTGACCTACATCATCTGACAATGGTCCTTCAAACCACCATCACCCGACAACGGTTCAAGCCACTATCGCTCGCCGACTATGATCGTTCCAATCTCTATTGTCTGACCACCTTTACCAATCACCCACCTACTACATTCCTTCCGACCATCATCACCTAATTACGATCTTTCTGACCTATGTCACCTTCCAATTATGATCTTGTCAACCAAACGAACATATAATACTTATTCTTCCAACTCCCAACATGTCACCTGACTACGTCATTCTGACTCCGTTTCTCAATTATGATCCTTCCGACGACTATCACCCAACTACAATCTTTCTAACCACCGTCGTTAGCCGGCTATGGTACTTATGACCTCCGTTGCCTAATTACGATCTTTCCTACCACCTTCACCCGATTACAGTCTTTCTGCCTCCATCACCTACCAACTACAGCCATTTCAACCATCATCACCTAATTCAAATCGCCAATGATACCCCTATATACATGGTTACCATATAACCACGGGGAAGCACATTACAGTACATGTATGCTTTTAGCTGGAATATACTACGACATTCCTGACCTCCATCGTCTGCCAATTATTGTCCTGCCAACCAAATGAACATGTCAATATTGATTCTTCTAACTCCCACGATGTAATGCACTCTATATGATGTATATTTGTTGCATCGAGCTAAGGCCTTCCCCTTAAGGAAGGGCCGCATTAGTAATCAACTACAAACATTAGCAAATTCATTCAAACTGGACATGACCCCGTGATTTTTTTTCCTTTTCAGGATTTTCCACGTAAAAATCTTAATGTCCATTATGAATGTTATACCTTTATCTTTCATCTTTTTGTATAATGGATCTTCGTAAAAAAATTAAAACGTTAAACTTTGCATTTCTCTACCGTCGTGAATATTTCAAGAAACAACAATTGTAATAATTTATATTAAGTTATATATTTTTAATTTAAAATAAATTTTTAAGTGGACTAAAATATGCTATTAAATTCATATAAATAAGATAATTTTCTAAAATAATATTTTAAGCCTAAACTCAAATAGAAAATTCTATTATTTTCAACTTCAAATAGAATTTACTATAAGCAGGGGCGGAACCACGTTGGCATTAGGGGGGGCAATTGCCCCCCCTTAAATTTTTCCCGAGCGGAGAAGAGCCATCAGCGGAGGGATTTTGATCTGGACTGAGAGAGGGATCTGAATCTCATTGTAAAATAGATTTTTTGATGTTCAAGGTGATGCGGAGGCCTGATATTGTAAGGATCTAATTTTTCTGCCCTAGCTTCGGCAATGTTTGTGCTAATCTTATATAATCATGTGATTTCTGCAATGTGTTCTTGCAAATCGCGCTTTTTTTTATGTGATCCGGAATTTATCTCTCTTCTTACCTAGAATGCCTTGGAACCTCTCTCTTGTTCTCTTTCCTGTTCACTGTTCTTTCGTTAACATTACCATTTATTTTAATTTTCTTAGGCCGATTTTGACTTGATTGGTTATAAGTCATTTATGATGTTGGACCGACGTTCCTTTGCTGATGGGAATGGGTAGAAGAAAAATAATTCTCCAGTTTTGAAATTTTTTTCATATACTTTTAAGCTAATACACTCAATAGAAGCATCATCTTATCCTTCTTAGTGGAGAAAGCTTTTGTTACTGAATCTATTTACTTTACAAGGGCTGATCATTTTAAAAACATTCATTAAACTCATCTCCATAAAGAATATACATTAAAGTTTTTGAAAAGATGAGCTTTGTGTATCAATTATATTTATATTGGCTTTTGTTGTTAAATCTATTTTATATGTAGAAGATTGAAACTAATGTCTTGTGAGTTGATTTTTCTTTTCCTTTATATTTCATCAGTTGGGAGGTAATTACATCCAATGCAACGTTCACATCTCTAATTTTAGTAGCTTTGTTTATTGTTTACTTGTAGTAACTTTTACTTTATCTAGTATAATGAAATACAAGATTTTGCTTTAAATTATGTCTTCATTTTATTTTATTTTATTTTTTAATTTTTCATTTATATGAAAATTTTACCCCCACTAAAACGAAAGGCTGGTTCCGCCCCTGACTATAAGCCAAAATTAAATTTCATATGTGCATTGAGAGAGAGGATGAGAGTAAAATCATTTAGTAAGTCAAAAGAATCATAAGCAAAGATTTTAAAGTTAAGATATAGTTCAAAATTCAATGAGTTTAATATGTGTTATAGCAAGTTTGCATAAAATATAAAATTTATGAGAAATCTAATTCATGATTAATAATGAAAATGGTGATAAATGAACTAATGAAACATCAAAACAACATTTACAATCCTACTAGAACATTTGTAACAATAGAAAAAAAAATATCATATTTATATTATACGAAGATCTGGTACGTATATAGATAAAATAACTTATATGAAACAACATTTTTTAAGGTGAAAACTCATGAAAGATAAAAAATCACGAGATCTAGGCGGGTTGAAACAATTCTACTAAAGTAAGTTGGAGATTGTAAATGAAATCATTTATCACAATTGAATAAGGGGTTATAACAATATAGTGGAGATATATTATATAGGATGGTTTCCATGATGAACATTAAAAGAGCTTTGAGGCATTGAAGTTTGCTTCAAGAGATTGTTGATGGTTTGTTAGGTCATTCCTCTCATATGAGGGTGACCGAGAAGTACCATACAAGCTATTGGCAATTGTTGATGATGTCATGGAATAATGTTAGTAGTTACAATATTCATCGATGTTATTTATAATTATGTATGATGAAGTCGTTGGTTGTTGGCATTTGTGTCGACGATGTGCATTAGCCTTGTTGGTGATGACATTCATCCACATTGTTAGAGATAGCAGATAAAAAAAATTGGTAGACATTAGCATTACTATCAGCAGTGTGTTGCAACATATTTGGCTATATTATGCAACAACTTTTCTATCGATTGTATGCATTGTCCTTCTTGGTGATAGTGTGGGTCAACACCAATGGCAATCGCTTGTGATAAGGTCAAGGTACATCAAAATAGATGTTGACGGTCTGTATAAAATGTCTTGGTAATGGTGTGCATCAATATTAGTGTCGACAATATGCATTGTCATTCTTAATGATGATGTATGTCTACAATATTAGTTGACTACAAAGTTTGTGGGCATCAACGTTAGTATTGGCAGCATGCATTAGCCTAACTCTCGGTGATTGTAGGTGATGAAGTCAGTGGGCAGCATGTGATAGCCTAACTCTATGTTAAAATTTCATTATTATAAATATGCCAAGAATTTTTGTCTAATAGCCTCTTTTGAGTTGTGCATATAAACAACTTTTACAATCAATGCACCAGATTGACATTTGAAGATTAGGCTTTCGAAATAGGGATATTTTTATTTTGTTCATATATAACAGTTGCAAGAGCAAAATAACAAAGTTAGCAAGCGAGTAAGAGAATTAACAAGGAACAGTCTATATATTAAAAAATTAATATGATATATATAGAGTAAGAGATGCGGGCAATATTATTTTTAATTGTACTTTATTTTGTTGTACTAATTTTTCTCTTTATTTTGTTTAGTTGTTTATTATCAAGAAAAGCTTGGGGAGTACAATTATTGTTTTAAAACTAAATTAGACATATCAAACATCAATCAAATTCAAATGAAACAAATGATAATAAATAAATTAAAGCATTTAGGAATTATCTATTTCATATTGGTTTGATTAATTCAATTTATTAGTTATATCTAATATTCTCTAATATTCAAATAGAAGTAGAAAATCAGTTCAAATTTCAAACAATCTCTAAATTTTGAAAGTAAATTAAACCATTTTCTTCATTTCAATTATATTTCTATAAAAATAATCAATTTTATGCGACTCTCATCCCAATCAACAATATATTTCTCCTCAGCTAGCCATGCTACCTCTCCAAAATAAGAGGGGACTTCTTAAAGGCAAAGGTCCAACTATTAGGAGGTGAAATATATTCTTAATGCATTTGTCTCAATATTCTTTTACTCTTTTGTCATTGAAGAGGCATCAACAATAAATTAGTAAATACGAAGTTGACCAAGTTAAGCTGGCTTTATCATTACGTTCAAACTAATTGTTAGGAGAAGAGGAAGTTAGATCTCTCATTTCCTCCATCTTTTGAAGGACAATGTAATTTATATGATCCACCAGTGGAATGTCCTATAATTTTCTTACAGTTGTGACCACCTCTTAGATACAATTATAATTTATTCATCTTTAGGTTATATTTTTTAGCATCTCTAATATAATTTCAAAATCATAAAGAAGCTCAAGTGGTTTCGACTTTTGAAGACTAAGGCTTCGTTTGTAACAGTTTTTTTTTTTTTTTTTTTTTTTTTTTTTTTTTTTTTTTTTTTTTTTTTTTTTTGCTGCTTTCTAAAGTAGTTTTTTAGAACAAAAAATTCTAACAAAAAAGTTTTTGAACTAGAAACTTTTTTACTAGAAAACAGTAAGAAAGTCATCCTAAACAAAACCTAAATCATTAATATAGCATTGTCTTGTGGTCATATGACCCATATATGAATAAGAACATGCATGTCATGAGATGCCTTATTCTTGACTACAAATTTTTGGGACTCGTTGGCATTTTAACTTTGAAATATCTTGTTGTTTTGTATCCTTTCTTGATAATATAAATGAGAGAAAATAAAGTATCATCGTGAGCATAATAGAGCATTTTTAGAGTCTAAAATGCACTTTTTTATTGTTGTTTAAAAAATTGATGTGCTTATGTAGATCGCATAGGAGGTGATGTTTTTTTTCTTTTTATATCATAAAATTAAAACTAATAAAGGAAGTTTGATAAAAGATAAGATAAAAAAGGGAAGATGGTACCTTATAAGGAAGAAATGAAAGAGATGGATGAGAGAGAGAGAGAGAGAGAGAGAGAGAGAGAGAGAGAGAGAGAGAGAGAACCATAAAGAAGCCTATGAGCAAGGAGAACAGCTTAGTGGTGATTGTGTGAAGACTTGATGTATAGTTGAGGTGGTGATCCCAAACTTAATTAATATTCTAATTAGCATGTTCATGGTTATGATATTTGTTCGGATGATGTTTTTTTTCTTTATTATGAATATAATAAACAAACATGTAAAATCAATATATTTCATCAATGTATTTTTATTGATATGAGTTTAAATTTATAACTATCTTAATCATAAATGCCCATGTTTAATATTATGAGATTCTTATGTGCACCTTGTGATGATTAAATTATGATATAAGACTGATAATAAAAACATTGTTGTTATATAGTAATTAAAGTAGTGATGTAATATATTACATGAACGATTTGATATAAAATCCTAATAATTACTTGAGCCCAGACTGATGGGTCCCCATGTATTTGGGGTGATGAGTTTTATTCAAGATAGCCAACATGTAATGAGTGTTCTTGCAATTATCTTATATGGAACCTCCTAATGATTCATTGATCCCATAATAATGGGTTCCTATGTGCTTTGGGTTGATGATCCCTACATGTTTTTGGTTTATAACCCTATAACCGGCAAGTGATAATGAAATTAAATAATTAACAAAATGACGTGAATAAAACAAAGTGAAAATGTGAACGGGTTGATGTTATTCTTTGCATTTTATGTCATACTCTATGTGCTACCTCAAGTCTATACATTATGTTATATCATGCTTTGCTCATTAATTATTATACTCATGTATCATCTCACTTACAAATTAGTCATTTGTATATATTAAACTTTGATTACATACTAAATGTTGACCTCTACTTAGCCAAAACTATATATTATAGGTTTATTACCAAAGTTGTAGGAAGTAACTTGAACTTTCTAGATTCTACGAGTTAGATTTTGTTTGTTATTATATCTAAAGTTACCTAGTGGATCCTTTGAATTCACTATGTATCTAACAAATACCATATGTTATCTAGTGGATAGCTTGAACCTATTAAGTTCTAAGACAAATGATAATAACTTTGTTAATGCCTCGAACACATTAAAGATCTTAGATGAGACCTCACAACATTGAGGAAGACAAGATAAAAAAAAAAGTATTCCGGGGAAAATTTCATAGAAAAATAGCTTATTAGGTTTGAATATGAATCACATGGTATGCCTAAATCATACATCATTTTAGATTCATAGTCATGATTAATTAAATCATTATAATGTATGTTTTAAAAGGATTCATTCATATTCAAATCAAAATTATATTATTTTGCATTTTTCATTAATCGTGTTAATTGATATTTTTTATTCATATTAATTTAGGTTTAGTTGATCATGTATATTTTGACAATAGGGATCAAATTATTATTGATTTGGGCTTGGTCACTCAAGTCAACATGGCAAAGTCAATTCATTTGTCAAATTAACTCAATTATGAGATATCATCTATAAAGAAGTCATCAATCAAAAGTCACTCGAGGAATCAACCAAGAACTCATAAGAGATGACAAAATAAAGCAAGTTACAAATCAATAGCCAAGCAATAAGTTTCACCCATTACCACAAAATCAAAGGTATTTTATTAATAATAATGGACATATAGTATATGACAAACAAAAGTCATACATTACAGACAACACTCGACTAAGTTGAATCCAACCATTAGTACTAGTCCAATAATATTTGTTCAATCAATTTGTCATCTTCAGTTGTTTGGCCCATTCACTCACCTACGATGAACCCACCCTCATATAAGCGTTGTATCTACGAGAGGCTACAAACAACACGATTGAGACATCCACTACTAATGAAATAGTGATTTGTGCTTCAAATTGCAGCACAAATCTCAATGTGCTAAAAAATGAGAAATTGTTGCTCTAAGTACCAAATCTTATTTTATAATAGTTTGTAAACCCACTCAGCCCACTCTTTTGTTGTATGTTCTTTGAATTTTTTTCTATTTCTTTATATTTTTGTGATTCACCCTTCCAAACAAGTGATCACCCCAAACTTTTATATAAAAAATTTACCAATTCATCAAATTAATTTTATTTATATATCGAACTCGTAGGAAATAACAAATTATTCATTAAGAATGTAATGAAAATAAAAATCGTGAATGCAATAAAGAGAAAAAATAAGAGCTATAATTTTATGGTTCTATTTGAGAGATTATTAAAGAAAAAACTAATTAAATGTATATTTAATAAATAATAAAATTTAAAAGCTCTTTGAGAGATAAAAGCTTCCTTTTTGATAAATTGCTTACTTCCTAAAGTAATTTTTTAATATTAAAAATTATAATTTAAAAAAATTTATACTAAAAAGTTATTTTAAAAAATAATAAGTTATCCCAAATAGAGCCAATATTTAATAATTTCACAATGCTCATTGAGAGATTGTAGCAAATAAAAATACTTTAATGTTAATTTTATAAATAGACAAAAATTAAAATAATAATAATAATAATAAAATTTGACAACAACTAAAATTGATGGTTCCTTCTTTTAGCACACATCAAACATAAAGATTTAATTCTTATCAAAATATTTGAAATTTTTTTTCAAATCTTAGTTTCAATGCCACAAAGAATATTGTGGATTAAAGGCCTTAGGATATTACAAACGTGTACGCTTTCATATGAATTTGTTGATTGAATGTCATAAAGGTATTTGCACAAACAATGCAAGATTTTGCCACTAAATAGCATTCATTGCATATGATCATGCTATTATTTCTTCGCAAAACAATATATATATATATATATATATATATATATATATATATATATATATATATATATATATATATATATATATATATATATATATATATATATATATATATATATATATATATATATATATATATATATATATATCACAAGGCTTAGACCCTTTAGCTCAAATGCTTCCTTTATAAAAGGTGTCATTTATTGTAGTAAAATTTAGATAGATATGGTGACATTGATACAATATGATTAGATATCATGATGGCCATGATATCCAAATAATAAATATCTTAAAAATAAATTGAATTGGTTTATTAAAGCTTTGTTTGGGACGACTTTCTTACTGATTTTTAAAAACAACTTTTTAGTATAAATTTTTTTATTTTTATAGTAAAAAATTGCTTTAAGAAGCAGTTAGAAAATTATCCCAAACGAATCCTAAAAGGAGGATATAAGTAACTGTATTAGCTTATCATGATGATAATTACAAAAATCTTCCATTGTGCTAAACAAATATGATACACATTTATTGTCTAAGGTTTTAGTGCAAGATTAGGTAAGTTTGGCATAAAGAGAGAAAACTTATGCATTACACATACCATCAACTTACTCGATTATAATAAAATTGTTGACAAATATGATAAATTTTGAAGGCATGTATTCATACATTTCACCATACATGCATGAATATACCCATACAAATATAGATATCAGAATATAAGAATTCACAATTTATACACATACTCGCACACAAAAGTACACATGAGTGCATATATATATATAAGCAACATGCAAGAGATAATGATCAAACAAAATATTATTCACATTTATCTCATCAAGACTCATTTGAGGCCCGCTTCTTTCTAGCTAGAAAGTTGCTTTAAGAAACAGTAAGAAAGTCATCCCAAACGAAACGTAAGTAAACAAGCATATAAAAACCAGACTAACACAAGTTAAGAATCGAGCAGACGACGAACAATGATCATTTTTAAGGCCTTAATTGTATTTTCACAATATGGTTGGTAATATGAAAGAGTTGAGTCCCAAGCATTGATAAAGACAGAGAGCAAAAAAAATACTGAATCCGAAAAAGATAGAGCATGAGAGGAGACAGCCCCAAACCCATACAGGTTCAGTTGATATAGATCAAACAAAATATTATTCACATTTATCTCATTAAGTCTCATTTGAGCACATTTATCTCATTAAGACTTTGTTTGTTTGAGCATTTTTTTGCCTTCTCCGTTTGGAAATGGAGGATTTTTTTTTTTTTTTTTTTGTTCGTCAAATCACGTTCCCAATAACTCTATTTTTTCATTTTTCTGCAGTTTTGAGAAAGCTTTTTATATATGCTTCTCCATTAGAAAACTTCATTTTCAGAACTAATGTTTTTTTTAAACTGCCTTTTACAAAAGCACAAAAAAAAAAACAAACGAAGCCTAAGCATTTGAGACCTCATTCTTACTGCTTCTTTCTAGCTAGAAAATGTTTTAAAAAACAGTAAGAAAGCCGTTCCAAACGAAACCTAAATAAACAAAGCTTATACAAACCAGCCGAACACAAGCTAAGAGTCGAGCAGACGACGAACAATGATCATTTTTGAAGGCCTTAATTGTATTTCACAATATGGTTGGTAATATGAAAGAGTTGAGTCCAAAGCATTGATAATAAATGCATAAAGAGCAAAAAAATACTGAATACGAAGCAGGTAGAGCATGAGAGGGGACAGAGCCCCAAACCCATACAGGTTCAGTTGATAATGCAAGAATGGACCTCTTTAAATTAACATATAAGATATGTAAAACACCCTGCGCTAAGTTTATAATTGCTGAACCGGTTATCCTGATAACGCAAAGTTGAAGCTAGTATGGTGCACAGTGGACCACAAATAATCATTGAAATCTGCACTCTTACCACAAAGTCCATATGCCTTTCCAGTATTTTCAATGCCTCCATGCAGTCCTATCCTCGATAATCTTGAAAATGTAAAATGTGGAAAGAATAAAAGAGCCCTCACGAGGATAAGAACCATTGATTTATCACCAGATCTTGGTTTTAACCCAGAATAGTAACAGTACCACCCCAATTACAATAGCAACAGGAGCCCATTTGCGTATCAAAGCCTGAAATCAGCATTAGTAAATGAGTTAATATTTATTTAAAAATATGAGTCAATCTTAATACGACCCGAATGACCTGAGGCCGTGAAAAAAAATCCTAATTTTCAGGTCAAAAAATGGGTTAATCTCCGCTTTCGGGTAAAACGGGTCAATCTCGGGTTTTCGGGTAAAAACGGGTTTTCGTGTCAAAATGGGTCAACCTGAACCTAGCCCGATTTTTTGAAACGGGTCAAATTGTTGAACTCGAATCCCACCCATTTCGAGTCCGTGTTAACCCTAACCCGGAATTTTCATGTCGGATTCGAGTCGGATTTTCAGGTCGTGTCAAATATTGACACCCCTACATAAAACCATCATAAATGAGAAGGATACATCTTCAGGAAGGGCTTTCATCAAGGTTTTCCCAGGCCCAAAATTTTACAAAACTTCCACGAGTGAAGCCTTAGCGCCTTGCAGACGGTGCTCTCAGTGATGATATAATTTTAAGCGATAATTGTAGTTATAGCAAGAATAATAATAATGATAAACTATCTCAAATAAAATTGCAATTAACTGGTTCGTGAAAAAATTGCACTGATTCAAAAGAATGCTGAAGTATAAAGACAGTGGAACGAGTATTCCTTGGGAAAAACCGTCAAAAAATGTTGGCTTGCCAATTACTGCCATCCTTGTCTGTCCAGTAACTGGTTCTGTTTTGAAAACGTAGCTTCACAGGTGATGAGTGGAAAGTAGAAATTCATTAAAGCACATAAGTTCTTGTATATATGAATTTCATCTGCTCTAGTATGTATTTCAAAGTTCCCAACCTAATATACTTCCTGCAGCCCAACAAATACAAAGACTGGTGTATCCTAACAACAAAGCCGAGAAGGGCTTTGGTTTACAAAGCTATATCCTAAGGTTTTGTTTGGTTATCTGGTACTTCTGTAAAATGATAGTTTTAAGAAACATCGGTTCATAGAAATGAGCTTTCTAACGGAGAAGCATATATAAAAAGCTTTCTCAAAAAAGCAGAAAAATGAAAAAAAAATGGTGTTATTGGGAATGGGATTTGAGGAACCAAACAATAAAGAAGAAATAAATTTACCGTTTTAAAAATGAAAAATCACAAAAAACATCCAATCAAACTAGGCCTAAATCAATAACAAGGCACTATATCATATGGTTTCTTAAGACAAAAAATAGCTCTTTAAAGTTGCTAGGACATTAAAATTTATAATGAGTGAATAAGTTGACTTAATAATAACGATAAGTGGAGATAAATTTTAATAAATTATAGCATAAAAAAGAATATCTATGGCCCATATGAGTTGATGTTGCAACGCCTTTAAAATATGGAAATACTTCGAGGCCAGTTGCAATATATTTTTTGTTGTATCCTTAAAAATTTGTACAACAATGCATAGTGTAATATCATAATTTCATTCTTTTAGTTATTAACAAATTTATAAAATTGTTATTAGCCATCTAACCTAGGGTCTTGGATCTGCCACTGTTCAAGCGTTTAACAACCCTTAAAAATACACAAGAAGCATAACTCGTTAAATGAACTTCCTCTAGAACATTCAAGAACAAGAGGCTTCATTTGAAAACATGACAAGTGAACAGTAAATTAGAAAAACATCAAATACCTGACGATTTAGATCTTTTGCCTTGTCCGCATATATACGAGATTCCGATGTTAACCTGCTTGACATTTCACTGACCTCTGCAACCAAATCAGCATCACTTTCTTACATTAGAATTGCAAAAATACATAGCAGGTTAAGAATTATGGCACTTAAAAAACACTATAGAAAATGAAAGGCTTCTGCATTATTTTCAACTTGGAGACACGATTTGGTTTTCAGAATTCCATATTAAGGCTTCATTTGGGACGGCTTTTTTCTGCTTATTAAAGCAGTTTTTAGTATAAAAACTTAGATTTTTCTACTAGAAAGTTATTTTAAAAAGCAGTAAGAAAGTCGTCCCAAATAAAGTCTAAGCCTCCGGAAAAAAGAGAAGTACAACTTCTTTAGTTATTCAATGGACAGAATAACATAATGTGAAATCCTTCCAAGCCAGGGAAGGCCCTAGAGTGAATCATCCCAAAACTAGATAATAGATAGATCAATTCGTCAGAAAAAAATTAGATGATACTCAACAAACAGAAATTAAACTCAGAATAAGAAAAGATTCCAAAAGACAGAGTATGATTATATAGATTAAAGAAAATAGATATAACTAAGCTTAACTAAGAGTTCAATCCTTCTAAATACTGCAATTTTACTCGAAGATTCCATGATACTTCAGTGACAGAGCTTGTTACAACGTGCCAAGACAAGAAACATTAGAGGGATAAATAATTACACTGCATAGGCCCATTGTTTAAGATCCTTTCATGCATAAGCAACTGATATCGCCAACATAATAGTCAGTTTAAACTTAGAAAGATTTTAAGTACACATATACCAAAATAAAGAAGAAATAAGGCAATGCCTAGTAACAACTTTGATGTAATGAAATTGGCAAGCCCTCAACCGACAATGTGAGAAAGAAAATCTGATTCCATTTGAATGAATTGCCTATTAATGTACTCAAAACCATAAGAAAGAAAGAAATGCTTAAAGCAAAAAAGATCAACAGATTAACAGATACTTACGGTCTAACTTTTGACCAACACCAAGAACCTCCTGAACGTTGCGAGTCATTATCTGATGGACTTCGTAGAGCTCATCATTCAACTTTGCAAGGTTTCTTTGAGTATGGGTGTCCTGGTATAGTTTCTTAGTCTTTTGTATGAAGGTATCTTCATAACAATAAAACAAAATGAAATTATAACTAAACAGTTCAAATCAAGGAAAGAAAATTTGCCAGTTAACAAACATACCAAATTTAATAAAAGCATATGGCCTTGCAGCAGTTTCAATCTGATCCCCATTGACTCTTTCAAACTCATTTTTAAGATCCTCCAAATATTGGAAAATAAGCTTCCTTGGATATGAGCGATCACACATTGTAAGATAGCAAACACGGCCCTCAATTATATAGCTGTTTAAATTAGTTAAGTAAACAATGAAATGCAAGGGTGCAGCTGTAGAAACCTGACCATCACATTGTTATAAAGAAGCACTCACTGCCAGTAATGAAAGAGTTAAAACAACAGAATTCCACCAACACTGTAAGAGTTGCACAATTTCAAAAACATGTATAAAAATGTTCCCAAAAATGAATGATGGACTAATGACTGAAGATACCAAGTCATACTCCCATATTACAGAGGCTATTTCATTGATTAAAACCCACGAACTTTGTTGACATCTCCTTTCTCCCAATGTAATATCTACATTTAAGCACCCAAAAGATGGAAGCACAATCACGACCTAGTTACCCTAAACATGTAATATCTACATTGCAGCACCCAAAAGATGGAAGCACAATCACGACCTAGTTACCCTAACTCAAAGATTGCCTTAGCAGGGATCTTAGCTCTCCCAGAGGACCTCCTTGTCATCTAAGGTTAAGCAGAGGACCTAGCTCCGTTAACAAACTAGGAGGACATGCGTAGCCCTAGCCCAAAGCCAAGCCTTCGACTAGATACCCAAAGCCTAGTCTAACTCCCTTTAGTGTATATCCTAACCATTATTAGGACCACGAAGATCCTAGTGGACCACTCTTGGAAAAGATCATCATGGCCTAAATTCTTCCCTGAGTCAACCAATGCGAGATTAGCACAATCTCGACCCAACGGGAGATTTATCGATGCCCTCCCAGGACACCATCTCTTCAACACCCTCTATGCCCAACTGACACCCCTTTCTTGAGTGCAACCATTTATACTCGATCGGAGCCCCCTTCTTAGGTTGGTGGTTCAAGCTTTCTTATCAAATTAGCATGCACTATATATGAAATCCTCTCAAGTCGATTGGTGTCATCTTGATTAGCTATCGGAACTGATTTATTGGCCTTTACGCGACGTCGACTTCTTCTTGGGCGGCGCATCCCTTCCTGCCCGACTAGCATTCGCTCCACTTGGAACTCTCAAGTTAGTCAATGCCATCTCGATTAGTGCTTGGCACCAACTCTTTAGTCACCACCTATATTGCTACCTTCTTATCGACCAACAATCCCTTCCTACCGAGTTGGCTACATCTCCGCCTAGAACTCTCTTACTGTCTCTCAACACCATCTCAATTAGCACCCAATGCCAACTTGTCGATCATTGCTCGTCGCTAACTTCTTGTTTCTCAGCACTCCCTTCCTGTCCAATCGACACCTTCTTTACCCTGAACTCTCATGGGTTGAATAGTTCTACTTTTCATCCTAATGGCCGTCAACTAGTGTTAGCTCCTTATAACCCCACCCATGATATTCTCCTTGGAATCTTCGATCGACTTTGACTAATACACACACCATCCTAGCACCTAACGCAATCATCTTGACACTATTTCTTCTAATCAACTTTTGGTTATTGCATTTGTTTAACAACTTCCCTCCCCATTCTATTAGAATGTGTTGCTCTATTCATTGCCTCAAAACTCGTCTTGGATTTTAGGACATCAATCAACTCTCCTCAGAATTAATGCCAAGCAACTATCAGCGTGCACGTAACCAAAATAGTCTAGCATGTATTCTCCTAAAATTAACCTGGGGCTAAACATTAGAATTAATGAGGAAACATTTCCTCTAGCAATTAAAGGAATGAAAGAATTCATATGTTGAGAATTTAACTCTTACCAGGATACAATGGAGAAAAAGAATTCATGTAGCCAACATCAGGTAGTGGGATAAAGGCTTGATGTTGTTGTTGTTGCCTATTTTCCTAAATTAAAAAAAAAAAAAAACTTTTAACTTGTGAAAGCTTGAAAAAGGTAGTAAAATGAGAGAAATTCAGAAATCCACCATAAGAATTTCATCATACTTTTTATAAATCATTCTAAGCCACCTAATCTAAATTGATAATATTATATTAACAAGTTAATAAAGTGAACCCTGTTTTAATAAAAAACTACTTCTATGATTTCTCTCTAATGTAGATGTTCCAAGGGCAAAACCCATAGAGTGCCTAGGTTAGAATCCCAAGTAGGTGAGCATTTCGAATGTTTTCTACTTTTCATCTTTCTATCTCATTTTATATTGTCATTATATTATTTTCGAAGAAATAACTGAAGAATTATTACTTTTCTTATAAAATGTTTATGATTTTCTATGTTGTTATGGACACTCAAGTAGAACCATAGGATAAATCTTCTAATTTTACACTAACTTTAAAAGTCACTCTATACAATTCCCATTGTCGACATTAGGAAAGCCCTCATCCTCTACTGGAGTTCTCCACCCATTGACTTGATTATATTGTAGTTAACACAATCCCAATAAAGATGTTATTTCTTTCTTGATTGGAATGAAGCTACTCCATTTCCCAATGGATCGATGCTTGCTTTATCATGCCTTTGAACTACGGGAGCTCAAGTCATATTAACTAGATTAGTTTCAAATTCAACTACTAAGTAACCACTCCTCTTGGCGGAATTCCTTTCTTGGCCTTAGAAAAGCCCTATTTCCTCCCGGTGAAGTCCGACTTCTAGCCTCATTTTGGCAAAGTCAAGTAGTCTGTAAAGGATTCCTCTCTTTTCCTGGCAGTAGCAAGGTCATTTGTTTCCACTGGATTACACTTATAGTGCAATCAAGCCTAGCAACTAAGTCCAGCTTGGTGTAACTTAAGGCTTCATGGTCTGACTCTCGACTTTTAGAGGAAGTCACACATCACACAACACACAACAGTATTTTGATCCCGGTGAAGTTATCATATCCACAACAAGATCTCCTCCCAAGCTTAGGAAACCCTCTTTCCTTAGCAGCGTTCTCCACCTCCTTTTTCCCAACTTCACTGGAGCAACTTTCTACAAAATGAATCACCCATTGATCCACTATAATTCTTTTGGCTTATTCTAAGCCTAGTCCGAACATTTCCTTGATTGGTAAGGAAATGAAAGTCACATTTCTTGGGTCAATTTCTTCAATCTTTTTTTATGAATGATGTAACTTTGTTTCCTCCATATAAAATCCATTCGTAGACTGTGAGACCCTTATCCTAAGCATCATTTCTTGAGATGTTGTAAGTCCCTTTCCTAATTCTCCTTTTAGAAATCCCTATTGGGGTAATAAGACCTCAATACACCAGGAATCTCTTTTATGCTAAGTTTATTCTACACAATGTCACTCAGACTCTTTGAGGAACGACACCAAAATCCTTTCACTACTTTAACATTCTTGTCCTCTTTATTGCTTTACCCCTCACAACACCTCGTGTTTAATTGACCTCTTTGATCTTAAACCTCATCTCGTTAGGATTGTTGCATGGAACACTTTATGTTGAATTTAGAGCAATAACCACAACAACAACAATAAGTATTTCTCCCATTATGTGGGATCGGCTACATAAATCTACTATCTAGAGCACGAAATGAATATCCTTAATAAACTGAAGATGTAATTAATAACGAGGGCTTACGCTCATGAGAAACCAAGATTCCCTGGAATTGATCAAACCGTGTTTTGATCATCCATACCATTCAATTGAAATTTATGGGATATAATACTTCAATCTGCCACTCATTGAATTTCACAAATCCGAGCTAGAATTTCTAGGTATTTGTTATTTAATGGTTGTTATACAACTAGAAAATATGAGATTTTTTAAAGCCCACAACAACCTAACTATTACACTAAGGCTAATTAATGAGATTGCAAAATAGCATAATACCAACCTGTTCTTATGTTTTTAAGGATTAAAAGATCCATTTTGATCATGATTAATACCAGTATAACCATATTGACCACTGAACGCTTACAAAGAACACCAATGAGTCAAAACAAATTGACAAAATGCACTCATGAATCACTTGCATACAAATTAAAAGGTAGCTCTAATTGGCATAACATTTTTACAAACATACCAACTTCACCCACCTTTTGTAACAATTTGTTTATAGGATATACTAATGAGTGGCAATAGCAGAAGATGTAGGATACTGGAAGAAGTTAGGACCAGTTTCGATTGACATTCTTGAAGCCTCATTGTGCCCTCTTGACAAGTTCTTGAACAAAAGCTTTGCTTGTTGCTTGTAGAAATCTGCATCTTTCTGATCACGGCCATCATCTAATCCTTCCGCTAATGGAAGCCCATCAGTTACACGTGCAATCATTGTGAGTTTTACCATCTTCACAAGAAAATAGTGAACTTATTATAAAGGATAGATGATGATTTTCTGAAGCCACCTGGATGAAAAAGGATGAAGGAGAACACATTTAACAAAGGCAAGGTCATCTTATAAAGCCAAAAATGGTGAGCCATAATAAAGTAGGTCATTTGGCAAACACCTCACAGCGTTATCATATTTTTAAGACGTTGCACTTACACAATATATAAACATTTGCAATATGGAAAAAAGCATAATCATTTCTAAAGTGCATCAAAAGGAATATGCAAAGAAAAGGCGGATTCAAAAAACAGTTACTGAAAAAAGTTAGTGGCGAAAAAAAAAAACAGGAGATTTAAACAGCATTTAGACAAAAAAATTATAATTCATATGAAAGACTGATATAATTCACAAATACAATTTCAACCTTGAAAATGGGAATCATGCCATTAACATGTCATATATTTTAATGGCATCGAAATATTTAAAAAAACAAGTAAATGTTGACCATGATTGAGAACTAATTTTTTACGTAAAAAATCTGGTAGCTAAAAGCAATGTGTATTTTTCATGAGGGGTTTAAGATAAAGGGGTTAAAAAAAAAGGAAGCAAATGCATAAAAGGAAAATTCAAACATAAACTGAATTCAACAAGAAAATGGTTTAGGGAAGAGGAGCAAGCTCGAAAGTGATGCACTTATTAAATTATTTTATAAAAATTAAGATTTTTCTAATACTTTTAGATTATTTTAGTGCATTTATTCCAGTTTAATGCATTTGATTTCTAGAATTATCTTAATTTTAAATTACAAATAGGATTTTAGAGTTTTCTTGATCTTAATTTGAATTTTAAATTGAAAACCAAATACTTCTATATATAAGAATAGGAAGGATCATTTTGCAATATCAAATTTAAATTAAATCTATAACTCTCCTCTCTCTCTCTCTCTCTCTCTCTCTCTCTCTCTCTCTCTCTCTCTCTCTCTCTCTCTCTCTCTCATTATAAAAATCTACAATCCATAGTCGCTTTAAAAATTTTTTGTAACCATACAAAGATGGTCGTGCAAGCTAGCTCACGTTTATTCCACCCATACAAGTTAATCAACACATTCAAGCAAAGCAAGTCAATGGGTCAAGAACGTCAAAAAGAAACTCAAAAGACATTTCTACTCATTCAAATGCTTAGTTAAACATTCATGAGCAAAGAAAATTCAAGGGTCTACACATTCAAATGCTTAGTTAAAAATTCATGAGCAAAGAAAATTCAGGTGACTTAACAATTCTCCAAACTTCATTCATGCATGTTGAGAATTTCATTCCTATTTTACTGTCAGAACCTCCAACTTTTATTTATTGTACCTAATAATTTATTAATATAATAAGTGTGGGAAAATGATATATCTGTTGATAGATGTCGTATTAGAGAATATTGAAATGAAATTAGTTTGAGAAGTCTTCTTCTTGTTTGGAAAAAGTATGGTTGCTAATTCCTTGACGTTAAGCTCAGTGGCTTGCTTCTTCCCCTTCCGTTTGTGAGTTTGGGCTTTCCAAGTTATATATTATTATTCTTCAGTTTTTGTTTGTAGTTTTATTCTTTTGCATCTCTTTTTGTGTTCTGAAGTACCCCCAAACATTCCTTTCAAACCATACAAAGAAAATATATTTCATAAGGACATCAGCCAACCTCTCGACATTCTCTAAATCTATCATCTTGCTTTTCCACATCTCTACATATTATATCACCATTTAACATCTCCAATTCCTTATTTTCACCATCTCAACACATCCTAAACTCATCATAGTTGAGCCTCCAGGCCCTCCACTCTATTTAAATTCCAAAAATCAATCCCATAACCTCCACTTCTCTCAATCAAAACCCACCATCCGTTACATAGCTCTCAGAAAACCTTGGAAGATGGACTTTCCCAAGTCTCTTGAACCTCAAGCCACCTTGTCATTCATATAAATAAAATTGATCATTCCCATCCATCACTTCAAAGACCACAGACCACTACATCCCCATCTCCCTCCCTACTCATGGAAACACCAATTTCTCTCTTTGTATCTTCAAGAAATCAAGAAATTTCCTCCCATCTCTCTCAAAACTCCTCTTCAATCCTCTCAAATCTCGAGGTAGATTTCTAGAAAAAGAAGAAAACATTCTTTCAAAGAAAAGGAAGAAGAAAAATAAAATATGAGACCAACACATTCAAGGTCTACACCGAATTGGTATTATAACTTAATTTCTTAAAGGTAATTGTAATGAAGACGGTCCTAAGTTACATATTCACGTGAAAAAAAAAAACCAATAACTACAACTAAATCATCCCATTTTCCTTAACCCAAACCCTAGACATTGCATAAATCCATATGAATTTCTTAAATGTATTACCATAACATCTCAAACAGACCCAAAATGGCTTAGATAAGAATAGAGGCATACGTAAGCCAAAATAACTCGCAAGCACCACAAACTAGACTAGCTAACTAGCTTGTGAGTTAAGCTTAAGGCACGAGCTCAAACTTGGTGAGACTCGGCTGGTTGACTCACAAGCCTACCCAATTTGTAAACTATAAATCACAAATCCTAATAATTAAAACCAATAATGTATTATGCTCTATCATATGATACAATACCAAGTGTCCTCTCTTCGGCTCGACCATTGATTAAAATTATAGGAATGATCTCCATTGTATGTACATACTGCCATAATATTAATTTACTCTAATGTGAACTTCATGCATTAACTTTTATATAACTAAGATCTTTGTATTCTATGTTGTGTAACAAAATGCCAATGTTTTCTTTCTCCTTGCTTCCTTTGCCTTTCTTTACATTATGAAATTATTAGCTTACTACCTGTTGCGAGTAGTTACTCCAATAAATCCCATTTTTACCCCCATTTCAGGTTAAATCCCTATTTTGCTCGAACTCCTTTTTTTTCTTAGAACCCGACTTCAACTTCTCCAATGAGTACCAACTTCGGCTTTACCTCTCCAACAAGTACCTGTCACGACTCGCGATGTTGCCTTCTACAACGAGCTTTAATCGTGATTTACGCTGCTCCAGTGAGCTCCTATTGCAACTTCCTCGCCTCATAGCCGTCGAGAGTTTTGAAAAATTGGGTAAGAACGAGCTCATAAGTCGAGCTCAAGCCTTCTAAAGATATATGAACCGAGCTCGAGCTCAAGCTTGAGACAATCTTAAGATAGGAGAGTCAAGCTCAAGTTAATGCTTCAAGCTCGACACGACTCATTTACACCCCTAAATAGGCTAATGATGATGACTATGAAATAACCATGACATTGTTAAAATAACAATGCCTGTCTTGGAGAAGATGCGTAGATTATGCCTGAAACACATATTTCACACATTTATAAGCTCGCTAAAGTAAAAGAAAAACTATCTAACTCAATTAAGAATCAATGTATCAAATATTATAAAGGGCTTTATCAGTCTCATTTTGTCGTAGCTCTTATTTCTCATAAATATGACAACTATATTGAGTCATATTACACTACTTTTAAACTATATTGAGTCTTATCAATACCAGCATTCCTATGATGATTGAGTGTCGCAAGAAGAATACAAATATCACCATCAAAATAAATCTTATGATGGTTATACATATGATCATCTCATCCATCTACAAGAAAAATCTTCTTAAGATAACATATCATATTATATACATATTTCTCAAACTCCAAAGTTTGAAAACTTACATGAATTCTAGAAAATTCAACGCATATATCACCTAGACCACTTTAAAAACTTGATCCTTGTCATGAGTTAATCCATGATCTAAGTTCTGCAAATAAGCTTTATAAAATCGATCAACCATCACAGATCAAGCCTTCAACTAAGTCTGAGCAGAGTGTCATACATATGATATTATTTTTTTTTTTTGAATTTGAGGAACACTCGAGCCTTTTGCTGAAAGTCTATTAGCATTATTATTAGGGTAAAGAAATATGTTGATCCACATATATTGGTATTCTTGCAAGATACCTTCTAAATATGCAAGTTGTTATGCATGTTTCAAAAGTAATGTTTGCTTCATCTCAAAATAAACAGGTTAAGATCGTATTATTATTACTACCAACAACATGAAACTATGGGAGACTCTTCTATGGTATTGATGGAACATAGATTAATGATACATTGCGACATTTGAAATCTAAGCATCCAGATTCCACTTGATATGTTCAATCCACACATGTCACGCGCATGCTAAATATTCAAGAGATATTTATGAACCTGTTTTGTCATCTCCTTCGTAATGGAACCCAAACATTTCAAAAAAGACTTTTGCTCAAAGAAGGGCTTTTGCATGATACTTTAGGAGTAATTCTATTGGACGCAAAGAGTTGATATTGTAAAAGAAAAGCATCTAAATTATTTCAACATTTTTAGATTCTCAAGAATTTAAATATCACTTCTAGCATTTTTTATTTATTTCATTTTTATGTATTAATTTTTTCTAATCTTTATTTTAAATAAGATGGAATTTAATACCCATCTTGATATTAATTTGAGTTTTAAATTATAAGGCCAATTTTAAAAAATAGAGGTATGAGAATGTTTGCATAAATTGAAATTGAAACAATCCTCATAACCCACCTTAATTCCCACTCTATCTCTATCTCTATCTCTATCTCTCTCCTCTTTCCTACAATGCCCACCTCTCCTATCTCATGCAATTCCACAATCCTAAGCCCTCTCTCTCATTCTCTTCATGGGAACACCTAGTTCTTGACCTTAACCACTCTATTTCTTCAAGAAACTAAGAAAGCCCCCAAGTCATCTCCATTTCTTCAAGAAACTAAGAAACCCCCTCCACCTTCCTCTCTAAGCTTCTTTTCAATCCTCTAACATAAGAGAGAATTCAAGAAAAGGGAAAAATTAAAGAAATTTCAAAGAGAGACCATAAAATAAAAAAAAAATCAATGAGTTTTACACCTTAAGGTATTCACCAAAAAGCATGTGTTTTTATCAGTTATAACTTTACCATAATCCTAATTTTACCTACAATCCAAGCTCCTCTAACTTTAATTCCTGAAAGTGAACATAATCGGTTAATGAATATTGTAGCTATAGTAATATGTAAAAGTAACTTATGGTAATTCTTTAAAGTACAAATGAATTTAGATAAAACTCGGAAAACCTCATATGAAGACATAACATAAAGAAACAACAAAATTGCATTACACTACTCATGATCCAATGCAATCTAAAAAACACTATAATTGCAAACTAAAAACTTCATTTCCTTAAAGCATAGGTAAACACAGATAGAAAAAACAATACTATTATATCTCACAATAGCTTAAACAAACACAACCACACCTTACAACTTCAAATAAAAAGACACAACACCTTACAACTTCAAAAATAAAAAAGGACACAACAACACCATATGATTAATCAAAGCTTCGAGAAGAAAGATACAAGAGGAATGGGAACCGTGGAGAGAAAAAAAAAAGATAGAAGTCTGAGATGAAATTTTAGAAGATAGGGAGGTAGAGGAAAATAGCTCGCAAGATATATAAACTCGCAGGTTTCACTTTCCAAATATTCATCACTCTCTCTCTCTCTCTCTCTCTCTCTCTCTCTCTCTCTCTCTCTCTCTCTCCAAAACTCTCTTTTTTCAAAGGAAATTAGCCACCTTATATAGGAGAAGAAGGATAAAAATGTATTAAATGCTCTCCTTAATGAGCCACCCAAATCAGCCAATAGAATAAATTCAAAACAACTCACTTAATGAGAAATTAAACCACTGTGCATAGCAATCAGCAAGGAACAATACACGAACAGCCAGCATTCAAGAAAAATGGGACAGCAGCATAGGGAAATACATAACCCAACATGGGGAAGACCAACAACCAATCATGGCAAGACCAAACAACCATATAGGGAAGACCAAACAGCCACAATATGGGGAAAATGAAGGGTTAACAGCAGGAAAACTAAAAACCCACTGAGAAAACAAGGAATCAAAAAGGGAATCTGAGAAGTCATGCAAGAAAGCTAATAAATGGCAAGTATTTATTGCATCATGATCTAAAGTTTGCACATTCCAATCATTGCCAAAAATTGCACTGAAATATAATGCGGCATTAGCTAACAATAGGGTTTAAGAAATGCCTCACAACTTCATTTAAAATGATAACCAGTACTGTGATTAAAGAAAACCTTAATAACTTTATAATTTATAGATTTATTGCATAATTTGACTACTCAAAAAACACCATAGTAATATGTTTCATGAAGATGCAATATTAAGATGTAAAAATGCTACAAATATAAATGCATTATAGCATTAGCCCGATATTGGATTTACAAAATACAAACTAACATAATTTCAAAAACTAATGTGTTCTATAATAATAAGTGAACTTAAGAGTTTATAACTCATGACCTATGCCAAATATGCAAACAAAGTGGATAAATTTAACTACTCATGAAATCTCATATGATGAAGTCTCCTGAAGACCACAAAAAGGCCCAAATAAACTTGAGATCTAACATTTGAACATTCTAATATTTCACAAATCCAAGGTGTAGGCATAGATCACTGCTTTAACCAACCATGGCGTTAAAGAAATGTATAACCATCACTTGAAAAACGTTACAAAACAACGGTTCGTCCATCATGTGAACATCAACATTACTTCATAATAATTTATCAAAGATTTTCATTTTAATTTTCACATTAAGGAGCTGTTTGGATGCAAGATTTATGCCGATTTTGAGCAGGATTTATGCCAAATTCTGCCGAACGGGATTTGAGCGCCCGCTAAATCTCACGGCGGAATAAATCCTCCACCTCCACCTTTCTACCGTAAATCCCGGATTTAGTAAATCCTGAAATTTCGCGGATTTACGGGATTTGGCCGAAGAAGCGCACGAAAGGTAGAAAGATAGTTACCTTCACAGCGAGCGAGCTCCCGTTGTTGCTTCCGATCAAAATTTCGTGACTTCCGATCCGACAGGAAGGAAACGTGAAGGAGTCGAACAAGTGACTCGCGCAAAACTCTACCTCACGCGAAGCAACGGAGTCGATCAGCAACGTCGAAATAGAGAAAATGAGCCAGCCCTAGACGCCCCTAAACTATTAGTAAGAAATCAATCTAATTTAATTTAATTAATATTATTTAAAATATTAATAATTAGTAGTATAATTTTTGCGTAATTTAATTTAGATTAATAAAATAATTAATAGTACAAATAGTAATTAAAAATTGATATATTTTGAAATAAAAAATATTGATTAAATAAGTAATAATATAAATAATAATTAAATAATTAATGGGTTTAAGAATACTTAGGTGATTAATGAAATTATTAAAAATATCATGTATAATTAAAAATAACTAAATAACACTTAAATAATAATTAAATAATTATTAGGATTATTATTTAAATAATTAGTTATTTAAAAATAATAATTAGTGAATTATCAAATAATGAAATATCAAATATATAATTATACCATTACAACAACAACAACATCAAGCCTTTGTGTCGGTTGCATGAATCCTTTTTCGCTATTGTATCCAGTTAAAAGTCAAATTCTCATTTAAATCTAATAAAAAATATCATTTCTAATATTTTTCTAACCAATTCTTTTTAGTTATACATCTACATTTCTTAACATAAGTCAAATCTAATACCTTAACTTTCCTAACTGGGTCATCGGAAGGCCTCCATTTAATGTGACCAAACCATCTAAGGCAACTCTCTCTAATATTATCTTCCACTAGAGCTACTACAACCTTTTCACGTATATGCTCATTTCGTATCCTATCTCTAAGGGTCAAGCCACTCATCCACCTAAACATCCTCATCTCTGCAACACTTAAGATAGTATTATGCCTTTCTTTTAATGGCCAACATTCGACACCTTAAAGCATTGCAGGTCTCACCACCATCTTATAGAATTTTTCCTTAAGTTTGAAAGAGACTTTTCTATTGCACAATAAGCCCGATGCATTCTTCCACTTCAACCATCAAACTTGAATTATGCTGATAATATCCCCATTAATTTCACCATCACTTTGAATATATATGATTATACCATTGACAGTAATTAAATTTGAAATTAATAAGTAATATGTATTTAACACGTACGCATATTAATTTTCATTTTCAAATAAACTAGCAGCTTAAATCCTGAATTATATTGTCAAACAGCTTCAATAGGATTTAACAATCATATTGTCAAACAATTTTCAATAATTTACATGTCAAAATTTACAAAAATCGGATTTAAAATGTTTAGTACATCCTACTAAAGTTAAATCCTAAATTTTGCCAAATTGGCCCTAAGGGGCAATTTGAATGCAACATTTAACAGGATTTATGTCAAATCCTGCCAAATGGAATTTGAACGTGGACTAAATATCACAGCAGAACAAATCCTCCATCCCCCCCTTTGACCGTAAATCTAGGATTTAGTAAATCCTAAAATTTCGGGGATTTATGGGATTTAGCATAAGCGCGAAATGGAGAAAGATAGTTACCGTCACAGCGAGCAAGCTCCTAGTTGCTTCTGATTAAAATGGCGTGACTTCTGAGTTCTGACATAAAGGGAAAGTCATTGAAGGAGTGAAGTAAAACATCAACGAAGGAACCGAATAAGCGACTTAAGCAAAACTCTACTTCACGCGAAGCAACAAAGTTGAACTACAATGACGAAATACATAAGATGAAAAGCAAACCCTATACGCATATGACCTATGGGAAGAAATTGACCTTATTTAACTTAATTAATAAAGTTTAAAGTATTAATAATTAAGTAAATTAATTAAATAAATAGTAGTATAATTAATGCATACTTTAATGATCTATTTTAGATTATGAATAATTAATAGTGTAATTAATAATTAAAATTTAATATAATTAGCTTAATTAATATAATTTATTAATTATAGAATTAATAGTGTAAGTAATTATTAAATAATTAATGAGTAGTATAATACTTAAGTGATTAATGAGATAATTAATAGTATAATCTATAATTAAAACTAACTAAATAACACTTAAATAATTAATTAAATTATTAGTAGGATTATTATTTAAATAATTAGTTATTTCAAAAAAATAATTAACTAAAGAAATATCAATATAATTAAATACATTATTATATAATTGATAGTAATTAAAACAAAAATTTATAGTACTTTACATAAATTAAATTTAAAACACATTAAATTTAATTTTTAAATGAACTAGCTATCATAAATTCTGGATTATATTGCCAAAGAATTTTATAGTATTTAAGAGGATTTAACAACTATGTTGCCAAACATTTTTCAGGATTTAACATGTTAGTATTTACTAAATCTAGATTTATAGGATTTAATAAACCTTGTTAAAGTTAAAGCCTACTTGTTGCCAAACATGCCCTAAATATTTTTATGAGTTTTCTGGTTACTAGGAGTCTTGAATCAAGTCATTAACAAACAACAAATATTCTAAAAGGCTCACATATAACAATCACAATATATTAGAGTTGTGATCAACCAATCATAATCAAAATATGGCTCTATAGCTAAATTTCATGAATATATTGTATTGATGTCAAGCCAACATATCAACTTGCAATTATTCTTCCACTACTATTGTACATCATAATACTTTTTCTCTTATCTAGCATAATGACAATTGATGTCTAACCACTTTAATATATGTTGTATATGTCCATGTCCATATAATGGGTTATATACACTGATGTAAAACTATGGTAAGCACTCAATGAAATGTGAACAAACTTCTAGCACTAATTCTCTTCTCCTCCCTATTTCTATTTGCTTTGGTGTTTACTTGTTTTAGGCTCAGATCGTTTATAGTGAAGCAGGCGAAGTAGTTCTACATGGTATTAGAGATGTACTAGTGCCCTACGGCCCGACAGAGAGTTATGTATTTCTTCTTTTTGTTTTCTCTGCATTTATTCTCAATGAAAAATTCCTCTTAGTCGTCTACCTCATTTCAATTTCCACTGGTTATTAAAATGGTTGATATTTCAATTTCATCTCAACTAAAATTTCTAATGAGTAGCATGAAATATGTGCTTAATATTCAGCTAACAGCTGAAAACTACCCATTATGGAAATCTCAATTTCTAAAATTATTTACCACAAACATTTTTGAGGTGTTCTTGATGGATCAACTCCAAAGCCACCTAAACTTCTCTCCTTTGCTACCTTAATTAGTTCCAACCCTGAATTTATACATGGTTACGTATTGATCAAAACCTTGCGGTGGTTTTATATTCCACAGCTTATCCTACTTTTCTTCCATATGTTTTGAATCTTGATTCATGCTATCAAATTTGGCAGTCTACTGAGCGTTGTCTGTAATCTACGAATCTCTTTCGCATTCTTCAGTTGAAGAATGAGCTGCACCATATATCTATGAAAGACAAATATATGATGTAGTATCTATCTGAGATTAAACACAAGGTCGATGCAATTGGTTTCTTTGGCTCCCCATTATCGCTCGACGACATTTATATTATACACACTGAATGTCTTGCCAAGTTCTTATCAGGCATTTAAAACTGCAATTTAGATAAATTTGAACCCAATTAATTTAGATGATTCTTATGCTCTTATTTGTATTGAATAGCTCAACTTAGTAGTCAAATTAGTTCGTGAACTTTCATTGTAATATAAGCCAATATAAGAATTTGTTGTTCAACGTAGTAGAACTCGTGGTCGTGGCTTCTGTGCTTTTTTTTCTTCTCGACCTCACTATAGATGAACCAATTTCAATCGTGGTTTTATTTCTTCAGTTTCTCCTATAGGATGCTAAATCTGTGGCAAGATAGGCCACTCTTCGTTCAAGTGTTGGCACAGTGGAGATTTTTTGTATTAGTAACCTCTTTTCGGACTACTCAGTCGACCTTGTGTCTCCTTCTTCCAAATGGTTGTTGGACACAGGACCTACATCACATTTAACTATTGATTCTAATCAAATGTACATTGCCAAATCATACAAAATATCACAGCAAGTCAAGATCGGCAATGGAGAGCTCTTACCCATCACTCATAGTGGTAAATGTTTATTACCAACTCCCAACCATAAGCTTCAACTCTCATCTCTTCATCTTGTTCCAAACTTAACTCAAAATCTTCTTTCAGTCAACCGCCTCACAGTTGATAACTCATGCTCTTTTGTATTTGATTTGCATGATTACCATATCAATGATTGGATGACCAACCGAACTCTCCTCCAAAGTCCATCTCATCGAGGACTCTAAATAATTAGTACTTATTCAGCTTGTCGCACATCCCTCTCAGCCTTTTCTACAACACATTCCTCTACTCAACTATGACATCATCGTCTTAGTCACCCGTCTCATTTGGTTCTTTTCAAATTACCGAAACATGCTAGCTCTCCTTTTTTGTCTATGTCTACAACTTATCATTGCAGCACTTGTGCTCTTTCTAAGAGTCACAAGTTACCCTTTTCTTCTTCATCTTCTAGATCGAGTCATGTTTAGAAATGATACATAGTGATGTATGGGGTCCTTCCCCCATTTTATCTTTACATGATTTTAAAAACTACATGTTATTTATTGATGATTTCTCTCATTTTTCTTGGGGCTATCCATTAAAAGATAAATCTGATGTTACACAAACCTTTTATCAGTTTAAATTATAGGTCGAAAAAAAAATAATCAAAATATAAAATGCTTGCGTTCAGATGGCGGTGGTGAATATTCTTTTAAAAAATTTCAATCCTTTCTTTCCAAATGTGGCACTCTTCATTAGATCACTTGCACATATACACCAAAACAAAATGGTTTTGTTGAATGCAAACACCGTTGTATCCTTGAAAGAACTTGTACCCTGCTTCTTGAAGCACATATGGTGAAGAAAATATTGTGTATAACCACGCAGATTTTGATTTCTCCTATTTTGTAATCGAATACTGTATTGAGAATAAAGTACAGTCTCGAGAGGCCGACACAATATTCTACAATGGATTCAATATAAGAATAGGATTTTGAAAATTGATATTTCTATAATCAAACATATTTCAAAGAATAACTTATCATCTCAAAAGATGAACATGAAATTCTATAGAATATGTTTAAAGATAGAAATACAATTTTTGAAAAAAGTTTATTCATTCTTTTATTTAGATATGGCAAGAAGAATATTATATCATCTTAAAAGACGAACATAACATTCTTCAAGATATCCAAAAGCGAGAATGAGTTTTATAAAATTTATTATTTCTAAAGTTGAATATAACAAGTATAATATTATATTATCTGAAAAGATAATAATAACATTATACAAGTCTATTCAAAATTAGAAATGAGGTTTTAAAAATATCTACGTTCCCAAATATTCTTCCCTTATTTTATATAAATAAAATAAGGTTTATTTAAGTCTGGGGTTCTCAAATCCCTATAGGAGCAAGCTCCTATAGTTAATTACATCCTAGGAGGAATACTCCTAAGAAAACTCTCGATTAAAGCAGTTATTTCATACCCTTTGATTACAAAGTAAAAGACAAGGAACAGAAGTAGGAATTTTCCAAGGTGAAAGCTCAATGTTGAACATTTATTAGCGAGTCAAATGATGAAAAGTAGGAGGTGTCGGATTCTGAGAAGCCTAGAGACAACCTCAGTCTATCCTATGTTGGGCTTTACATTTTAAGAGAAAATTTTATCTTTAAGTTGACATTTTATTAGAAATTTGGGATTATATTCCCGGAGGGGCTTGGACGTGTCAGGTATGAGAGGAGGGAGGCTTGGACATGTCATGTATGAGAGGAGGGAGGCTTGGACATGTCATGTATGAGAGGAGGGAGGCTTGGATGTGTCATGTATGAGAGGAGGGAGGCTTGGACGTTTTTTTGGGTTGAGGGAGAGTGAGAGTGGGTGGTTATGTGTTGAGGGAGAGGGAGAGTGGGTGGTTATGGGTTGTTGCTGAACCCTTTGACCGTGGACCGTTCGGTTGACATTTGAAGGCCTTGATGATTTTGGAATTCGGTGATCTTGGGCTCATTGGATTCGTCTCATCGAGCCGTTCGATTCGAGTATAAGCTCGTCAAAATCGGAGACCGTTTGGTAACTCAAATTGCGGTTTGAACCTTCCAACAGCGCTTTGAGCCCTTGATTTGGACTCATTTGGGCTCGGATTGGGTTGATCTTGGTGTCGTTGGGTTTGTATTCCTGAGATGCTTAATTCGACTGTAAGTTTGCTGAAATCGGAGTTTGGATGGTCTCCGAATTAATTTTTAAAGTTTCCAAACTTGATTTTGCATCGAGATTTGTGCCCGATTAAGATAATTTTTGACGACGTATCAATTATTATTATATATATACTTGTGACGAGTCAAAACGGGTTAATCGGAACCATTGAAATCGAATTCAATTTGAGTTAATTTGATTTGATTTTGATTCGATTGGTGAATTGATTTGAGCCCAATAATGTATCAATTTGATCGAAAATAAATTAGATTGAGTCGATCGACATCGACGAATCAAAAATCGAGCCTGATTTGAGTTGAGTGATAGGTTCGAGTCGATGCTACGTCAGTAGGCGTCCACTTAAGGGAAATCCTGTGGGGGCGATGTCTACACTAGGTTACGAATACCTAGGTGCTAGAATTAAATCCTGGGAAATTGACCTCAAATAATGAGGTCAACAAATGGACCCCCAATAGGAATGATAAACTTGCCAAAGTTTATCGTGCGTATTGGCGTTGACCAAAACGATCAACTAGATCCATAGTTGAAGTTTAGCATCTGAGTATATGTGTTGAAGGGATTTTGAGAATTGATAGAAAATCTAGATAAAAGTTGATAGAGTTTTGAGTTGATTCAATGATTTTGAAATTGATATTGGTATTTATGGCTTTTGCAAATAATAACTAAAAATATTAGTATCATTTGGTAAAGTGAAGATATGAAAAAGTTAAATGTAGTGATTTGAATGTAGTTTGACAGGAATGTAAGAGTTGATGTAATTTTGATTTGAAAACGATTTTGATAAGACTAGAGTCTTCTTTCTAGTCCAAGAGAAAGGATGCCACCAAGTGGGTACTTATACCTAACTCAACAAACTAGAGGGCATCTTCTAAGAAAAGAGAGTAACCTATGGAATAGATTATATCTAATCTTGGAAGGTTTAGAAATTTAAGTTTTACACTAGGATGGTGCCACGAGGGGCGTTCTCCAACTCTAGCGGATGATCGTAAGGAAAGGATGCCTAAGTGTGGGGACTCACAACTAACCTTAGAGGATCGATTTAAGATTTAAGATTTACACTATGATGGTGTCACGGGGGGCATTCTCCAACTCTAGCGGATGATCATGAAGAAAGGATGCCTAAGTGTGGGGACTCACACCTAACTTCAGAGGATCAAATGATCATATGGAAAGGAAGCCTAAGTGTGGGGTGTTGACCTCATTATTCGAGGTCAATTTTCCAGAAATCGACTCTAGCACTTAGGTCTTCATAGCCTAGTATAGACGTCGCCCATAGGATTTCCCTTAGGTGGACGCCCATTGACGTAGCATCGACTCGAGCCTATCACTCAACTCGAATTGAAATCCATTCAATCCAATTTTTATTCAACTCCAAACGAACTCAAATCAAGCTCGATTTATGATTCGTCGATGTCGATCGACTCAATCTAATTCGTTTTCGATCAAATTGATACATCATTGGATTCAATCAATTCACCAATCAAACACCAAATTCTTTCTACTCAAATCTATTTTAATTTTAATCAAATTAAAATTAGCCCTTTGATCCCTTTTAAATTCAACCCAAATCTAAATCAACTCGATCAAAATCTAATTCAAAATCAATTCAACTTTAAATTCTTCATTGATAATAAAATACTAAAATCATTTGAATAAATTTCAAATAAATATATCTTTAATCAATAAATTCTAATAAAGTAAATTTATTCTCAAATCACATCTTTAAATAATAACCTAAACTAAATAATTTTAATTCCTAAACTAATTAAATGAAATTAGAACCGGTCTCTTCTATGTTGGTGGAAGTCTCACAGCCCCCTCACTCTCTCAATTCATGAAACAGTTCCAAATCCCCTACTCTTGACTCTCTCATTCACACGCACAGTTCCAAACTCTTCCCCACGCCCTCATTTTCACAAGAAGACCTCCGATCTCCCCCTCTCGTGCAAGAAGTCCAGAACGAACGATCCCTCTCCCTAAGGCTCTGTCTCCTGCAGTTGGCAACTTTTCTCTTCCCCATACACACAGAAAACCAAACCCCTCTCTGCAGTTCACAGAAGCCCGCCACCGTCTCCCTCTATTCTCTATTCGTTCGGAAGAAAGCCGCAAGGCTCCTAGGTTTCGTCTCTTCCCAATTCGCAAACGACTCCTCCGTTCATTCGTCTCCCTACTCGTGAGAAGCCCGCCGACCAACCCTAGATCCCATTCGTTTTCACTGCTTCACGTGGATAGAAACCTTAACCGAAGCCTTTGCTTCCTCTGCCCTAGCCGACATATAGCCTTCCTAATCTTGGGTATTTTCTATCTTCCTCTTCTTTATTTGGTTGTAGTTCTTGCCTTTCATGCCAAAATTTTATGATAAACCAATAATTAGAATTATGAACGATTATAAAACCCATTTCTAGCAAAGTATCGTTAATTATATTTCATACTTTTACTTCTTTTAAAATAAATCAGATTGAAAGTGTTTAATCGTTTCTGATCAAGATTGTAACATGTTGGATCTATATTTTCTTTCTTTTGAAATAAGCTCTTTATGGATCAAATTTTTGTTAGGTTTACAAGAACATATGAATCATCTTTTCTTAACTTAGATGTTGTTATTCTTGAAGTATTTTTTTAACCTTCAATTTTTGATAGTAAAGAAAAATGAGAAAACTATATGAAAAAGTTACAATTTTGATAAATTTGGTGTATGTTTGGTAGATTCAAGTTTGTATGCTTTATATTAGATTTTTTTTTTTTTTTTTTTTTGAGCCTTTGGAAAGAGTAAAGATAGAACTTTTGTTTATTTTGGGAAAGAGAGATAATGATCTGAGTCTTAAACATTTATATAAAGAGATGATAATTTGCTTAAGACATTTTGTAAATATTAAAATAAAAGAAAGGTATTTGTTTTGGGAAGTAAGGTAAAAATTGTATTTTTGTGAAAAGTGAAAAGTGTAAGTTTTGAAGAATGATGCTTATGAAAGATGAAGGGTAAAAATGTTTTATGTGCAAGCCAAAAGGTAAAAAATGTATATAGTTTAAGAAATGAAAAGTATGTGATTTTGAAAGGTGAATTTATGTGAGTTTGGGAGAATAAAAATTGTGTATTTTGGAAAAGAAAAGTAAAATGTGTATCTTTTAAGAAGTTTTGAAAAATGCATCAAGTGTATCATAGAATATAAAGTGAAGAAGAAAGGTCATGTATAAGAGAAAATTGTAAGGTTTGTATATGTTTTAAGAGTTGGAAAATACAAAAATATAGGAAAACAAGATGTGCGTTAGAAAAGTGAGAAAGATAAAAAGAAAGTTTGGATTGTGAGATTAAGATGTGGGTGAGTATGGAAAAAGTTTATGTTGAAAAACAAAGTGTTTGGAAGAATGAAAATTAAAAGTTAGATTGTTAAGAGGCAAAAGTGTGTGATGATAGAAAAGTATATATATAATTTGAGAGATAAGACTTGTGTGTTGAAAGAAGTAGAGAAATGAAACGTTCAAAAGTAAAGTCAACAGTGCTGGTGTTCAAGCCCGAATAAAAGTACGTCTTTATTTTCAGTAAATTTTAATTATTTCATTATTATTTATTAAAAATGCTTTCTAATCCTTGTTTTTCCTGTTTTATTTGCATAAACTGCGAGGAACGGTACTGATCGAGTGGACAAAAGTACAAGGAGCTAATGACGTCAGTCGCCTCTATCCAACCGGGTAGAGGTGCTACGGGCGGAACCACCGGGTCGTAGCCCCCGGTGACTGTAAGTATTTCTAAACTTAGAAAACCTTTAGGGGCCCCTTGATGTGGTGTGCGTTAACCCTTCCCTTTTAGGTCCCTGTAGTAACTTCAATTTTATTAGGTTTATTTTTATTTGCTCTTAGATCCCTAAACCCCTTTTACATATACGCAAAGTCCCAAGGGTTAGTAAATAACAAAAATTTCATCCAATATAACAGTAGTGATACTTAAGGACAAAAATTAAGGATTGGGTCTTAGAAAATCTAGACTTAGGAAGCATGCACACTTTAGGATAGAAACATATAATAAAGAAAACTTAGTGACACCTCACCTTAGGATTAGTGAATGTTTTTAAATTAAAATTCAATCAATTAGAAAGCTTTAGCCAATAATTGACTTAGGACATTTCAAAACCTCACAGCCTACTGCACACACTTAGATTTGTTTGTTAGGACAACCGACTCTAGTTTTAGGTTAGGCCGGTGTTTATTTCCTTACTGCACTGTGACGGGCTTTTTCTCGAGTTTTATTGCATGCTGGTTGTAAAATATTGGTGTGTTTGTTTATTTATTTTTACTGCACTCTGTGTTGGTTTGATTGACGATTAGATTACCCATAGGCTAAGAGCGATATGGATTGTTAATATGATTTTCTGCAGGTGGTCACACTCATGCAGGGCAGAAAAAGGGGGCTAATTAATTAATAATAAATAAATGCTACATGTGCTTCAGCTGCTTAGCCCCCAAATGAAGAAGAGTGTGGCCAAGTGTGGCTTAATAATTTAAATTCAATTGCATATATATATAACTGCGTGGGATGATTTTTTTTATAAATTGCTTAGGATAACCTTGTAGGTGGACTAGATTCTCCTTCCCTTTATGTGAAATGTAATGTAATGTAAATGTGTTTATAAACTGTGAAAGTGATTTTGAAAGTGGGATATCACATTCAATTTGGAATCTAAAGAAAAGAGAATATACCTTAAAGGATTATTCTCTTTTATTTAGAAAGCCAAATTAGAATGATTCAATATCCAAATAGAAAAAAAATACCCCTCTTAGGGATGAGTTTCTTTTCATTTGGATATCCAGAACCCGACGGACCCGAGAAGTTCGTAGAAGAAGAAAAGACAAAACAAGAAGATTGAAGAAAGAAGAGGAAGAAATGAAGATTTAAGGAACAGTATATCCCATTTCAAAAATCACTTGCGTCATTCTTAGGATTAGAATCCGGGTTTGTTGTCAGTGGTGCCCGGCCACTTTACTTTTCTGCAAATTCTGGGTGTAATTTGGACATTGGACATTGGACATTATATTTGGATTATTAAAATTGATTGTTTACATTGTTTGTGCAGTAGATTTTTTTAGGACCTTGCATGCCGTGTTTTGTTTTAGCCTGGATTCGAATTGGAGACATTTTTTTTGTAAGGGTATGCTCAAAATTCTTCTACTTGTAATTTTAAATAAAAAAATTTTTAGGCTCACATAGTAACTCTAACGATCTAAGAAGTAAGCTCGGGACCGCCGAGAGTCAGCATAAGCATATTAATACTTTCTCTTCCTTGTTAGGCACCTCCCCGCCTGCGGGTTCTGGCAGACCACTTGACCTATGAGGGTGCAGTTCTGTCAAGGGGAAGTTGTGCAATCTCTAGGGAAAAAACCTATTTTCTAAGCCCAAATTTTTAAACTGCTTCATTATCATTTTATGCATTCGAGTCAATTAGCATGCATTGCATTAGATACAAACTAAAAAGAGTCTAAAATATTAATTGCATTTCTATACATTTATCACCCTACATAAGTTGAGGGGCTAATTAGGAATTGTCTTAGATGTCAGCCCCAATTCCTTAAAACTTAAATAACATCCCTACCCATCTTTCATAAGAGACTGGACACATGGTTTTAAAGCACCTAGGTGGTTAGCTGGCTCCCCAATCCAGGCCGGGGTAAGTCCAGATTTGCACTTCATTAGTTAGGTTTGGGTCACTACGTTGTAGTACCCAAATTAGATTTAGGTTCTGAGGCAGATTCTTTTTAGATCTTAAGTCCTCGCCCTCTGGGAATATAAATCACAAATTTCTAATAAAATGTCAACTTAAATATAAATTTTTCTCCTAAAATGTAAAGCCCAACATAGGATATATTGAGGTTGTCTCTGGGCTTCTCAGAATCTGACACCTCCTACTTTTCATCCTTTGACTCGCTAATAAATGTTCAACATTGAGCTTTCTCCTTGGAAAATCTTTACTTCTGTTCCTTGTCTTCTACTTTGTAGTCAAAAGGGTATGAAATCACTGCTTTAATCGAGAGTTTTCTTAGGAGCATTCCTCCTAGGATATAATTAACTATAGGAGCTTGCTCCTATAGGGATTTGAGTACTCTAGACTAAAATAAACCTTGTTTTATTCATATAAAACAAGGGAAGAATCTTTGGGAATGCAGATATCTTTAAAAAACTTCATTTCTAATCTTAAATATGCTCGTAGTATGTTATTATTGTCTTTTCAGGCAATATAATTTATTCCTTGTTATATTTAATTTTAGAAATGATGAATTTTATAAAATTCATTCTTGATTTTGGATGTCTTGAAGAATGTTATGTTTGTCTTTCAAGATGATATAATATTCTCTTTGTTATATCTAAATAAAAAAATGAATAAATTTTTCAAAAAGCTTATTTCTATTTTTAAACACATTCTTAAGAATTTCATGTTTATTTTTTTGAAATAATATGCTATTCTTTAAATTGTGTTTGATTATAGAAATATCAATTTTCAAAACCCTATTTTGATATTGAATCCATTATAGAATATTGTGTTAGTTTCTCGAAATTGTACTTTATTCTTAAATGTAGTATTCGATTACAAAATAGGAGAAAATCAAAATCTGCGTGGTGTGACACAAATTTTTCCCACCAAAGTTTTTCTGGCGACTCCGCTGGGGATCAGTCCTCTCTCCATCTTTAGCAGTGTTTTATACCCTTTAATCGGTAGTATACTTGTGCTTAGCATAAGTTGTAACTATCTTTCTTCCGCCGGTTCTTTTATTCATTTCATTCTTGGATAACTTGGCCGGTATCTAAATAAATTTTAGAGGTCTTATTTTGGACCCCGTTAGAAAACTAATGTGAAGCTCCTTTATACAACCTTTTTGTAAAGTAAATCCCCGTGCTAATTCGAATGTTGTAGTTACAATTTTTTTTGTAGCTTGATGTTTGAGTTAGCACTGGGTCCAAAATTAATTTACACAATCTTTAGTAATATGTATAGTTATTTCTTTTAGTAACTTAATGTATTATTTGGATTGGGTCCAAATAACTTTAAGACTTGAAAAAGTTTAAACTTCTCTATGTCCTAGCCAATATGTAGCAGTTATATATTTTTATAACTCGATATGTAGCTGGACAAATCTCAAGAAAATTTGAGCTTTTAAATCAAAGTTTTCTCCTTATCTAAACCAGCATATTACAGTTATATATTTTTATAGCTTAATATGTTTGGTAGGATATGGTCCAAAAGCTCAAACCTTTAAATAAAAATTTTCTGCTTGTCTTAATAATATATTGTAGTTACATGTCCTTTGTAGCTTGATATATTTTCTAAGATAGGGTCCATAACCTGATCTATGCAAGATTTTCAAGATTAAAGTCAATTTAAATTGAGAAAAATTTGAAGGTTCGAATACAAGTTAAGCTTATAAAAATAATTTTGTTAGAGAAAATAGTAGGTTGATTTCTTTTAAAAAGAAATTTACCTCTATCTTCCTTAAATTATAATTAAAACTTCATTGTGGTTGACTCTTTTAAACACTTAAAGAATAAGACCAATGGTTATCAATGCTAAAATGAAAAGTGTATTCCCTCCCTCCCTCCACTTGAGTGGATTAACGCTTTAGATGAAGATATATTTAATGTCATTTCCTTTTGGAACCTCAAAACACAAAAGTTTAGCTAATTTTGCTAGGTTCCTAGCAATCGCTGAATTAAATTCAAATATATTTTCAAATCTCATATTCAACCATATTATGATTTTTCTAATATTAGGAATGGATAATTATTGGTTGATATATTGAAGTTTGAAAATATTTTGAATTCCCTCACCTTTTAACCTTCTTGTAGGTTAAAGTTTATGATACTTTAAATCCTATTTCTTAAAGGTACTACATGGATACGACGATTTGTCCTCTATCATGTGGTTTAACTCTGATAGAATGTGGATCTTAAGGCATGTGATAAAGATAAATGATATATTCAATTATACAAAAAACCTTTGTTTACCATCTGCAGTTTTCTCTTATGGTAATATTTTTAAATTAAATATTAGCTAAGTTTACTCTTGGCTTTATTACTCCATTTGAGAAAACTCATGAGCAATTCTTGTTAAGATTGATCATCTTAAATTCCTCTTTCAGTCAAAGACTTGGGATAATTCAAGGTTCTTTATTAAGGCTAACCCATGATATAATAAACATTTCTTTGTCATGTGGCTTTTCCTTAAAATTAATTGACACGCCTTGAATTAATATCAAGTCAGGTGATTTTATAACATCTTTAATAATTTTTCCTCTTCAATAATGATAAAAAAAAAATTATCATATTTGGGTTCACCCATTATGATATTCATACATATCTTCTTTTGAATAAAGATTTATGTCAAATTAAAATTGGAGGAAAGGAAAGTTTTGTTCACCTCGTTGTTATACATTTCATAGGCATCTTGCAAATTGATGAACTTGTTTCATAATGATTTCATTCAAGATGTTTATTCATACTATAGGATTGGGTCCAATTTATAAATCCATCTTTCTTGTATAAGAGGGTTAATTTTTTTTTTTTTTTACTCTTATACTTGGAAGATGAATTTACAATTGAAATAATTATTTCAGGATTTAAATAAAGGAAGCCTCCTTAAAAAAAAAATAAAAATAAAAATAAAAAAGGTGAAGAAGAAAGAGAAAAGAAAAGAAAAAAGAAACACAATCATTAAATGTGTAGCAAAAAAAAAAAAAAAAAAAGTGGCTTCCCTTTTTAAATCTTGAATATCAAATGACCTATTCATCATTTAGTATTTTTAACACTTGACTTTGAGAATTTACAATTCTGGTTCATCATCAAGCATTGATGTTCTATTAGATGTAAAATACATATATCATCTAAAAGATTTAAAAAATTTGAATTTCTATCTCCAATTTAATTTCTTTAGATCTTCGTTTAAAAAGAAAAAAAAGATGAAGAAGGAAACCCCAGTTTTGCTTGTAAGGAGCTTTGATCTGGGTTAACAAAATCTAAATCTTGAGACCTCTCTAGTTAACAACTTGAGTAGGTCAGTTCATATATTCAAATCATTAAAAAAAAAATCATATAGATGATCAATCTAAATGGAATTATAATGGTGCTGATTATGCATTATTTGGTTTTCACATATCTAACCTAATTGAGATGTATAAACAAACCATTATCCAAAAATCTTTAACTCTCTTTTGGATATCTTTCAATTTGAATGAGATTCTAGACTTGGTCCTTATGCTAAATGACCTATAGAGATATTTATGGATATAAAAATCACTTTCTTTGGATCCAAAATTTTCAAACTAAACTAAGGGACATCCCTCAGTGGGTTTTGAGATGATTGTCTAATGTTCTCATTCACTATTGAGTAGATATCATACAAATTTAAATCTATTATTGACTGAACTAGGATGTTAGAACATGAGGGGTTCTATCCTTAGTGATGTCGATGATACCTTTGTTTGAATCTTTATCAAACTTCAAAACAAAATCAAGCTACAATTTGACTAAGTCCATAATTGACTAATCTTGGATGTTAGAATTGAAAGAATTCTATTCCCGATAAAGTCCATGGTAACTTCGTCAAAAAGATATAAAATTCAATTCAAGGTATATCTTTATCATAAACTAGAATTGAATGTTAGAGTCTAACCAACTCTATTCCTGCTAGCATTGAAATTCAAAATATTTGAAACTACAATTTTCTTTAAAGAAAGTTGTTAAGTTTTGATTATTTGATTAAAATTCATTTTGGTTATATTCAAACTATTTAATTTAGGAGGAGTCAACCCTTCTTTCGTTGAGTTTTTGAATCTTTTCCCATATCATTTTGATTGGGTTAAGATGATTAAAACTTAAACGATCATTGTCAAATATTATAAGAAAATTATCAAATGAAAAATAAAGCTTTTACTATTTGATGAAAATCAAATTTTTCTCAATCATTGTGAGTATTTGATATTCCTTAGTGTTTTCACTATAAAGGATGCTCAAATATACTCATTGTTCTATAACAACTCATGCAAAAGTTAAAATTTTCTAAGGAAAATTTTATCATGTTGCATTTAGTTCTCTTAGAACATATAAACGAAGACTCTAGAATATTCATATGATTTTCTTCGAGTTAATCGAAACAAATGCAATCATAGAATCAATCTTTAAACAAAATCTTGCATTTCTCTTTTGGTGGTTGAGATGCTTTGTTAAGTCTTTACTTATCAAAGATGATCAAACCACTCCCCTTTTGTTTTCCTCACATGTGATGATCTGATATAAAAACATATTCTCTAGTGGATTATTTATAAGTTATAAAGATCATTCATAATGAAGGATAAAACAAAATTTTAATCAAAAGATTTTCAAGTCTGTCAATCATCAAAATATTTTTTCTTTCCCTTCTAGAAAATGACATATATAAAAGCTTATGATCTCTAGTAGAACATTTGCAAGTTGTCAATGTCATTTGTGGTTGAGGGAAAAGATTCAAAGCTTTAAAGAAATCAACTTTACTTTAAAAAATTCACCACCCTGAAATCAGTCTTTAGGTCTAAGTCCGCTTTTACGGCATCCTATTGGCTTTCTGGCTTAAGTCCGCTCTTACGGCAGCCAAACCAGTTTAAATCTGTCTTTAGGTCTAAGTCCGCTTTTACGGCATCCTATTGGCTTTCTGGCTTAAGTCCGCTCTTACGGCAGCCAAACCAGTTTAAATCAGTCTTTAGGTCTAAGTCCGCTTTTACGGCATCCTATTGGCTTTCTGGCTTAAGTCCGCTCTTACGGCAGCCAAACCTGCTTAAATCAGTCTTTAGGTCTAAGTCCGCTTTTACGGCATCCTATTGGCTTTCTGGCTTAAGTCCGCTCTTACGGCAGCCAATCCTGTTTAAATCAGTCTTTAGGTCTAAGTCCGCTTTTACGGCATCCTATTGGCTTTCTGGCTTAAGTCCGCTCTTACGGCAGCCAATCCTGTTTAAATCAGTCTTTAGGTCTAAGTCCACTTTTACGGCATCCTATTGGCTTTTTGGCTTAAGTCCGCTCTTACGGCAGCCATTCAATCTTAAATCTGTCTTTAGGTCTAAGTCCGCTTTTACGACATCCTATCGACTTTCTGGCTTAAGTCCGCTCTTACGGCAGCCAATCATGTTTAAATCAGTCTTTAGGTCTAAGTCCGCTTTTACGGCATCCTATTGGCTTTCTGGCTTAAGTCCGCTCTTACGGCAGCCAATCCTGATTAAATCCGTCTTTAGGTCTAAGCCCGCTTTTACGGCATCCTATCGACTTCTGGCTTAAGTCCGTTCTTACGGCAGCCAATCATGTTTAAATCCGTCTTTAGGTCTAAGTCCGCTTTTACGGCATCCTATTGACTTTCTGGCTTAAGTCCGCTCTTACGGCAGCCAATCCTGTTTAAATCCGTCTTTAGGTCTAAGTCCGCTTTTACGGCATCCTATCGACATTCTGGCTTAAGTCCGCTCTTACGGCAGCCAATCCTGATTAAATCTGTCTCTAGGTATAAGTCCTCCTACGGCATCCTATTGACATTTTTGAAGTTAGGAGTAAGCATCCCTAGTGGCATCCTAATCTTCGTCCTGAGGAGAAGTATAAGCATCCCTAACGGCATCTTCTCTTCATCTAAATTTTAAAATATTAAATCCATCTTTAGGTTTAAGCCCGCTCTTACGGCATCCTATTAATTTCTAGCTTTTATCAAAATCAAAATCAAACTCTCAATTCCTTCCAAACAACATTTGAATCATAACATTCAACTTTTCAATATCTTGGCTTTATTAAATGATACTAATTTCATTAGTTATTATTTGATAAAGCATCAATGCCGACATCAACTTCAAAATCACTGAATCAACTCAAATTTCCGTCAACTTTCATTTTGATTTTCTATCAAACATCAAAATTTCTTCAATTCATAAACTCAAATCTTCAACTTCAATTTTGGATCTAGTTGATCGTTTCGGTCAACGCCAATACGCACGATAAACTTTGGCAAGTTTATCATGCCTATTGGGGGTCCATTTGTTGACCTCATTATTCGAGGTCAATTTTCCAGAAATCGACTCTAGCACTTAGGTCTTCATAGCCTAGTGTAGACGTCGCCCATAGGATTTCCCTTAGGTGGACGCCCATTGACGTAGCATCGACTCGAGCCTATCACTCAACTCGAATTGAAATCCATTCAATCCAATTTTTATTCAACTCCAAACGAACTCAAATCAAGCTCGATTTATGATTCGTCGATGTCGATCGACTCAATCTAATTCGTTTTCGATCAAATTGATACATCATTGGATTCAATCAATTCACCAATCAAACACCAAATTCTTTCTACTCAAATCTATTTTAATTTTAATCAAATTAAAATTAGCCCTTTGATCCCTTTTAAATTCAACCCAAATCTAAATCAACTCGATCAAAATCTAATTCAAAATCAATTCAACTTTAAATTCTTCATTGATAATAAAATACTAAAATCATTTGAATAAATTTCAAATAAATATATCTTTAATCAATAAATTCTAATAAAGTAAATTTATTCTCAAATCACATCTTTAAATAATAACCTAAACTAAATAATTTTAATTCCTAAACTAATTAAATGAAATTAGAACCGGTCTCTTCTATGTTGGCGGAAGTCTCACAGCCCCCTCACTCTCTCAATTCATGAAACAGTTCCAAATCCCCTACTCTTGACTCTCTCATTCACACGCACAGTTCCAAACTCCTCCCCACGCCCTCATTTTCACAAGAAGACCTCCGATCTCCCCCTCTCGTGCAAGAAGTCCAGAACGAATGATCCCTCTCCCTAAGGCTCTGTCTCCTGCAGTTGGCAACTTTTCTCTTCCCCATACACACAGAAAACCAAACCCCTCTCTGCAGTTCACAGAAGCCCGCCACCGTCTCCCTCTATTCTCTATTCGTTCGGAAGAAAGCCGCAAGGCTCCTAGGTTTCGTCTCTTCCCAATTCGCAAATGACTCCTCCGTTCATTCGTCTCCCTACTCGTGAGAAGCCCGCCGACCAACCCTAGATCCCATTCGTTTTCACTGCTTCACGTGGATAGAAACCTTAACCGAAGCCTTTGCTTCCTCTGCCCTAGCCGACATATAGCCTTCCTAATCTTGGGTATTTTCTATCTTCCTCTTCTTTATTTGGTTGTAGTTCTTGCCTTTCATGCCAAAATTTTATGATAAACCAATAATTAGAATTATGAACGATTATAAAACCCATTTCTAGCAAAGTATCGTTAATTATATTTCATACTTTTACTTCTTTTAAAATAAATCAGATTGAAAGTGTTTAATCGTTTCTGATCAAGATTGTAACATGTTGGATCTATATTTTCTTTCTTTTGAAATAAGCTCTTTATGGATCAAATTTTTGTTAGGTTTACAAGAACATATGAATCATCTTTTCTTAACTTAGATGTTGTTATTCTTGAAGTATTTTTTTAACCTTCAATTTTTGATAGTAAAGAAAAATGAGAAAACTATATGAAAAAGTTACAATTTTGATAAATTTGGTGTATGTTTGGTAGATTCAAGTTTGTATGCTTTATATTAGATTTTTTTTTTTGAGCCTTTGGAAAGAGTAAAGATAGAACTTTTGTTTATTTTGGGAAAGAGAGATAATGATCTGAGTCTTAAACATTTATATAAAGAGATGATAATTTGCTTAAGACATTTTGTAAATATTAAAATAAAAGAAAGGTATTTGTTTTGGGAAGTAAGGTAAAAATTGTATTTTTGTGAAAAGTGAAAAGTGTAAGTTTTGAAGAATGATGCTTATGAAAGATGAAGGGTAAAAATGTTTTATGTGCAAGCTAAAAGGTAAAAAATGTATATAGTTTAAGAAATGAAAAGTATGTGATTTTGAAAGGTGAATTTATGTGAGTTTGGGAGAATAAAAATTGTGTATTTTGGAAAAGAAAAGTAAAATGTGTATCTTTTAAGAAGTTTTGAAAAATGCATCAAGTGTATCATAGAATATAAAGTGAAGAAGAAAGGTCATGTATAAGAGAAAATTGTAAGATTTGTATATGTTTTAAGAGTTGGAAAATACAAAAATATAGGAAAACAAGATGTGCGTTAGAAAAGTGAGAAAGATAAAAAGAAAGTTTGGATTGTGAGATTAAGATGTGGGTGAGTATGGAAAAAGTTTATGTTGAAAAACAAAGTGTTTGGAAGAATGAAAATTAAAAGTTAGATTGTTAAGAGGCAAAAGTGTGTGATGATAGAAAAGTATATATATAATTTGAGAGATAAGACTTGTGTGTTGAAAGAAGTAGAGAAATGAAACGTTCAAAAGTAAAGTCAACAGTGCTGGTGTTCAAGCCCGAATAAAAGTACGTCTTTATTTTCAGTAAATTTTAATTATTTCATTATTATTTATTAAAAATGCTTTCTAATCCTTGTTTTTCCTGTTTTATTTGCATAAACTGCGAGGAACGGTACTGATCGAGTGGACAAAAGTACAAGGAGCTAATGACGTCAGTCGCCTCTATCCAACCGGGTAGAGGTGCTACGGGCGGAACCACCGGGTCGTAGCCCCCGGTGACTGTAAGTATTTCTAAACTTAGAAAACCTTTAGGGGCCCCTTGATGTGGTGTGCGTTAACCCTTCCCTTTTAGGTCCCTGTAGTAACTTCAATTTTATTAGGTTTATTTTTATTTGCTCTTAGATCCCTAAACCCCTTTTACATATACGCAAAGTCCCAAGGGTTAGTAAATAACAAAAATTTCATCCCATATAACAGTAGTGATACTTAAGGACAAAAATTAAGGATTGGGTCTTAGAAAATCTAGACTTAGGAAGCATGCACACTTTAGGATAGAAACATATAACAAAGAAAACTTAGTGACACCTCACCTTAGGATTAGTGAATGTTTTTAAATTAAAATTCAATCAATTAGAAAGCTTTAGCCAATAATTGACTTAGGACATTTCAAAACCTCACAGCCTACTGCACACACTTAGATTTGTTTGTTAGGACAACCGACTCTAGTTTTAGGTTAGGCCGGTGTTTATTTCCTTACTGCACTGTGACGGGCTTTTTCTCGAGTTTTATTGCATGCTGGTTGTAAAATATTGGTGTGTTTGTTTATTTATTTTTACTGCACTCTGTGTTGGTTTGATTGACGATTAGATTACCCATAGGCTAAGAGCGATATGGATTGTTAATATGATTTTCTGCAGGTGGCCACACTCATGCAGGGCAGAAAAAGGGGGCTAATTAATTAATAATAAATAAATGCTACAGGTGCTTCAGCTGCTTAGCCCCCAAATGAAGAAGAGTGTGGCCAAGTGTGGCTTAATAATTTAAATTCAATTGCATATATATATAACTGCGTGGGATGATTTTTTTTATAAATTGCTTAGGATAACCTTGCAGGTGGACTAGATTCTCCTTCCCTTTCTGTGAAATGTAATGTAATGTAAATGTGTTTATAAACTGTGAAAGTGATTTTGAAAGTGGGATATCACATTCAATTTGGAATCTGAAGAAAAGAGAATATACCTTAAAGGATTATTCTCTTTTATTTAGAAAACCAAATTAGAATGATTCAATATCCAAATAGAAAAGAAAATACCCCTCTTAGGGATGAGTTTCTTTTCATTTGGATATCCAGAACCCGACGGACCCGAGAAGTTCGTAGAAGAAGAAAAAACAAAACAAGAAGATTGAAGAAAGAAGAGGAAGAAATGAAGATTTAAGGAATAGTATATCCCATTTCAAAAATCACTTGCGTCATTCTTAGGATTAGAATCCGGGTTTGTTGTCAGTGGTGCCCGGCCACTTTACTTTTCTACAAATTCTGGGTGTAATATGGACATTGGACATTGGACATTATATTTGGATTATTAAAATTGATTGTTTACATTGTTTGTGCAGTAGATTTTTTTAGGACCTTGCATGCCGTGTTTTGTTTTAGCCTGGATTCGAATCGGAGAGATTTTTTTCGTAAGGGTACGCTCAAAATTCTTCTACTTGTAATTTTAAATAAAAAAATTTTTAGGCTCACATAGTAACTCTAACGATCTAAGAAGTAAGCTCGGGACCGCCGAGAGTCAGCATAAGCATATTAATACTTTCTCTTCCTTGTTAGGCACCTCCCCGCCTGCGGGTTCTGGCAGACCACTTGACCTATGAGGGTGCAGTTCTGTCAAGGGGAAGTTGTGCAATCTCTAGGGAAAAAACCTATTTTCTAAGCCCAAATTTTTAAACTGCTTCATTATCATTTTATGCATTCGAGTCAATTAGCATGCATTGCATTAGATACAAACTAAAAAGAGTCTAAAATATTAATTGCATTTCTATACATTTATCACCCTACATAAGTTGAGGGGCTAATTAGGAATTGTCTTAGATGTCAGCCCCAATTCCTTAAAACTTAAATAACATCCCTACCCATCTTTCATAAGAGACTGGACACATGGTTTTAAAGCGCCTAGGTGGTTAGCTGGCTCCCCAATCCATGCCGGGGTAAGTCCAGATTTGCACTTCATTAGTTAGGTTCGGGTCACTATGTTGTAGTACCCAAATTAGATTTAGGTTCTGAGGCAGATTCTTTTTAGATCTTAAGTCCTCGCCCTCTGGGAATATAAATCCCAAATTTCTAATAAAATGTCAACTTAAATATAAATTTTTCTCCTAAAATGTAAAGCCCAACATAGGATAGATTGAGGTTGTCTCTGGGCTTCTCAGAATCTGACACCTCCTACTTTTCATCCTTTGACTCGCTAATAAATATTCAACATTGAGCTTTCTCCTTGGAAAATCTTTACTTCTGTTCCTTGTCTTCTACTTTGTAGTCAAAAGGATATGAAATCACTGCTTTAATCGAGAGTTTTCTTAGGAGCATTCCTCCTAGGATATAATTAACTATAGGAGCTTGCTCCTATAGGGATTTGACAACTCCAGACTAAAATAAACCTTGTTTTATTCATATAAAACAAGGGAAGAATCTTTGGGAATGCAGATATCTTTAAAAAACTTTATTTCTAATCTTAAATATGCTCGTAGTATGTTATTATTGTCTTTTCAGGCAATATAATTTATTCCTTGTTATATTTAATTTTAGAAATGATGAATTTTATAAAATTCATTCTTGATTTTGGATGTCTTGAAGAATGTTATGTTCATCTTTCAAGATGATATAATATTCTCTTTGCTATATCTAAATAAAAGAATGAATAAATTTTTCAAAAAGCTTATTTCTATTTTTAAACACATTCTTAAGAATTTCATGTTTATTTTTTTGAAATAATATGCTATTCTTTAAATTGTGTTTGATTATAGAAATATTAATTTTCAAAACCCTATTTTGATATTGAATTCATTATAGAATATTGTGTCAGTTTCTCGAAATTGTACTTTATTCTTAAATGTAGTATTCGATTACAAAATAGGAGAAAATCAAAATCTGCGTGGTGTGACACAAATTTTTCCCACCATGGGGACTCACTCCTAACCATAGAGGATCGATTTAAGATTTAAAATTTACACTAGGATGGTGCCACGGGGGGCGTTCTCCAACTCTAGCAAATGATCATGAAGAAAGGATGCCTAAGTGTGGGGCTCATACCTAACTTCAGAGGATCAAATGATCATATGGAAAGGAAGCCTAAGTGTGAGGACTCACACCTAACCATAGAGGATCGATTTAAGGTTTACAATTTAATGAAGAGAAGATGTCACTAGGGATGCTTATACTTAACTTCTGGATGAAGATTAGGATGCCACTAGGGATGCTTATACCTAACTTCAAGAATATCAATAGGATGCCGTAGGAGGACTTATACCTAGAGACAGATTTAAGATTTAAAATTTAATGAAGAGAAGATGCTGATAGGGATGCTTATACTTCATTTCGGGACGAAGATTAGGATGCCACTAGGGATGCTTATACCTAACTTCAAGGATGTCAATAGGATGTCGTAAAAGCGGACTTAGACCTAATGACAGATTTAAGATTTACAATTTAATGAAGAGAAGATGCCGCTGTGGATGCTTATACTTCTCCTTGAGATGAAGATTAGGATGCCACTTGGGATGCTTACTCCTAACTCCAAAGATGTCAATAGGATGCCGTAGGAGGACTTATACCTAAAGACGGATTTAAGATTTAGGATTTAATGAAGAGAAGATGCCGCTAGGGATGCTTATACTTCTCCTCGGGACGAAGATTAGGATGCCACTAGGGATGCTTACTCCTAACTCCAAAGATGTCAACAGGATGCCGTAGGAGGACTTACACCTAAAGACAGATTTAAGATTTAAGATTTAAGATTTAATAAAGAGAAATTGATTTCTTTAAAGTTTTGGATCATTTCCCTTCATCACAAATGACATTGACAACTTACAAATGTTCTACTAGAGATAATAAGCTTTTATATATGTCACTTTCTAGAGAGGAAATAAAAACATTTTTAAGATTGATAGACTTGAAAAATTCTTTTGATTAAAATTTTGTTTTATCCTTTATTATAAATGATCTTTATAACTTACAAATAATCCACTCGGGATTATGTTTTTATATCGAATCATTATATGTGAGGAAAACAAAAAGGGAGTAGTTTGATCATCTTTGATAAGTAAAGACTTAACAAAGCATCTCGACCACCAAAGAAGAAATGCAAGATTTTGTTTAAAGATTGATTCTATGATTGAATTTGTTTCGATTAACTCGAAGAAAATAATATGAATTTTCTAGAGTCTTCATTTACATGTTCTAAGAGAACTAAATGCAACATGATAAAATTTTCCTTAGAAAATTTTAACTTTTGCATGAGTTGTTATAGAACAATGAGTATATTTGAGCATCCTTTATAGTGAAAATACTGAGGAATACCAAATACTCACAATGATTGAGAAAAGTTTGATTTTCATCAAAAAGTGAAAGCTTTATTTTTTTTATTTGATAATTTTCTTATAATATTTGACTGTGCTCGCTTAAGTTTTAATCATCTTAACCCAATCAAAATGATATTGGAAAATATTCAAAAACTCAACGAAGGATTGGTTGACTCCCTCTAAATTAAATAGTTTTAATATGACCAGAACGATTTCAATCAAAAGTTAAAACTTAACAAGTTCCTTCAAAGAAAATTGTAGTTTCAAAATATTTTGAATTTCAATGCTATGAAAAGATTCTTTAATGGGAATAGAGTTATTTAGACTCTAACATCCAATTCTAGTTTTAAATAAGGTGAAGATATACTTTGAATTGAATTTTATATCTATTTGATGAAGTCATCATAGACTTTATCGGGAATAGAATCCCTCCAATTCTAACATCCAAGATTAGTCAATAATGGAGTAGGTCAAATTGTAGCTTGATTTTGTTTTGAAGTTTGACAAACATTCAAACGAAGGTATCATCGACATTACTAAGGATAAAACCCCTCATGTTCTAACATCCTAGTTCAGTGAATAATAAATTTAAATTTGGAAGTTATAGTTATTTATTAGTGAATGAGAATATTAGACAATCATCTCAGAACTAACTAAGGTATGTCCCTTAGTTTAGTTTCAAAAAATTGAATCCAATGAAAGTGATTTTTATACCTATAAATATCTCTGTAGGTTATCTAGCATCAGGATCATGTCTAGAATCTCATTCAAATTGGAAGATGTCAAAAGATAGTTGAAGATATTTGGATAATAGTTTGTTTATGCATCTTAATTGGGTTAGATATGTGAAACCCAATAATGCACAACCAGCACCATTATAATTCCATTTATATTGATCATCTATGTGATTTTTCTTGAAAATGATTTGAAGATATGAACTGACCTACTCAAGTTGCTAACTAGAGAGGTCTCAAGATTTAGATTTTGTTAACCCAGATCAAAGCTCCCTACAAGCAAAACTGGGGTTTCCTTCTTCATCTTTTTTTTTTTTAATTTTTTTAAGAGGCTTCCTTTATTTAAATCTTGAAATGATTATTTCAATTGTAAAATCATCTTCCAAGTATAAGAGTAGAAAATTAACCCTCTTATATAAGGAATATGGATCTAATAATCGGACCCAATCCTATAGTATGAATAAATAATTTGAATGAGATAATTATGAAATAAGTTCATCAATTTGCAAGATGCCTATGCAATGTATAACAACGAGGTGAACAAAACTTTCCTTTCCTCCAATTTTTAATTTGACATAAATCTTAATTCAAAAGAAGATACATATTGATATCATAATGGGTGAACCCAAATATGATAATTTTTTATCATTATTGAAGAGGAAAAACTATTAAAGATGTTATAAAATCACTTGACTCGGTATCAATTCAAGGTGTGTCAATTAATTTTAAGGAAAAATCACATAACAAAGAAATGTTTATCATATCATGGATTAGTCTTAATAAGGAACCTTGAATTATCCCAAGTCTTTGATTGAAAGAGGAATTTAAGATGATCAATCTTAACAAGAATTGCTCATGAGTTTTCTCAAATGGAGTAATAAAGCCAAGAATAAACTTAGCTAATATTTGATTTATAAAATATCACCCTAAGAGAAAACAAAATATGATGAACAAAAGCTTTTATATAACTTATCTATTTATCTTCATCGCATACCTTAAGATCCACATTCTATCAGAGTTAAACCACATGACAGAGGACAAATTGTCGTATCCATATAGTACTCTTAGGAAATAGGATTTATAGGCATATTAAACTTTAACCTACAATAAGGTTAAAGATGAGGGGATTCATAATGATTTTCAAACTTCAACACATCAACCAATAATTACACATTTCTAAATTTAGAAAAAATATAATATGGTTGAATAGAAAATTTGAAAAGATAATTAAATTTAATTTAGACGATTACTAGAAACCTAGTAAAACTAGCTGAATTTTTTAGGCTTTGAGGTTTCAAAAGAAAATGACATTAGATATATCTTCATCCAAATCGTTAATCCACCTAAGTGGAGGGAGGGAGGGAACACACTTTTCATTTTAGCATTGATAACCATAGGTCTTATTCTTTAAGTGTTTAGAGGAGTCAACCACAATGAAATTTAATTACAATTTAAGGAAGATAGAGGTAAATTTCTTTTTAAAAGAAATCAACCTACTATTTTCTCTAGCAAAATTATTTTTATAAGCTTAACTACTATTCGAACCTTCAAACTTTTCTCAATGTAAATCGAATTTATTCTTGAAAATCTTGCATATATCACATTTTAGACCCTGTCCTAGAAAATATATCAAGCTACAAAGGACATGCAACTACAATATGTTATTAGGAAAGACAGAAAATTTTAATTTGAAGGTTTGAGCTTTTGGACCCTATCCTACCAAACATATTAAGCTATAAAAATATATAACTGTAATATGTTGGTTTAGATAAGGAGAAAACTTTGATTTAAAAGCTCAATTTTTTTTAGATTTGTCCAACCACATATTGAGTTATAAAAATATATAACTGCAACATATTAGCTAGGACACAGAAGTTTAAAATTTTTGAAGACTTAAAGTTATTCGGACCCAATCCAAATAATACATTAAGTTACTAAAAGAAGTAACTATACATATTACTAGAGATTGGGCAAACGAATTTTGGACCCAGTGCTAAGTCAAACATCAAGCTACAAGAAAAATGTAACTACAACATTCGAATTAGCACAGGAAATTTTTTTTTTTTTACAAAAAGGTCGTATAAAGGAGCTTCCCATTAATTTTCTAATGAGGTCCAAAATAAGACCTCTAAAAATTTCTTAGATACTGGCCAAATTATTCAAGAATGAAATGAATAAAAGAACCGGCGGAAGAAAGGTAGTTATAACCTATGACAAGCACCAGTATACTATCGATTAAAGGGTATAAAACACTGCTAAAGATGGAGAGAGGATTGATCCCCAGCGGAGTCGCCAGAAAAAGCTTGGTGAAGAAAATTATTGTGTATCACCACGCAGATTTTGATTTCTCCTATTTTGTAATCAAATACTGCATTGAGAAAAAAGTACAGTCTCGAGAGGCCGACACAATATTCTACAATGGATTCAATATAAGAATAGGATTTTGAAAATTGATATTTCTATAATCGAACATAGTTCAAAGAATAACTTATCATCTCAAAAGATGAACATGAAATTCTATAGAATATGTTTAAAGATAGAAATACAGTTTTTGAAAAAAGTTTATTCATTCTTTTATTTAGATATGACAAGAAGAATATTATATCATCTTAAAAGACGAACATAATATTCTTCAAGATATCCAAAAGCGAGAATGAGTTTTATAAAATTTATTATTTCTAAAGTTGAATATAACAAGTATAATATTATATTATCTGAAAAGATAATAATAACATTCTACAAGTCTATTCAAAATTAGAAATGAGGTTTTAAAAATATCTACGTTCCCAAAGATTCTTCCCTTATTTTATATAAATAAAATAAGGTTTATTTTAGTCTGGGGTTCTCAAATCCCTATAGGAGCAAGGTCCTATAGTTAATTACATCCTAGGAGGAATACTCCTAAGAAAACTCTTGATTAAAGCAGTTATTTTATACTCTTTGACTACAAAGTAAAAGACAAGGAACAGAAGTAGGAATTTTCCAAGATGAAAGCTCAATGTTGAACATTTATTAGCGAGTCAAATGATGAAAAGTAGGAGGTGTCAGATTCTGAGAAGCTCAAAGACAACCTCAGTCTATCCTATGTTGGGCTTAACATTTTAAGAGAAAATTTTATCTTTAAGTTGACATTTTATTAGAAATTTGGGATTATATTCCCGGAGGGGCTTGGACGTGTCATGTATGAGAGGAGGGAGGCTTGGACATGTCATGTATGAGAGGAGGGAGGCTTGGATGTGTCATGTATGAGAGGAGGGAGGCTTGGACGTTTTTTGGGTTGAGGGAGAGTGAGAGTGGGTGGTTATGTGTTGAGGGAGAGGGAGAGTGGGTGGTTATGGGTTGTTGTTGAACCCTTTGACTGTGGACCGTTCAGTTGATATTTGAAGGCCTTAATGATTTCGGAATTTGGTGATCTTGGGCTCACTAGATTCGTCTCATCGAGCCGTTCGATTCGAGTATAAGCTCGTCAAAATCGGAGACCGTTTGGTAACTCAAATTGTGGTTTGAACCTTCCAACAGCGCTTTGAGCCCTTGATTTGGGCTCAGATTGGGTTGATCTTGGTGTCGTTGGGTTTGTATTCCTGAGACGCTCAGTTCGACTGTAAGTTTGCTGAAATCGGAGTTTGGATGGTCTCCAAATTAATTTTTAAAGTTTCCAAACTTGATTTTGCATCGAGATTCGTGCCCGATTAAGATAATTTTTGACGACGTATCAATTATTATTATATATATACTTGTGACGAGTCAAAACGGGTTAATCGGAACCATTGAAATTGAATTCAATTTGAGTTAATTTGATTTGATTTTGATTCGATTGGTGAATTGATTTGAGCCCAATAATGTATCAATTTGATCGAAAATAAATTAGATTGAGTCGATCGACATCGACGAATCAAAAATCGAGCCTGATTTGAGTTGAGTGATAGGTTCGAGTCGATGCTACGTCAGTAGGCGTCCACTTAAGGGAAATCCTGTGGGGGCGATGTCTACACTAGGTTACGAATACCTAGGTGCTAGAATTGAATCCGGGGAAATTGACCTCAAATAATGAGGTCAACAACATATGCCTCATCGTTTTTGGGTACATGTTATTCTTACAAAAGTCTATTTAATAAATCGAATACCTCCTATGTCCAAAAAACTCTCCTCTCCATTTAAATTACTTTATCACGAGACTTCTAACTACTCATTTCTCAAGACATTTGGTTTTCTTTGCTACCCCTTACTTCCTCCCATTTCTCTGACCAAATTTCGTTCCAGATCTTTGCTATGTGTTTTTATTGGATATGCCTCTACTACAAAAGGATATCAATGTTTTCACATTGATTCAGGTAAAGTATTCACATCTCGCCATATCAAATTTCTTGAAGATATTTTTCCCTTTTTACATAACTCTTTCCAACAACAAATTCCTTCTCAACAACAATCTTTTTCCATCCACACTCCACCATCATTGCTTGTTCCTCTATTTACTCAGCAAGTCTCTTCTCAATTATCTACTTTACCCAATACATGCAATTGTCCCCTTACCTCCTCCACCCGATACTACCAATGCACCATCAACACCTATTTCTCCTCCATCTATTTCCCATTCTTCTCCTCCACCATCTATTCAACCAATGGTTACAAAGACTTCAGACCGGGACACTTAAACCAAAGCATTTTATTAGTATGAACACTTTAATTATTCATTCATATCCTACTTATTATACAAATGTTGTTAAACACTTAGTGTAATAGCTCATTTCTTTGATTTCCTTCTGAGACCGTTCGAGACGATGTTGAGATCGTCCAGAACGATCAGGAACAGCTGATTTCTTGGTGGATCGTCCGGGCCGATTCTGGATCGTCCTGGGACGATCAGTTCATGGCACAAGTCAGTGAGCAAGGGTTTTTATCGTCCAAGGAAAATTCAATATCGTCCTGAGAAATCGTCCTGGACGATTGAAATTTGGTCATATCGTCCTGGATGATGTGGCGATCGGCTAGGCCTATCAGGTCGTTTTTATAAGAAAATCTACTCATTTTGAGGAGAGAGAAAATCATTTTTTTATAAAACAAATATCTGAGGAGAGAGAAGGAGAATGAAAGCAAAGGAAAAGCTTGGTTTCGGAGACCGCGGAGCGCTTTTCGTCCGTTGCCGCTGTTGAGTAAAGTGTTTATCTCACGGTAAAGACTCCGAATCCTATTTCTGTTTTTGAAGATGTTGAGTTTTGGTCGTTTTGTGCACAGTTTTGTGTTTTTGTTACCGATAAACGCGCCGCATTTTGTATTGACGAATCTTTCACCGCACAACTTTTGATATGTTATTGATATGATTATTCTACACGTTTTGAGTATTTTCTGTAACGATTTTACCGGTTATTTTGGGATATGTGCAATTTCGATCGAATAGATAAAAATCAGGATGTTGATTGTTGTTGCTTCAGTATAATAGAAGTCTTATATTGTTGTCGTGCACGTTCTATATTAATTTGATAAATTGTGATTTTTAGGAATTTATGTGTAAATTCCGTATACTGCCGTTATGCCGCTGGATTTTCGTACGATTTTCGATTTTCTGAAATTGATGATTTGAATTGTATGCATACGAATATGAATATATGATTATTGATACTGAAAGACAAGTGAAGCCAGGTTGAACTGTTGGCTGGAGATTGATTGACCTATACATAATGGTGGGCCGACGGGCTTTCCTTTAAACTATTGATCATTGATATATTGATTGAGAGGCATAAGGAGATTCTTATGCCGACGGGCTCAGAGTGACGACTCTTACTGAACCAACATATGGATTTCTACAACAGCACTATTGATTATTGAATAGCCAGTGATTGAACTTGTTCAGTAAGACTATTGTATTGAAATGCATGTGTTCGGCATTGACTCGTGTTGGATTTATTGCTTATTTGATTTGGATTTACTGACGGATTTATGAACTTACTGCTATCGTACGATTTCATTGATACCTTCATTATGTCACTGTGCATTGCTACTGTTATAGAATACGGACATTGATACTATTGCTGCTGTATTATACTGAATTGCTGCATTCGATTCATTGCTAGTATAGACGGGACTGTATTGTTTTGATTGATTCGATTGATACGATTGATTTGATTGATCGCTGATTCTTTCTACTGTTATGGATTCTTCTACTACTACATTGATTACTGATTTGATTTCCGCTGCATTGATTCAATGATCATGTGTAATTGACTGTTATTGATTCGACTGATTGACATGCATATTATTTCCAGTTTTGTGCTTTGATTACAGTTGTAGGTATTAGGTGACCTGCTGGGCTTTTTGAAGCTCATTATATGTGGTTAATATTTTCAGGTCAGGGCAAGGGAGCAGGTGATTGAGGTTGATCAGGATCTCTAGGTTTCTTTTCTTTTTTATTGTAGTGATTCTTTTGTACTCAGGATATGATAGATTTCAGTTCATGTATTTTTGGTGTAGTTCCTGAGTATTGTATATGATGTTTTGAGATATGAATAGTATCATTTATTGATGTTTTAAATGTTATAGAATTTTGCTAGACCGTTCTTTGATTGTTATAGATAGCTCTGGTAAATTATTGATGGTTTGATTGAAATTTTTTCCAAGTTAGATCTTGGGGCGTGACAAGTTGGTATCAGAGCAGTGTTATTGGAAGAATGAATTATTACCAGAGTTATATGTTTGGATTGAGATTGGGTAGAATGGGTAGCTGTAAGTGCATCATTGTGCATACATAATTCCATGTGTGTATTATGTATTCTGGATTGTGCAGGTGAAAAGATAAATGGATAATCTGGAATCAAGTGTACCAAATGAGCAGCACAGTGCAGCTCCAGTACATTCAGAGAGTATGATGCAGTTGGCTACTGCTATAGCACAGGTGATGGGGGATGCACAGAGCAAGATGAGTGGGAGTAAAGAAGAAGAAGCTGATAAGCACTTGCAGATGTTTAATAAGCTGAAGCCTCCGTTGTTCAAAGGAGCTGTGGGACCCCAGGCTGCTGAAGATTGGATAATGAGAGTAGAAAAGATCTTTGACAACATGCAGTGTCCGGGAAATCAAAATGTACCTTTGACTGTGTTTCTATTTGAGGGAGAAGAAGAGAGATGGTGGATTGGACAACAGAGAGAGAAATTCCAGGGAAAGACAAATGCTGAGATCACCTGGGATGAGTTCACTATAGTCTTTCGGATGTGGTTTGTACCTCCGTCAGCTCAACGACAAATGCAAGAAGCTTTTATGAGATTGGAGCAAGGACGCAAGATATTGATGCAGTACGAGGCTGAGTTTACTGCACTTGCGAGGTATGCTTCTCATTTGATCCCTACTTCTGAAGAAAAATGCTATAGATTTCTGCACGGACTGAATAGAGAGCTGAGACATCCACTAGTACCCTTTCGGATCCATGAGTTTTCTGAATTGGTGGAGCGGGCCAGACTGATAGAGATTGATTTGGCAACGCCAGTATCAAGATATGACGACACCAGGAGGAGGAGAGATGAAGTCAGACGAGAGGAATCAGGTAGAGAAAGGGATATAGAAAAGAGAAGCAAGTATGGTGATTCGAGGGAATCTGCATCGGGATCTGCATCAGTAGTGTCTTCTGGTTCCAGCGAGTGCATTCATTGTGGTCGATGACATGCAGGTCGGTGCTACTTATTGACGGGACAGTGCTTTCACTGTGGACAGCAAGGGCATAGAGTAGCGAATTGCCCTCAGAAAGGATTGGGCGGAAGGACTGATTCAGGTACAGGACATCAGAGGACAATTGACTCGAGAGCATACAGCGAGAGATCAGGGAACCGGATGACTGATAGGACTGATAGAGCTGGCAGAGATAGTCAGAGGGAGACTGTTGCGCCACGACCTCCTGCACTTCCTCCAGTGGTGCCACGTATCTACAGTCTACAGCATTATGAAGATCAACAACGACCGAAAAGTTCTACTGGAAAGACAATTTGACTAACTGATTGATTGACATATGACCATGCATAATGACATGTGATTGAATGAATTGTGTGATCTGTATGATTTTCGCCGAGTTTTGATTTTGATTCGAATTTGATTAGATCTATTTTGTTTCATTTTTGTCTCGGACCTTTAGGGAAATATCGGGACAACATTTTTCTAAGGTGGGGAGATTGTAATAGCTCGTTTCTTTGATTTCCTTCTGAGACCGTTCGAGACGATGTTGAGATCGTCCAGAACAAACAGGAACAGCTGATTTCTGGGTGGATTGTCCGAGCCGATTCTGGATCGTCCTGGGACGATCAGTTCATGGCACAAGTCAGTGAGCAAGAGTTTTTATCGTCCGAGGAAAATTCAATATCGTCATGAGAAATCATCCTGGACGATTGAAAATTGGTCATATCGTCCTGGACGATGTGGCGATCGGCCGGGCCGATCAGGTCGGTTTTATAAGAAAATCTACTCGTTTTGAGGAGAGAGAAAATCATTTTTTTATAAAACAAATATCTGAGGAGAGAGAAGGAGAAGGAAAGCAAAGGAAAAGCTTGGTTTTGGAGACCGCGGAGCGCTTTTCGTCCTTTGCCGTTGTTGAGTAAAGTGTTTATCTCGCGGTAAGGACTCCGAATCCTATTTCTATTTTTGAAGATGTTGAGTTTTGGTCGTTTTATGCACAGTTTTGTGTTTTTGTTATCGATAAACGCGCCACATTTTGTATTGACGAATCTTTCACCGCACAACTTTTGATATGTTATTGATATGATTATTCTACACGTTTTGAGTATTTTCTGTAACAATTTTATCGGTTATTTTGGGATCTGTGCAATTTTGATCGAATAGATAAAAATCAGGATGTTGATTGTTGTTGCTTCAGTAGAATAGAAGTCTTATATTGTTGTCGTCCACGTTCTGTGTTAATTTGATAAATTGTGATTTTTAGGAATTTCTGTGTAAATTCCGTATACTGCCGTTATGCCGCTGGATTTTCGTACGATTTCCGATTTTCTGAAATTGATGATTTGAATTGTATGCATACGAATATGAATATATGATTTTTGATACTAAAAGACAAGTGAAGCCTGGTTGAACTGTTGGCTGGAGATTGATTGACCTATACAGGATGGTGGGCCGACGGGCTTTCCTTTAAATTATTGATCATTAATATATTGATTGGGAGGCATAAGGAGATTCTTATGCCGACGGGCTCAGAGTGACGACTCTTATTGATTCAACATATGGATTTCTACAACAACACTATTGATTATTGAATAGCCAGTGATTGAACTTGTTCAATAAGACTATTGTATTAAAATGCATGTGTTCGGCATTGACTCGTGTTGGATTTATTGCTTATTTGATTTGGATTTACTGACGGATTTACGGACTTACTGCTATCGTACGATTTCATTGATACCTTCATTCTGTCACTGTGCATTGCTACTGTTATAGAATACGGACATTGATACTATTGCTGCTGCATTGTATTGAATTGCTGCATTTGATTTATTGCTAGTATAGACGGGACTGTATTGTTTTGATTGATTCGATTTGATACGATTGATTTGATTGATCACTGATTCTTTCTACTGTTATGGATTCTTCTACTACTGCATTGATTACTGATTTGATTTCCGCTGCATTGATTCAATGATCATGTGTAATTGACTGTTATTGATTCGACTGATTGACATGCATATTGTTTCCAGTTTTGTGCTTTGATTACAGTTGTAGGTATTAGGTGACCTGCTGGGCTTTTTGAAGCTCATTATATGTGGTTAATATTTTCAGGTCAGGGCAAGGGAGCAGGTGATTGAGGTTGATCAGGATCTCCAGGTTTCTGTTCTTTTTTATTATAGTGATTCTTTTGTACTCAGGACAGGATAGATTTCAGTTCATATATTTTTGGTGTAGTTCCTGAGTATTGTATATGATGTTTTGAGATATGAATAGTATCGTTTATTTATATTTTAAATGTTATAGAATTTTGCTAGGCCGTTCTTTGATTGTTATAGATAGCTCTGGTAAATTGTTGATGGTTTGATTGAAATTCTTTCAAAGTTAGATCTTGGGGCGTGACACTTAGTTTTGCGTTAAGCAATGTCTAATGCGTTTGTTGCCCTCCAACAACAAGACACTTGGAAATTTGTCCCTCCTTGCCCGGCACATAATGTTTTGGGATGTAAATGGACTTTTAAAACTAAACATAATTCCAATGGAACTATTACGAGATATAAAGGCTCACTTGGTCGAACAATGTTTCAATCAACAGTATGGTCTGGATTACCTTCATACCTTTAGTCTGGTGGCTAAACTTACTACTATCCATATTTTACTTGTGGTTGTTAGTACTTTAAATGGAAGGTCCTTCAACTTGATGAATCGAACACTTTTCTTCATGGCAATCTTACTGATATAGTGTACATGTCTTAACCTACTGGCTTCAAAGATTCTTTATAGTTGACTATGTTTGCTTATTACAAAAGTCTATATATGATTTAGAATAATCACTGAGATAATGGTTTGAAACTTTTTTCATCATACCTTATTCAATATAAGTTCATTCATAGCACAACTGACCCATCTTTATTAATTTATCACAAGCATTCGACAGTTATCTACATTATAGTTTATGTATATGACATTCTACTCATCGAAAATGATGATCAAACAATTCAACATCTTCTCTCGGCTCTCACTCATAGATTTAATATGAAAAATCTTGGGAGCATCTCCTATTTCATTAGGATGTAAGTGTTATACACTCCAAAAAATTTCCATCTGTCTTAATAAAAATATGCAGTTGATTTACTTTACAAGGCTGATATGGCTGATTGTAAGCCAATATTTGCTCTTATTGCTTCAAAGTCAACATCTATTTCATCCTAATTTCTCATACCTGCTCAAGCCGATTTGTTCAAACATATTATTGGATGTCTTAAATATTTAACACTTACCTGACCACACTTTGCTTACACATTTAGCAAATTATGTCAACCTATGCATCAACCTTAATCAAAGATTACTTCAAGCTTTTTAAGTGTCTTCTTCAATACATCAAAGGTACAATTATTTTTGGCCTACCAATTACTGCAACTGATTTTTCATCTTTATGCATACTCTGATTCTGGCTGGGCTGGTGATCCCACTGATTGGAAATCTATGATTGATTATTGTGCTTTCTTGGGATGCACACTTATTACTTGGCAAGTAAAGAAACAAAAAATAGTTGCTAGATCCTCCACTGAAGTGGAATACCGCGCTCTTGCAATGGCTGCTACGAATATTATTTGCCTTAGAAGGATATTGAAAGAATTTCAAATTGATTCTTCACCTCCTACTATCTTATTTTGTGACAATATGTCTTCCATTACTCTAGCCAATAATCCAATTTTTCATGCCAGAATTGAGCATATTGAAATAGATTTTCATTTTGTTCATGAGTGCATCAATAACAATTTATTACAAGTGTCTCATGTTCACATTACAAATTATTTAGCTGATTTATTTACCAAAGCATTGCATTTTCCGCATTTTCAGGAGCTCCGCAGCAAGCTCACCATTTTGGACCCAAATGCTAGCTTGAGGGGAAGTGATAAGCAAGCCAACATATCAACTTGCAATTATTTTTCCACTACTCCTCTACTTCAGAATACTTTATCTCCGATCTAGCATCACGACCAGTGATGTCTAACCACCTTAATCTATATCGTATATATCACTGTCCATATACTGAGTTATATACACTAATATAAAGCTATAGTAAACACACAACAAAATGTGAACAAGCTTCTGACATCAATTATATTCTCCTCCCTAATTTATGTTTGCTTTGGTGTTTGCTTGTTTCAGGTTCAGATCATCTATGGTGAAGCAGGTGAAGCAAGCGAAGCAGTTCTACAGTTGGCATCCAAAATTTCCAATAAACAATAGATTTTCCAAACTCTTTCTTACAATACCATCACATTTACCCTAATCTTCCCCCTCACCTTCCCTATATAGAGCAATTGCACACTAGTGAAAGAGGCACAGATTGATCTCTAAGTACTTAACAAAAAAAATACACCTTGGGAACCTCCAAATCATTGATCATACCGTTCTAACTTAAATCGATTGAAAAGCAAATAGATAGATATGGTCATAAAACCTATGAAGCAAAGACCAGACAAATGTTTTTAAATGCCATTTAAAAGAATGTCCATATGATGCCAAATGAATTTATAAATGGATTCTTGATTGAATCAACTCTGCGGGATGAAAAACTCAAAGAATTGATGAATTTAGAGACAGGGAAAGAGCAAACAAGAGATAGGGTGGGTCAAAGGGGTTGTGTGTGAGCAACAAAGAATAGAGAGAGAAGATAGTACCTCAACTAGCCTGTGGTGGCGCCAGAGATTTCCTCGCACGTTAGTATAGAGAAAAAAATTTAGGCGTGGTGAAAATAGCAAAATTATTGCGAGGAAGAAATAAAGTGCGAAGTCATCCTTGTGTGTGTGGGGGGGGGGGGATTTACATACATATCACTTCATTTCATGCTATTTACATATCTAATACCTAAAATTTTAATATTACATGCCTACATTCCATTGAACAAATGTGGATGCACAAAATGAGATATTAAAATTTATATGATTATATGATTGATAAGGATGAAATATAAAAGTGATATATTTAATATTAAAATTTATATGAATAATAAGAATGGAATATACCACTTTATGACTCATATATTTTTATTGCTAAATCTGTTTTTATCAAATGAAGAGACTATTTAAATATATATATTATTTTTTTTATACAGGAGAAAAAAAGAACGGTTTCCCAAAAAAAAAAAAAAAAAGAACGGAAAACAAAATCATTTCTAACCAGTGGGCCACACTGTTTGTTTCGTCTTCCACGCTTCTTACAGGCTTATATGTGAGTGATGGGGGATTACAGCCACCCGTTTGCTCAAAGCTTACTCCCCTCCCATGGCCGCCACCATTTCTGCCGCCTCTTTCGTCCTAGCCTCTGCCTCTTCCCCTTCTTCTTCGGAAGGTACGTGTCTATGTGCTATCGAAACCTCTATTCTTTAATTTAATCACTTCATAGCCTCATCACTAGTTTCTCTTTCCCATTACGCAGAGAGTGCTTCCAAATCCGTCAAGCTACGGGATGATTGGAGGAATCGTTCGAAGCCGATTCGCCCTGGTGGGGTTTATCCTGCGAAGGAGCACTGCAGGTCACGCCCTTTTTGTAGTTTTGATCTCCTAAAAAGGTTTGGGGTTACTCATCACTAGTGTTTGCTGATGCAGCCACTGTGGGCTTTGTGATACCTATTACATAGCACACGTCAGGGACGCGTGCGCTTTCTTAGGAGCCGGCATGTCGAGGATTGAGGTGAGGTGTTATTGCTCTTTTATTTATTTATTTTGGTGTCCCAGAAGTTGTTGTCAGGATTATAGCCGATTAGGGTCTGTGGACCTCAGATTCAATGTCTCAAAAGAGTCACTTTATTTGACTGTTGAAATAGTTTGGAGATCATGACGAAGAGAGGATGAGTGGATCATTTTCTTGTATTTTCCCGAGTAAATCTGGTTATGCTTGGAGCACTAGGATCTAGGTGTTTATTTCTTGCTCGCTGTTTTATTGGTGGCAAAAGTTCCCCTGAAAATTTTACATGGGGGGTATTTATATTGGTTCTGGATTATACAACTAGAGAAGGCCTCTGGATCATAAAGGACTTGGATGCTTTTCCCATATAACAGCTTCGGCTTCTCCATCTCCTTCATTTAATAGATTAGCAAAAAACCGGAGGCATGCCTACCCACTAGCTACTATGGAGGCGCTAGGTGGAGGTGGTCGCATGGCGCCAACTTATCAGCTAATATGTGGAGGTTGATACATGCAGCCTGACCACTGCATTTTCAAAGATGTTTCCCTAACTTGAAACTAGGACCTCCAAAATATACATGTATTTACTAAACTTGATTTACAAAAAACCATATGTGGGATGCCATCATGATGGTTTTCGAGCATTGGAAAACTGTCAAAAATTGGTTAGACTATGTATACTTTTCCATAGCTTCATTGATAATTTCCATTAATATAGCCTTTTCACCATCAACCGTTTTCAGTCCCATTATTCGAGATTATATGGTCTTAACTCTTAAGAGCATAGTTAGCACGACTAAATAAGAATTATCTTTGAAAATAATTTTATTCACTCGTTTTCTTTGAAGTTTTTTTTTTTTCCTATAAACATTTATCTCTTTTTATAAAAGCAAGCTTGGCCTTTAAAGATTGTTGCAATTCTTCGAACCTTTGTAAAGTTAATTAAAGTAGTGAAAAATCTTTTGATGACTGAATGTATAATTTATTTGTTTGTGAACTTCCTCATACTTGCTAACTATTTTTGCTTTAAGCAAGCATATTTATGTTGTGACAACTGTTATAGCTTCTCAAGCATCAAATTGAGACAATGGACTTTACATCTAGTTCAATAAATATGTTTAATTTTCTTCATTAACGTCCTCCTTGCATCCTTATAAGCACTTGCATTATTTGTTACCACTTGAACAACTATGTTTGAACATCAAAGGTACGCCTTTAACAAAGATTGATGCATCAACTGATTTAAAGCAAAAATCTCTTAATAATTTTTAAAGAAGAATGTCGGACTATTATTTCATATTGAAGAACTCATATCTTCTTCACTTCATCAACCATCTTTAATATTGTTCATCTAATTTCTATGTTCGAAGTTCATATATGCAAGCAAAATTTATTTGTTTTTTAGTTTCCAACAAATAAAGCTTATTAATTCATGATGGACTCCTTACCATGTTGAATGGAATTTCATTTAATAAATGCATCTTGCAATGTCTAAGCATGCTTTTGTTTTGATGTTCTTTTGTTGAAGATGGATAAGACATTGCTTGAGAATTTTTTGTTCTTGTCTTCATCCAAATTTATAACAAAACAATTCATTAATTTCTGAATTTCTCTATTTGAATAAAGAAATAAGATTCCATTACCATTATCAAAATTAGAACCTGTCTTGTTGATGATCAAAATAATAACTAATTTCAGTTATTTTCTCCATATTTTTTTGAGCTATTTTTTGAGGTTGAATAACTTTTCAAATATATTGCGGATTCTTTTTTAACATAATGCGACACCTTTTCACATGCTCAAGCAATAAGGCTTGTTTACACCTAGTGATCTCTTAATTTTTTTTGAAGTTATCGATAATCTTTGTTATAAAAGTTATATTTAAATAGACATAATTGTTGACAAAGGCAATCCAGACGTCTGGAATATTCATTAACCCTGACAAGATTCTAGAAGATCCAGCCTTTCGTCTTGATTGCAATAACCATTATCATATGCTCTAATCACTTGCGTGATGCCACATTACCACTTCATGTATGGACTGATGGCCATATCTGAAAGATTTGTTGAAACATCATAATGTCTACCTGTCATGAATCACCTTCATTCGTGTGAATTATTATTACTCGCCAGTTAGCTGATTGTTTAATGCCCGCTATCTAGTGCTTGATTGCTCCATAGTCTGCATGTGGCCCACTACATTGATCATTGCCAAATTCAATTGCCCCTCCCTTCACGATTTGCTCCAAATTGCCTTAAGTTGGCCAACATCTATAAGTACTCCATACTAGAGCTTTCATATAGGGATAACACACGAGGCTAGTAGGAAACCAGGATGAAATGAGATGATTTAAATCCTACGAAAAGTTTTCTAGATTTTAAACTGATTGTAAGAGCATAGCACTAGAGATACTTGTAATTTCATTCTTTTTCACTTAATGAAATCCTTGTCCCCTCGCCTTATAATATATGTTGGTTGTTGTTGGAAAAACTTAAAAATTTGGTGTACGCTATCTTTTCTTTCTTGTTTGCTCTCCTATCCTCCCTACCTTTTGGATGGTTGAAATTCTTTCTATTAGCCTGACTAGTCACGACAATTCATATCCTCATAGGGAGAATCTAGCATACTTTGCGCATGATGAGGTAGTCTTGGAGGACTTGTTGTTTGCACCTTGTTAGGGTATTCTTTATTCTTCCTAGTATGATTAATGTGATTATTGTACATCCCATTGACTGAGATTGGTGATTGAGTAGACGAGGAGGGCGACTTAGGTCCCCTTTGTGAGCTCCTTGTTTTGAATGTGCTTAGAACTTCTTATCGCAAGTAGTCATGGGATTTTTTACCACCATAAACTTAGAACTTCTCATAGGGCTCCAACATCTCCTTTTTCACCTCAGCATGTAGGCTTGTTGGGTTCAAGCTCCTCTTGGCAGATGTTGGGAGGCCCTACCAAATCTTCATCAACTTTTGAGAATTGATTAAATAGCTGTCTCTTAAACTCATAAAATGTTCTAATTCTCCCACTTGGTTCTTAAAGAATCATTGCAAAGCATAATTTTTTAATGTTATGAATACACGTCGCAATGTCATTATATATTATATGAAGGGCCACTAAGTGAGATGCTCCATTGGTTTGGTGAATTGTGGCAAGAATGCAACTGAGGAATCTTGAACTTTGCAAGAAGTTTCTCCATTATCTTTGCAATTAAGACATGCTGGCACTACAACCCCTTGAGGCAAACTCTTCTAGGTATCCTATCCACCTCAATCTTTGGGATATTTTCCTGCCCATCTTTTGCCACAACAATTGGTTGCAAAGAAGTAGAGGAGACTCTCTTTAGCGCTCCTCAACCTAAGAGGTGGAAGGTGGGTGAGGAGATTATGAAGAGTTGATTCCAGTTGGAGACATTTGCTTGGGTCATTGCGAACCGTGCTTTGGTAACATTTACCAATTCTCTCTTGATGTCCATGAGGGGTCTTAATTACGAGTTTTTGTGGAGTTTTTCTCATAATATTCGATTACTCTTTTCATTTGAGCAGCTATCTCAATGAAAGCACCAAATGTTGATAGATTGAACACCTTAAAGAGTTATGTAATATGACTCTGCAAATTCTTTGAGAAGTGGAGATGGTAACGAAGAGAGGAGAGAGAGAGAGAGAGCATGTCTGTCTCTTCTTGCTAAAAATAAATTTCACAAGTCTCCTTTTGACTCCCCATATGATTAGGAGTTAAAAATATGAAGCCTTGTAGAACCCCTCTCTATCTTGACCTTGCATGAGATCTTCAAGTTATTCTCTTTGCATAATGCGACATAATGATAGAATTATGTGCATTTGAAAGTCTTTTGATGCCGCCAATCCTCCAACATAACTTATAAGCATGGATTGACTAAATGATACATGAACATAGCACATGACTGCATAATATATATTGCCTTTCTAAATCACACACACACAAAACAATCATAAATATCATGTTTTGACTTTTAAAAATTAATTATTTGTCATAGACATTGTGATAGGTCTATTGTTGCACTTCGTCAAATACCCATCACTAGAAAGTACTCTATAAAGTTGATGCAACTTGAGCATTACGAAGGTGGTGCCGTGGTGGAGTGTTTGTTGAAGTAGGGAGATCTTCATGTATCACAATCTGTTGGAGAGGCCTATTTTTTTTGCAAATGGGTTAGCTTGTAAACGTTTGCTAACCATAATGTGTTATGTAATATAATTGTGCTAATACTTCGAGTGGTGGAGATTGTAATGAAGAGACAATAAGAGAGGGGAGATAGAGAGATTAGGATCGGCATGTGGGCTCATTTGGATGGCATTAGATGCATTTGAGTAGAGGACCAAATCTATGGACCATAGGAGCAAAAAGAAGTTGAAATTATTCTGGTAAAATGAACAGTGCATTCCCCATTATTTAGGTGTTTATTTCACAATAACAGTTATTGTGAACAATGTTCTCATATATTGACAACATTTTTCCATCAATCATTTAATTCTACCAATTTTCTCTTTATTTGACCCATTTTTAGTGCATTATAATGTTCTAATTGCAGCATTCAATTTGATTCAAGAATAGCAAGTTTGCTATGATCCGGTGTTTTGTATGTTAAGTTAAAATACAGGACTGGTTTAAATTGATGATATTAGGTTGTGCTGAAGTTTACCTTCTACAATTTTGAATTTTGGATGTTTGTTATTAATAATTATGTATTTTATTCTGCGGTGTATTATTGTTACAAAATCAAATTTGTATTAGGCTTTAGAACCTGCAGTGCATGGAAGAGGACGGGGAAGTAGCTCAGATGAAATGTACTTCGGTGTACACGAGGAGTTGCTATATGCTAGAAAAATAAAGCCCGTTGAAGGTATTCATGCACACATTTTTCATGTTTACTGAGAAAGCTGAACGCTATTCTTTTTTCAGCATTGCTTATGGGGATGCATTTATCATTTTGTGAACTTATTTTTGTTTATTGCACAGCCTCTCTCTCTTTCTCTTCTTTGAGTCTGTCCTCAGTATAATTAGTTTGTACTTGCGGTTTAGCTTGCAAGCCTACTAGCCTTAGTCATGTTGTAATATGTGGGCTGCTATTCCTTAAGAATGCCATTTGTCTTATATTAGCCTATATCCTTTTTGCAACATCAATAATTTGAAAAGTTCATCATCCAAGCTTCTGGTGAGTTTTTTATTTGTTTGTCTGATCTGCTTAATTGTGCTTACGAAAGAGAGATTTATCATGCCATGAGTTGTATGGATGGTCTTTCTGGAGTATCAACTGTGTGCTTTTGTGCTGGACAAACCAGTCACTGAAACGTTAGGCATGATCTCCTATGGTTATAGAATGCAATGCAGCGCTTCAAAATCATTCTATTTCCATGAAGAAAGGTGGGAAACATTTCATTTGGGCTTTAGGAAGGATGACTATACAGTTTTTTGTGATTGTTTCCTCTGTGTTTACAGTTTTACCTTTGACTGATTTCTACTTTGTAATGGTTCAGAAATGATGCGATAGAAAATGACTTTTTTTTTTACTTGTAAGTTACAGAACATATTGTGCTATCTTGCTAGAGCAGTGCATGTGAAGGTTGTCGCCCTTGCAACTCATGTAACGGTTTTTTATAAGCAGCTGTTGCAATTCACCTTATATTCATTTTATAAGCAGCTGTTGCAATTCACCTTATATTCATACTACTGATATCGACAGAGCTGTTAAACACAACAAATTTTCAAACCTTAAACAAATATGCTAATAAAGAAGCAGTTTTGCTGAAAATATTTATTTTCGGTTATCTAGGAGCTCAATGGACAGGTATTGTGACAACCATTGCAGTAGAAATGCTAAAAGCAAATTTGGTTGAAGCGGTTGTTTGTGTACAAAGGTGAACTTGTAATTTAAAATCTATCAGGTACTTGGTAGTCTAGCTGGATTTTTTTACTATGTTTATTATAAGTTTCAATTTTTTCATTATGCAATGCAGTGACCCTGAGGATAGGCTTAGCCCAAGGCCTATTTTAGCCAGGTACTTTTTGAGTCCCCAAGGGTTACTGTTTCTGTCTTAATACATTTTAACATTACTATTTACCCTTGAATTTAATTCCATGGTTATAGATGCTTGCTACCCGCCAGTGTTTTTTGTTTGATTTAATGATCATGAATTAATGAAGCTCATCTGGCACAGGACACCTGATGAAGTTTTTGCTGCAAAAGGTGTTAAGCCAACCCTATCTCCCAACCTGGATACCCTTGCCGTCATTGAGGTGATAATTTCTCTTTGAGTTAATACCTTTTGTTTTTTATGTTCTTCTAAAGCATCTTTTCTAGTGTTTTGTTATAGCCTTCTGTAATTTAGTGGCCTAATGCATGTCTGTCGCCTAACCTTCATAACAACTGTTGTCTGTTGAAGTTCAATCAGATTTTCCTTTCAGTAAATGTATTTTTTTTGGTCTCAAATATTACATAATTGCATTTGCATGATTTGTTGCATTTATCAAGTTCAATGTGGTATTATGGAAGTTACCTTTTTAACCTTTGGAATTTTGAAAAATACGAAGGTATGGCTTTAAGATGCAAATATCATTCTTGCACAGTGTATCCTTGAATCATATTTAATTAATCTGATATCTTAAAGGTTCTAGGAAAAAAAAAATAAAAAAAAACTCAACATGATTGTTTCAGATGTACCAAGGACCTTCATCAGGCTTCATGCAATACTTTGTTGTTGCGCTCAAATGCTTTTTCGTAAAAGCTCACTTGTTTTTCGTTTTCCTTTTAGTTTGCCCATGGACATTGTAACTAATTCCAGGCCAATTTCTATGCTTTGACTCATAAGAATATTTAAGTGAAGGTAATGCCACATACATCTTTAAAAGGGTATGTGATATCTATATGCTGTTTGAGTTTGGATATACAATTACTAAGGATTGTTCACATCGATTTTTTTTTATATGAATAATTGGATCCCTCAATTTTGATTTTGAAATATCAGGGAATTTATAACGTATAGCTAATTAATGACAATGCTCTCATACATGAGTAGGGGTGTAAACGAGTCAAGTCGAGTTGAGTTTAGGCCTTATCGATCTCTGCTCGTTAGTCGAAAAGTGAGCTAGAAACTCGAGCTCGACTTTCTAGCTCAGCTCAAGCTCGAGCTCGTCCAACTGTAAATGATCTCGAGCCGGCTCGATTCAGTTTGGCTTTTTCCCGCCTGTCCATTTTTCATTTTTCTCGTCTGTGTCTGCCCTTTTTTTTCCTGCCTGAGCAGCTGTCACTTGGAACTCACATCAAGCATTATAGCCGGGTATTAATGAGCAACAGTTTAACATATATTATAATATAGTTTATATATTATTTTAATTAAAGCAATTGTAGTTGTCCCATCTCCCAAGCAATTGTATCTGTCCCAATATATTATAATACATTTTAATATATTATTTTAATTAACATATGTATTTATTAATATATATTTTAATATATTATAATACATATTATATATTATTTTATTTAATAAATAATTAACGAGCTAGCTCGCGAGCTCATGAGCCGATCTGGCTCAAGCTCGAACTCGAGTTCATTTATCATTCGAGCTCAATTATAGGCTCGAGCTCGAGCTCAAAGCTCGATAAGCTCGGCTCACGAGGTCGTTAATGAGTCGAGTTCAAGCCGGCTCGTTAATGAGCCGAGTTTGAGCCGGCTCACGAGCCGGCTTTGCTCACTTACACCCCTATACCTGAGTACTTAAATCATTACTAACCCTCGTGTCACTAAGACTGCTCTAACCCTCTAGCTTCCTGCTATCTGTTACATTTACAACAACCAACTATATTTTATTGGTTGCTTGAATGCTTATTGCGATAGGTGGTAAAGTTGGTAGCAGGATCCACAATGGTTGTTGGTTTAACAATGGTGTGAGGCTAAAAAATGATGGTATTTGAGTGATTCAACCGTCCTTTTATGGTTTGGTAAATTGTTATAGGAGAAATTATTTTGGGATATATCATTCACTAGAGATCCTCCTGATTATAACAGGAAATCATTACAATATTCGAAGGTATAACCAATTAATTTGCACTAGGGGTGTAAGTGAGCCAAGCCGGCTCGAACTCGACTCGTTAACGAGTTCACGAGCCAAGCTTATCGAGCTTCGAGCTCGAGCTTGAGCCTATAACCGAGCTCGAATGATAAATGAGCTCGAGTTCGAGCTTGAGCCAGATCGGCTCGTGAGCTCGTCGCGAGCTCGGCTCGTTAATTACTTATTAATTAAAATAATATACAATATGTATTATAATATATTAAAATATATTAAAATATATGTTAATGAATACATATGTTAATTAAAATAATATATTAAAATGTATTATAATATATATTGGGACAAATACAATTGCTTGGGAGTTGGAACAACTACAAGTGCTTCAATTAAAATAAGATATAAACTATATTATAATATATGTTAATATGTTGCTCATTAATAGCCGGCTATAATACTTGATGTGAGTTCCAAGTGACAGCTGCTCAGGCGGGAAAAAAAGGGCAGACACATGCGGGAGAAATAAAAAATGGACAGGCAGGAAAATGCCAAACTGAATCGAGCTAACTCGAGCTCGTTTACAGTGGGACGAGCTCGAGCTTGAGCTCACATGTCGAGCTCGCTTTTCGACTAACGAGCCGAGCTCGATAAGACCTAAACTCGACTCGACTTATTTACACCCTTGATTTGCACTAGTCTCGAAATATAGAGAGCTCTCTTATTTTAATATTATCCTACTTTAACACTCTTCTTCAAATTGGAGTATATGTATATCAGTTAACTCCAATTTGTTATATAATCAACATATTCGTAAAATGCCATAGTTTTTGTAACTCAATCAATTGTTTTGACTAGAGTTTCGAGTGAAAATCTTCTAAAAAAATATAACATCTTGAATAAAATGACAATCAACATTAATATGCTAAGTTCTTTTATGGAATATCATTTCACATTTGAAATTGAATAAGCAATGTAGATGACAATATATATGACTATTTGATTGTAATAGTATGGAATCATAGGTTTTGTAATTGAAAAATTGAACTCTCTTAAATAAGTCTTTAATATCTAGAGGTTGTCTTCCTATGTTCAATTGAGCCAACACAATCGATATATGAGAATGGTTGTAAATTCACATGCTTAGTATTAGTATATACTCACCCTTTTTTCAAGAGGCTTTTTGATGTACCTAAGCATTCACATAATAATTTCTCAAAAAGCTTCTATTTTTGGATTTTGCATTTGCTGCCTAACAACTCCAATGTTGAATGAAATGTTAGGCCTAGTGTCAGTCAGATAAATCAATTTTCCGACTAAACTACTATACTAAGATAGGTCATCTTACTGATTCTTCATGAGGTTTGGAACACATTTTCAACTTGGAAGATTGGTCTCTTGAAGAAGATCAGTAGCTTATTTCTTCTGAGAGAGAGCATCTTTTTTCTCTAGGTAAATGTTAGACTGGCCCAAGGGCCAGCTGAACCGGTCCAAGTGTACAAACGACGGACCGGGGGGGATGGGGGGGGGGGGGAGGCTAGGCTGGGGGGATGCATGGATTGGGCCCACGCCATATTGAAGGCTTGGTTTAGGAGGGAAAATTCAAACTGGGGGTTGTTTAGGGATTAATGAATTGTTCTTTTATTTTAAGTAATCTTATTCTTGCTAGGGTTAGGTTTTATCTTGAATTAAATTTGAAATTTGAGATCTTTGGCTTGGTTTTGTGCTCTAGATTTTGACTAGAGATTGAAGAGCTGAATCTTTTTTTCGAATTGAAAATTCATTGTATCGGGTTGTTTCTTTTCATTTCTTATTGAATTTCAAGTGCTTGCCTCGCTATTTCTCTACAGATTTTAAAAAATCTGCTTGGTGTTTGCTGAATTTATCTGAAATTCAACACGTTTTCTCTGATTTAGTGGTTGTTTATTATCAAATTGGTATCAGAGCACGTCGATCTAAGGTGTACCAATGGCCGGAAGGAAGGTGAAAGTTTTGGAGGGAGAATCAGGTAAACTAAAATCAAATTTTGAGGAAAAAATTTATGATTTTTAGAACCAGTTTGCATCCATTCATGAAAAGATGGAGGGAAGATTCGCCGTAGTAAAAGACAAGTTGAAGAAGTTTCTTGAAGCCAAACTCAATTTGACGACATCTGAAGTGAAGGAAACCACCGGTGACCATGGGAGAGAGGGAAACCCTTACCCTAACTCGTTTAGGGGAAGGGAAACTCTGGAAGTGGAGATTTTGGAGGGAGCAATGTGATGCCTCTGTTGAAACTACTTTATAGGGAGGAAATGAGTGTCGGGTATGAACGAGTGGGTGCTGATTTTGTGAGAAGGGATGATTATGATCGTCGGGTGTTGATTTTGAAAGGAGAGGAGATTTTGAAGAAGGATTTGGGTTTGAGGGCCGAAGGGAAGAGCATTACACTTGGGGAGCACCTCCTCTTCGAGAAATGGGTGACTACGGAGGATTTAGGGGAAATGGGGGTGACCCAAGGGTAAGGAAGTTGAAGATGCCTATATTTGAGGGTGAGAATTCACATTTGTGGATCTACAAAGTAGAGAGATTATTTGCAGTCAACGGGTCGATGGAGGAGGAGAAATTGACAACAGCGAGACTGTGTTTGGAAGGGAATTTATTGGCTTGGTATTAGTGGAGGATATGAGGTGACCCATTTGGAGTTAGCGGGAGTTTAAGGACTGTTTACTGGAATGTTTCCGAATTAGTAGGGAAGGAGACTTCTATGAACTATTCTTCGCCCTGACGTAGGAGGGGACTGTAGCAGAGTTTTGTGCCAGGTTTGAGTACCTAGATAGCAGGCTAGACCAGCTTTCTAAGGCATTGCTTGAGGGAACTTTATGAAGAGACTTAAACTAGAGATCATAACAGCTGCCAGAGTGATGAGGTTGCGTGACTTGGGGTAGGCCATAGAGATGACACAGTTGGTCGAGGACCAAAAGCATCCGGATAGGGGGGCTAGAGGCAGTAGCTCTGGAGGATCATATAATATTACCACTACCTTTTTAGCTCCTAAGGGATCGGCACCGAGAAGTCTGCGTGAACCCCCAAAGGAGAAGATTAGAGTAATGGGCTTTGGGGGGAACTTCAAGAAGCTCCTTGAGAAGGAGTTGCAGGAGAAGCGAGTAAGGGGGCTGTGCTTCAGATGTGATAAGAAGTACACACCGGGGCACAAGTGTAAGGATCGAAATCTTCAGGTTCTCACCGTCTGTGATGACAAGGAAGTTGAGGAAGGAGGTGAGAGTGGGCCCATGGAAGAGGAAGAGGAGAAGCTGCATCTGGACATGGCGATAGTCTCTCTGAACTCAATGGTGGGATTCACCCCAAATCACACCATGAAAGTGAAGGGAGAGGTAGCTGACAGAGATGTGGTGGTGTTGATCGACAGTGGGGCTACTCACAATTTTTTCTCCAATCAGATCGTAGATTTGTCGCGGGTGAAATTAGTGGACATCAGAGGGTATGGAGTGATGATGGGCATTGGGAAGGTGGAGACGAGTAGAGGAGTGTGTAAGGGAGTTGTGCTGATGATTCAGGGGATTCATGTGAGGGAGGATTTTCTTCCATTTAATTTGGGGAGCACTGATGTCATGGGGATGAAGTGGTTGCAAATCTGGGATATACCAAGGTCAATTGGGGAGCACTGAGGATGAAACCGGTGGTGGGGGGAAGGAGAATGGTGATCCAGGGCGATGCAGGGCTGTCCAATGCTGGGGTATCTCTTAAATCTATGACCAGGACCATACAGAAGGTGGGAGGAAGATTTTTGATGGAACTACAATGCTTGGAAGGGGTCAGACTGGGGGAAGAAGGAGACATTCATCTTTTAGTGCATCCCCTCATACAACAATTCAGTGAGATTTTTCATCCGCCTCAAGGCTTACCACCATCCAGAGAGTAGAAGTATGAAATCAACTTGAAGGAAGGGGTGTCACCGATTATTGTATGACCATACCACTACCCCCAAATTCAAAAGGATGAGATTGAGAAGTTGATCCGAGAGATGTTAGAGGTGGGGATCATCAGGACAAGCATAAGTCCTTTCTCTAGTCAAGTCTTCATCGTCAAGAAGAAGAATGAGAGCTGGAGGTTTTGTGTGGATTACATGGCCTTGAATAAGGAGACGGTGCCAAATAAGTTCTCCATTTCGGTGATCGATGAGCTACTAGAGTAGTGGTGTTTTCCAAGATGGACTTGAAGTCAGAGTGTCAGACTACCACCAAATCAGAATAAAAGAGGAGGATATTCAGAAGATGGCTTTAAAGACACACGACGGGCCATAGAAGTCAATGGCACAAAATAGCGCGCCATGACGCATGGCACGGCGCGGCGCACCTACGGCTCCATGTGCATGACGTGGCGCAGATGTTCAAAATGGCGCACGCTATTTGCGCCACATGCGCACCATGGCGCACGACGCAAAATAGCGCGCGCTATTGTTTGAAAGGAAAGAGGGCTTGTTTGGTGAAGTTTTTTTTTATTTTAAATATTATATAGTTTTATTTTGTGCTAAACACAATGCTTTACAGAAGTACTAAATTTCTGCACATTTGTTTTTAATAATTTCACTATTATTATAATACGATCGTTTTGATCTTACGTTAGTCGTATATTACTATTACACCTGTTTTATCTTTAAGAAATATAATAAAAGAGATTATATATTTATCCAATAAAATGTAAAATGACAATTTTTTTTTCTTTGGCATACATAAAACATAAAGAAGTTTTTTAACATTTAGCATAGAATGTATATTTTATCTGGCAAAACATTAAATATAATTTTAGTTAGAAAACTCATTTTTTCATCAAATTGGCTGAAAAAATAAAAGTATTTAATATCTTGTTTGGTTTTAAGGGGCTACATATAATTAGTTTAGTTTAGGAGAGATAAATGATAATTTCCCTTAACACTTAATAAAATTTGGGAAATATTTTGTAACAGGATGTTGTTTTCAATTTATTCTCCACAAGGTATTGCATTGGACTAATTAAATGCCAAAACATAACAGTGGTTGTACTAAATTTGGGAGCATTTCTTTTTTTCTAGATGATTGATGCAATGCCAACCAAGACCTTGGTGTTATTGATATGTTATTATGAAAGAATGGTGCATTATTGTCCATATCAGTTGCTTTTGGTGATGGTGCTTCACTCTTAGGTTCAAGCTTTGGTTGTTCTTAGCTCAAGTTAACCCTTGTAGGGCCAAACTGGACTCATTAAAAGCCCTAAACTTGTAACAGATAAAAGAAATGTATAGGGAAAAGGAACCATAAAACTTTGTTATTTTATATGCTAATTAAAAAAATGTTGATGAAGATATGAAACTATTTTAGCAATTGTTGATGATGATTTACAAGGCGAGTAGATTAAATACTTATAAAATCATTGACCTTTAAAAAAATGATTGTAATATTTTGAATTATGAGATTTTTGTGTGTTATTTACTTGAATTTATATATGACTATGGTTGTCTTTCATTATTATGATAGCTTGCCTTTTAGTTTAATGATATTTCATATTAATGCTTATTATCTTATAATTCATGTATAGTTTGCGCCATGTTCAAAATGGCGCATGCTGCACCATGCACTATGCGCTATGGCTTCAAAGGGACATTTGTGCCGTGGTGCACCATTCGCCGTTAATAAGTATGCGACGGGCATTACGAATTCTTGGTGATGCCGTTTGCGCTTACTAATGTCCCTGCTACTTTTCAATCTCTTATGAACAGGGTGTTCCAGTTGTATCTCCAGAGGTTCGTCTTAGTTTTTTTTTGATGACATACTTGTGTATAGCAGGACCAAAGAGGAGCATCTGGAGCATTTGAAGGTGGTCTTTGAAGTTCTCCAAGAGCACAAGCTAAAGGCCAACCTGAAGAAGTGCAGCTTCACATAGACTAGTGTGAAGTACTTGGGGCATATGATATCTCAGGAGGGGGTTGCAGGCGATCAAACCAAAATTGAAGCAATGCTTCTACCTATGAACTTGAGAGAGCTGAGGGGCTTCCTAGGTTTGACGGGTTATTACCGAAGGTTCATGAAGGGGTACAACTATATAGCCTGGCCTTTGACAGAGCAGCTAAAGAAGGATAACTTCTTGTAGGGAGAAGTAGCTACTTAGGCCTTTGAGAGATTGAAAAGGCCATGACCACAATACCAGTCTTCGCTTTATTAGATTTCAGTCAGACCTTTGTGGTGGAGACAGATGCATCAGGATTTGGGTTGGGGGCAGTGCTTATGCAGAATTATAGACCCATAGCTGTGGGCTCCGAAAATTCGGCCCCGGCCTCCCCGCCGCGCGATTTCTTTTTTATATTTGGCGAGGGAGTTTTAACGGATTTAAGTTCCGGGGTAAATTTTGTAAGGTAGATGGATTTGTAGATAAGACACTACCCAGAGATTTCGCCCTCAGTTTGCGAGGACTATGATCTGAGTTCTGGTTTCCTATAGGCGCAAGCCCCTATAGTTAATTACCCCTCCCGATAATGAGAGAGAACTTTCGATTAAGGCTAGTCGTCGATCAGATACGTAATAAATACATGTTATCTAACATATAGTAGCAGCAATGGAATTAGGATGAGAATTGAATTTTGGATTTGGATTTGAAGATTTGATATTTAAATAGAAATTGCACAATCTTGCACTTAAAGCGGATGGTGGGAGAATGGATGATTGACCCGATCAAGATCCCATGGTTCCGTCGTCCCGGGCCATCGTGGTCCCTGGTCTACTTAGTCAGAGGAGGTAGTCGACCCAACCTGACAGAAGGATCCTTGTCGGCAGCCATGGGTTGCTTCGTCCAAGGGTACCTTGTAGACCGGGGGTGGGTATTTGTCTAAGGGAACAAATTTGAATCCACCTTAGCTAACAGAGAGCTTTGTGCCCTATCAATCATATACTATTGATTCATATCTCAAAGATTTGATGCCAATAACGGACGTATTGGCGCTGGCCATAACCGGTATTTCGTGGTGCCATTTGACGGCAAAATCACTTGGTTCAGAGGGCCCCGGGTCATAACCGTTTATCCTACGGTGCCATTTGGCGGCGAACCGCCGGTTAGAGGACACTTACCACGTCCTTATTGGCAGGAGATTGGTTGAGAATGGATCCTAGTGATATTTTCGACTAGGCATTTAGTTTTTTTGTGAGCTAAAGTAGTTTTTAACTTGTCCACCCTGATAAATTATTGCGGAGGGTGGATGGATTTTGTCTTAAGTGTTTTATGGTTAGATTTCAATTTTAGATATCTTAGAGTTTGATGATTTTTTTTTTTGATCTTTTGTGGAATTTGGATTTTGTAAAAATTTTAGGACATTTTGAAACATATGAGAGATTAACCCCTCCGGTTGAGACTCACATTCAACACGGCCATCATCGGGGTGTAGGGTCATTTTTATTTGTAATTTGAACATTGTCAACTCTGTTTGGATGTCGACAGAGGATCAGGTTTCGTAGGCTTTATGCCTCTGTGAGTGAATTCTATTGAGTATAGGCCTTGAAAGCCTAATATGAGTGTATTAAAATAAATACACCGGTCCCCACAACCGTATGTTTATTTGATGGTCCAAACCATGTCGACTTCTATTGCTCCGTATAGAAGGATCGGATTCGGGCTTGAATTCACTTGTTGACCCGCGCAGCATCCCTAGGCGTCACGTGTGTATCAATAACACGCTCGCCGGGGCCCCATGCGGGTGTTGATTTTATACCCTCTTTTAGTGTACCTAAGTGTGCACAAACTATAATGTATATGCGAGGGTATTTTAGAATATTCATGGAACGCCTTCTGTCCGCTTGTATAGAAGTTGCGGATCCGGTGGCGGGTTGTAGAAGCTTATGGATTGAATTGTTTGCTGTTTTATACAGGTAGACTGTCGTGCACTATTTACTTTATGTAGGTGGATCGTAGTGCACTAACTAATCTCCTGCCTTGGATCGTAGGGGACAAACTTTCCAGTGGTGATGTGCCTACTTTAATTAAGGGTCGTAAAACCCGTGACACATAAAAGTGCATTATTTTATCTCTTTTTAAAGATATCTGTTCACGGGATGTACGAGCCACCTAACTTTAACAACTGGTGCGCACACCACTTAGAGCGCCCGTGACTTGCATTATGACGGGCACATTTTCTTACAAGGGGTTCAATCAGAAAATTACCGGGGATGTGCGAGAATTCCTACGTGTTTACGATGAACACAAAAGCATTTTGTAGGAAAGGTAATTTTCTTTTTACTTTTACCCCCCTCCCTTAAGATAATTACTAACCGTATTCCCTTGTATTTAAACTTGTATTTACTTTCATATTTACGCATGTATTTCACCTGCTAGTGAATACTCTATGAATCCAATGCCAAAGCCTCGAAACGACATCTTAGGATTCTAAGTAGATGGGGCCCGCAGGTGTACCTTCTCCGTCCTTTAGCAAAGGATCCTAAGCTGGTGGGGCCCACATGTGTACTTTCCCTGTCTTGTAGCAAGGGATCTTAAGCTAGTCGGGGGCCCACGAATAATTCAAACTCATTGTTATAAATAGGAGGGGATTTCAACTCATTCTTCTCATCCTATTTATGTATGGAGATTTTGGTGAGGGACTTAGGGGTGTACGAGTCAGGTGCTAGGAGGAAGAGGCTTGATTCCTACCTATTGGCGAACAAGTAATTCCCTTAAAGACTCACCGTATGTTGCATTTTACATTGATTTATATTTCTTTTGTATTTGTTTTTCAGTGTCGGGAGCCTAGGGTGTTGTATATTTTATTTTTAGTTAGCTTAAACATTGAAGTGGATTTTAAATTTTTTTTTAAATTTTCTAAGTTATAGATTTTTGTTGAAAATTTTAGCAGCACTCCGGCGTCGTCCCCGCGTAAGGGGCTGCCTCGGAGTGTGTAAGGCCTTCCCGCCTGCCAAGAAAGGCAGTCACGGTAGGTGTCGGGTGACACCGCGGCCGCAGTTCCAATCCCCGCTTGCTAAAAAAAGCGGTCACGGGGTCTTTGAGCATAGATTTAAAGTATGACATTTTCCCCGTCTAAAAACAGTGACGGGTACTTAATTAAATAATTTTGCTACAAATAACAAATTTTCCCGCCTGCTAAGAAAAACAGTCACAGGTACTTATATTTTCATGCATACGAATTTTCCCGCTCGCTCAGTGCGTCACAGATACTTAAGTTTTTCCTCGTCCGCTAAGAAAAGCGGTCACGAGTACTTATTTCATGCACGAAAATGTAAATACCACTTTTTACGTTGGGTGTGCAGTAATCGAGGCGGCGACGGCGGATGATGGCGACGTAGGAACCTGCGATTCATAATTAAAAAAAAAATTTACTTGTGCAATTTAATTAATAATATTTTTATTTGAAAAAGAAGCTAGAGAGAGAAAGAAAAGGAAGTGAGCTCTCTTTCTAGAGAGAGAAAGAGAGGGAAAGAGAGGAAAAGAAAGGATTTTATGGGTTTTTCTGGTGGAGTGGGCTTAGAATGTGTAGGAGATTAGGGGAGTGGGGTTAGAGAGAGAAAAAATCTCTCTCTCTCTCTCTCTCATTTTTGGAGAGAGAAAGAGAGGAGGGAAATTTGTTTCTCTCTAGGCAAGGTATTTGGAGGTATGGTGGGAAGGGGAGACGCTTATGATGGAAATAGAGCCGTACATGAAGGAATTTCACTAGAAAATTTTCTCTCTCTAGGTTAGAGAGAGAAAATTTTCTCTCTCTAGGTTAGAGAGAAAATGAAGGATGAAATTTTTTTTTGTTGGAAGGGTGTAGGAACATTTTTTGTGAAGGGATTTAGGTGGTTTGGTGAGTGGAAGTGAGGAAAAAAAAAGATTAGGGTTTATGGTTTTGTAGGTTTTGAGAAAGAGGGTTGGAGGAGGAAGAAGACGATGAAGGAGAGGAAGGAGAAGGGAGTAGAGGAAGAAAATAGAAGAAAATGGTGGGAAACTTGGAGGGAAGATGCGGGTTGATGAAAAATAGGGAAGGGTAAGAAGAGGGAAGGAAGAAGAAGAAGAAAAAGAATAGAGAATGGAGGAAGAAGAAGAAGAAGAAGAAAGAGAGGAAGAAGGAGAGGTTTACCTTGCTTGGAGGAGGAGAAGAGGGAGGCCGGCGGTTGCAATCGCGTGAGGGAGAGGGAGTTCGCGGCTTGGAGGCGTGGAAGTGTCGTGAGATGAGAGTGGGGTTGGGATGAGGGGTTTAAGTGAGTATTTAGGGTTAATTTTGTTTTTTTTTTTTTAAAATCCTTTTTTATTTTAAAAAAGGCTCTTTCTCTCTCTTATTTTTTTCTAATTTTTTTGTTAATTAAATTGCACAAAAATAAAAATAAATTTTAATCTTGCATCGAGTTGGTCGTTGCGTCGCCGCTCGCACACGTCGTCGTCTCGATTTGCGCGTCCAAAATTAGAATTTTCGCCGACCGTCGATCCCCATCAATATGGGTGTCAATCTTAGCCGTTTTCGTTGCTCCGGACGCATCAGCGCTGTCCGTTTCGCGAACGGAGGTCGTTTCGACAATTTTGGGTTTTGGGTCGACACACGTCGGGTGAATTATACGCGATTTCGTGCTATTTTGCTTTCGAAATTCACCTTGCGCGGTCGACTCGATCCCGACACTAGTATTTGGGTCAACAATAGCCTACTTCAGTCAAATGTTGACAGCTAGAGCTAGGCTAAAGTATGTATATGAAAGTGAAGTGATGGCCATCATGTTAGCCATTCAAAAGTGGCATCCATATTTGCTGGGTCGGTACCTCATCATCAGGATAGATCATCAGAGTTTGAAATATCTGTTGGAGTAGAGAATGGTGACCGAGGAACATCAGAGGTGGCTGCTCACACTACTAGGATATGATTTTGAGATCCAATATAGATTGGGGTTGGAGAATAAGGCGGCTGATGCCTTATCCAAGTGTGGGGGAGAGCTCCAGGAGATGGCCATTTCAGTACCCTTGATGATAAGATTGTGGGGCTATTAAAGGAAGAAAGTGTGAAGGACGAGGAGCTGAAGAAGATTAGGAAGGACTTACAAAAGGATAGGAGCTACCACGCAGGCTACTCCCTCGAGGGAGAGAGGCTACTGTACCAAGGGAGATTTGTGATTCCATGAACCTCCATTCATATTCCCCACCTACTGTAGGAGTTCTGTTGGAGTGCGGTTGGAGGCCATTTGGGGGTACAAAAGACATACAGAAGATTGACTGTTGAGTTATATTGGAAATGTATGCATAAGGATATGAAGGAGATGGTAGCGAGGTGTGAGGTGTGCTAGATAAATAAGAACATGGCTATGCCTCCAGGAGGGTTACTACAACTCTTAGCATTTCCAAACAGGGTATGAGAGTAGGTGTCCATGAATTTCATAGATGGTCTACCACGATCTGAGGGATTCATAATGATTATGGTGGTGGTTGACAAACTGAGTAAATATGCACATTTCATTTTCTTACGACACCCCTGCACCGTCGTTACAGTAGCTGCAACATTCATCAGGGAGGTGGTTAGACTGCATGAGATTCCAAAGTCGATAGTCTTTGATCGAGATATGTTGTTTCTCAATGAATTTTGGAGGGATATTGATGCAGAGCATTTTAGCTTAAGACGTTCATAGGATTATCTAATTTAGTTTGTTACATGTTGTTACATGTTTTCTAGAATCTTCTAGGTTTCTCTAATTTTATACTTGCTTATTATATATATATATACAATGTGTAAGAGGAAAGAACTCATTGATGAATATTATATCTTTTTGAAGCTTTAAGCTTGGTGTTACCTTTGTTCCCTGGATTGGGATTATCTTCTTTCAAGCATCATCTTCTTCCAACGATCCAACCTACATCAGTTTGGTATCAGAGCTCGGAGCTTGTAAAGAATGATGGATTGCAGAAGGTGGGCGGTCGATGATGATCGATGCCGAAGAAGAATGGCGGTTGACGACGATCGACGCCATGAACCCCTTTGGGTAGCTCAAGTGATTGCATCACTTGATTGAATGGATGATTTATGTGTTAAATTCATGCATTCGGTGGAGAGAACCATGAGTAGGTCGGCAACCATACCGGCCTCGTCGCTCCTCTGTTCCTCCAACATGCACGCACAACCAACCCAGCTCCAAGGCGATCCTTCGGTCGCTGATTTCAATTTCATGGAAGGAAATCAATTCACCATGTCCCGATCAGATCCACCTTCAGAACCACACCTCCATCTTTTCTCCAAATCCCAGTTCAATCCCCCGATTTCCTACCCGGCAAAACAATCGTCACTGCCACTCCGGGTGACCATTGTCCGCTCCCACTCAGCTCCTGCGACCTCAAATCCTCTCACGCGTTCGTCCGATTGCACTACCACTCCCACTCCTGCCCCCACTACCGCCCCCGCTCAGCCTCCGCAATCCCATGCCCGACTCCGCTCTCGAATCCACCGAGTCCCTGCCCTCTTTCCCATATCCCAGTCCAACTACCCATGGAGAGGTATTCATGGATATGCTTAGTTCAAGTGTCTCCATCAATCAGGAAATGTCAGAGAATGGCGATGAAGATGAGGGGAAGGATTTTCAGTGGATGCCAGATCCGGGAGGAACCACTCAGCTTTCGCTTTCGCTCCCATTCGGCTCCCGCAATACCGATTCCACGATCGACACTCACATCGCCGCTGGTTTTGATTCCATCTGGCGCGACTATGAACTTTTCCGCGTAATCCCATCCGCGCGACTGACTCCACTCCAACGCGATTCCACCTAGAGATTTTCTCCAAGGATGGAGATATCTGATTACTCGCCTTTCATTGTCAAACAAGAGATTTCACCTAACACTCATCCTCCTCCACCGCCTTCCCCAAAGAGAGAAAATTACTTAACTGCCAATGCCATTGATTCATTCTCAATTTAGTAGAGTAATTAACAAATTGAATGAGGTAGCTTATTCGCCATTGTCGTCATGGCCATCATTAAGATGCCAGTTTATAAATCCCTTGCCGTCGGAGAATGCTTCTCATGATAACGTGCAGCGTTCAATTAAGGTTTAGTTTCTTAGTGGCGGTGGGAGTTTGTCTTCAAGGCCCGTTGATGAGGAAGAAGCCGATGTAGATAGTGAAGAAAAACTTATGATGAAGCCCTTGCATTGGGATCAAGTCAGGGCAAAAGCTTTGATTAGGCCATGGTTTAGCCGAAATCTAGTTCATTCCAGATCATTGAAGCTTTGTTTGTGAACAATTCAACTGCTCCTCCTCCAAAAGAACAGAGCAAGAGGGCGATCCTTCATTAAAGCAAGAAGATAGAGTGCTAGATCCAAAGAAGTTGCAGAACATTGCGACACTCTAAGTCTTACGAGCTTTGAATGAGACAAGAAAGGAAGTATCTGAAACTTTGTTACATGGAAATACTAACAAGCTAGCAGCTGGGTTTTTTGAAACCTTAGTCAAGATGGCTCCCAAGAAGGAAGTACAATTCAAGTTTAGGAACTTCAATGGCAATATATCAAAAATCAAGCTTCATAGCGTTGATATTGTTTTGACTAACTTCGCAGTCAATCAGGTACTTAATAGTTTACTAATTTCTAAAATGGGCTTCCATTTTCTTCTATGGGCTGAAGCTCGGCTGAAGTCAATGATCTGTTTACTTCTAGAAAATCAAAACTTTGATCTTCTAGCTATTAATCTGAGAATTTACGGGATGATGGATATATCTGCAACTCCTTGATTGGTTTGCATGTTAGGTGTAAAGATATTATCTATGATCGTATGATGTTTGATGAAATGCGTGAAAGAGATGTGGTCTCTTGGATCAATATGATCGCTGGTTATATTCAGAATGGAGACGTCTTAGGCTCCTTTAGACTATTCCACGAGATAAGAACTTCTGGCATTGAGCCCAATTCAATGACGTTGGTTGTTGTGATTTGAGCATTTAAAGTTAAAGAAATTGTAGATGGAAGGAAGAGAGGTAGCAGATTGTTAAGGGAGAAGGTGTCATTGCTTTTCTCTGCAAAGTTTTCATGCCATTCTCATAAGTTGGCTACCCTTGGATGTTTGAAGACAATTGCTATGTATTTGAAGTTTTTACAGGAGAATGGACAGTATATACCTAATGTAATTGCAACATTCTTGGATGAGAGTGGGGTACTCATACAAGTAATGAATGAGCTTGTGATCATGCATCAAAGACGCAAAATATTCGACCCAGGGATCTGGTTAGAATGTCCTCCTTTACCTCCCTCCCGATGACACGCATCGACAGAGTCTAGCTCTTTTGACGCAAGGGGAGAATGATGCGGAGCATTTTAGCTTAAAACGTTCCTAGGATTATCTAATTTAGTTTGTTACAAGTTGTTACATGTTTTTTAGAATCTTCTAGGTTTATCTAGTTTTATACTTGCTTATTATATATATACAATGTGTAAGAGGAAAGAACTCATTGATGAATATTATCTCTTTTTGAAGCTTTAAGCTTGGTGTTACCTTTGTTCCCTGAATTGGGATTATCTTCCTTCAAGCATCCTCTTCTTCCAACGATCCAACCTACATCAGATATGTTTAGGTTGCAGGGTATAATTCTTAAGAGAATAATCGCCTACCACCGTGAGACGGAATGTGCAAACGGAGGTAGTCAATAAAGCTTGGAGACTTACGGTGTTTTGTGTCAAAAACACCACGGATGTGGGCCATGTGGTTAACATGGCTGAATATTGGTACAACACATCATATCATTTAGTTTCTCAGATGACCCACCACACTTGGTGTATTTTGGGCAAGGAAGTACACCAATTTCTTCAGTGGAAAAGTACTTGGAGGAAATGGATAAGATGTTGGAGGAATTGAAGAAACAACTGTTAAGGGCACAACATATCATGAAGAAGCAGACAGATGCACATAAGAGAGACATCCAAATCGAAGTTGTGGAGAGGGTGTTCTTAAAATTATGACCGTACATACATAGGACATTGGCCAACAGGAGTAACTAGAAATTGGCCCCACAGTACTTTGGCCCCCTACGAGATATTGGAAAAGATTGGAGCTGTGGCGTACCGTTTGAAGTTACTGCCGACCGTCGCCATACACCCAGTCTTCCATGTGTCACAGTCGAGGAGAGCTCTAGGGGAGCATGTTGTTAGTGTAGAGTTACCGACGACACTGAATGAGGAGTTGGAAGTGGTGTTGGAATCATTGGGGTTGAAACGGGTGAGATCAGGAAAAGGGGGGGGGGTGACAAAGAAGTGCTGATTAAATGGAGGGCCCTATCAGACTTCAACGCCACATGAGAACCGTATGAGAGGGTGAAGCATCAATTTCTTTCATTTCACCTTAAGGACAAGGTGAGTCTTTGGGAGGGGGTGATGTATGCAACTTGAAGCAAAACGCAAAGAGAGAACAACAAAGAGAATCAAGACCCACTTTTAGAAATTTAAGACACCACTTGGAGAACAAAATAGGCTAAATAAACAACTAAATTTCAGAATATAAAAGAAGCGATCATCCAACAAAGCCAAAACAAAAGAAAGTTAGCAAAAGAAACAAACTAGAAGCAAACAAAAGCTATCATCAGAACATCCTACAAGAGGACTCCTCACATGCACCGATTGTAGGAATATATATTTTAGATAATGTTTAGATATGCAAACCAAGGGGCCACCGCTGCAAAGAGGTCCAACGTCCTTCCAAACTCCTCCAGCAAATGCCACCAAAACATCCAACAAACTTTACCAACGGAACTAGAAGAAAGATACAGATGGAGTGGAACTTGCGTAGAGAAGAAAGATGTTAGAAGCCCAGACGAAGGGTGGAGAAGCTCGCAAGCCTTCCAAGAGCTCTCAAGCTTTTCCAAGAAGAATCCACAGGTTATAGCAACTTTGCTCTCAATATTCACCAACCCATTTCATCTTAAAGCATCTCATATTTATAGGCAATAGAGGGGAAACTAAACAGCCCCAAAACACTTCAATTCCACACATAAATGGGGAATTGAAAAGCCAACTGGTTTATGTACAAAAATTCCAAATGGCACAACAAACCACAAGGAGAAAGCCACGGTTCCAGCAGCCAAGCACAGGAAACCAGGAGGCAAATCTCGGGTCCAGCAGGTAAGTTCATTTCACGGTAAAAAGGGGGGTCACAGCTGTAAAGTAGGTAGCAACCCGAAGAGGCAGCAGCAAACCATGGGAGAGAAAATCAGCAGAAAAGCTGCAGCAGCCCAAGAGTCCAAAGGAAGGTGAAAAAACAAGTTCCACTCACCAAATCTAGTTCCTTTTTTCTTTAATTTCAAAGCTAAACATCAGCTCATAATGAGCTGCACTACTACTTGATATTAATGAGCTGTCACCACTAGAATTCCAACAACTAAAGCTCAAACCGAAAACAGCCAAGGCCCACTTGAAACCAGCAAACAACCCAAAGGAAAAGGTGGACCCCAAAGCCAGCAAACCCAAGGTAGGCATAACCCAAACCTTTTCTTACCATGATCATTGGATTTACCATCATCATTAGATAGCATAAAAATAAAACAAAATATAGAAAATATAACTAATATTGTTCAAAACAAAAGTAATGCAAAAATCTAAATGCATCAATTCTCCCCTGGTGGGAGAATTTCATCTCCTGATGAGAAAGCTTCAGTAGTTCTTTCATAAAGCTCCATATTTGTTTTTTTCAGATCAGCAGCATCAATCCAGGTGCAATCAGTTAATGGTCGATTACTCCATTTGACCAAAAACTTCTTGTGTTCACCATGTCTTGTTTTAGTGATTTTCACATCAACGACATCTTCTATTTGATCTTCTTTGTTCAAAGAAGAAGTGGAAAGTGGCAACGTTTCAACATCCACAGAATCACCTATATTTCCTTAATAGAAAGGTCAGAAACATTAAATAGAGGAGAAGTTCCAACAGTAATAGGTGGATCCAAGAGGTATGCATTTGTGCCCAGTTTTCGGATAATTCAAAAAGATCCGAATTTCTTTCTGCTCAGTTTACCAAAAGTACCAACTGGAAATCGTTGGCGACAAAAAGAAGCCATTACCATGTCACCTTCTTTAAAAATAACTTCTCTCCGATGTTTATCTACAGCAGCTTTGTATTTGACATTAGCTATACGGAGTTTTTCAAGAACTTGCTGTTGGACCGATTTGATATGATCAAAAGATTCTAAAGCTTCAGCACTTACTTTGTTAGGTAAATATAAACCTTTCCTATCCAAAATATGTGGAATAGACTGACCATATAAAATTTCAAAGGGAGTTTTTCCAGTAGTTCTATTAACAGAATTATTATATGCAAATTCAGCTTGAGGTAGAATTAAATCCCATTGAAAAGGTTTCTCACCAGCAAGACATCTCAAAAGATTTCCCAAACTGCGATTGACAACTTCAGTTTGCCCATCGGTTTGAGGATGATAAGCACTACTAAACTGAAGAGAAGTTCCTAACTTAGCCCACAGAGTTCTCCAAAAGTGACTTAAAAATCTAGTATCCCTATCAGAAGTAAATGTACGAGGAACACCATGAAGACGAACAATCTCTTTAAAAAATAATCAGCCACATGCGAAGCATCAGTAGTTTTTTTGCAAGGAATGAAATGAGTCATTTTACTAAAACGATCAACATCAACAAAAACAGAATCATGCTTTATAGCCGTAATTGGAAGACCAAGAATAAAATCCATAGAAATATCCTCCCAAGGTTTATTTGGAATTGGGAGAGGAGTGTATAAATCAGTATTTTGTGATGTTCCTTTAAAAGCTTGACAGATTTTGCATTGTTTCACCAATTTAGCAATTTGTTTTCTCATATGAGGCTAGAAATATTTTTCTTCCACCATAGCAATAGTTTTCCCCTGACCAAAATGTCCACTCAAACCCCCACTATGAAGTTCATGCACTAACTGTTCTCTTAAAGAATTTTTTGAAATGCAAAGTCTAGAACTTTTAAACAAAAACCCTTGATGAATAATGTATTGACCAGATGGATCAGTTCCCGAAGTAAGACAAACTTCCCAAATATTTTTAAAGTCAGAATCACTTGCATAAGTTTCTTTCAAAAACTCAAAAGAAGTAACAGTCGGATAAACAATTATTAACAAGTGAGACCTCCGACTTAAAGCGTCAGCAACTTATTCAAAACACCAGTTTTATGTTTGATATGAAAAGTGTATTCTTGCAAAAATGAAACTCACTTGACATGCCTTTTATTCAGATTTTTTTGAGAGCCCAGAAAACGAAGTGTTTCATGATCAGTATTTAAAATAAATTCTCTTTGAATCAAGTAACATCTCCAAAATTTTAAAGCTTGCACAATAACATAGAACTCTAAATCATAAGTAGAATACTTAGATCTAGAGTCATTCAGTTTCTCACTAAAGTAAGCAACATGTTTTCCTTCTTGACTAAGCACGACACCAATACCAATATGAGAGGCATCGCAATCAACTTCAAAAATGATGTCAAAATTTGGCAAGCTAAGAATGGGAGCTTGACTCATTTTTGTTTTAATAATTTCAAAAGTTTTTTCAGCTTGAGGTGTCCACCTAAAAATCCCCTTTTTCAAACAATCAGTAATAGGAGCAATCAGAGAACTGAAATTTTTTATAAATCTCCTATAGAAAGAAGCCAAACCATGAAATCCTCTTACTTCACTTATATTTTTAGGAATATGACAGTTTTGAATTGCTTCTATTTTAATCCGATCTACTTTTATCCCTTCAGTAGAAATAATAAAGCCCAAAAACGTCAAACTCGCAATCATGAAAGAACATTTCTTAAGGTTGATGAAAAGCTTTTGTTCTCTTAAGATTTGCAACACTTGTTTCACATGATTTAAGTGTTCAGAAGGATGAATGCTATAAATCAAAATGTCATCGAAATAAACCACAACAAACTTTCCAATGAGAGGTTTCAAAACATGATTCATAGTTCTCATAAAAGTACTTGGAGCATTTGAAAGACCAAAAGGCATTACAAGCCACTCATACAAACTCTCTTTAGTTTTAAAAGCAGTTTTCCATTCATCATTAGGCCTTATTCTTATTTGATGATACACACTTCTCAAATCAATTTTAGAAAAGACTTTGGCACCACTTAGCATATCAAGCATGTCATCCAGTCTAGGAATTGATAATCGATATTTAATGGTAATTTTGTTTATTGCCCCACTATCCATACACATCCTCCAAGTTCCATCTTTTTTGGAGTTAGTAAAGCAGGCACAGCACATGGACTCAAACTTTCTTGAATCAAACCCTTTTTTAACAATTCAGATACTTGTTTAAAAAGTTCAGCATGCTCGGTTGGACTCATTCTATAATGAGGAAGGTTGGGCAAAGTAGCTCCAGGTATTAAATCAATTTGATGTTGAATTTGTCGCATATGAGGCAATCCAATTGGCAAATCATCAGGAGTTATATCAGAAAACTCATCCAATAAAGCTTGCATTTTTTTTGGAATATGAAAAACAGTATCAGATTCTTTTCCCAAAATCAAATAAGCAACTTCAAAATGTTTCAAATCATTAGCATTTAAAAGCAGTTCAGGAGAAGTAATTTTGGCAACTGTGTTTTTCTTAACGGGTGAATCCGACACATTCTTTTGTGGATAAAGAGTAAACTCTTTATTATTTTGCATCAAAGTATGTGTTTTTCTCTCCATTATGAACAGTTTTGTTGTCGTACTGCCAAGGTCGTCCTAGCAAAACATGACAAACTTCAAGAGGCACAATATCACAAACAACTTGATCTTTAAATGACCCCCCAATTGATAAATTGACAGTACATTGTTTAGTGATTGGAACCTCACCCCCTTCTTTGAACCAAGAGATCTTATAGGATTTAGCAAGTGGTTTTGATTTGAGTTTAAGTTTGTCAACTAGTTTTTGAGAAACAAAATTTCCCGAACTTTCCACTATCTATCATAAGGGTGCAGATTTTTCCTTCGATGGTGCAAGTTGTTTTGAATATGTTTCTTCTTAATCATCTATCTTCTTTGTCAATTGTTGTTGTTAGAACTTGTCGAATTACCAAAAACTCTCCACCTTCATCTCCTTCAACATCAACTCTTTCTATTTCATTGTCATTTTCAGATTCAGTTTCATTCACTTCTTCTTCTTCTTCTGAATTTTCATATTTTTCAATGAGATTATTTCGTGGTGGGTTATTTTTTCTACAAGTGGCTGAAAGATGACCATAAAGCCCGCATTTATAACATGGTCCAAGTAACTTAGGTGGATCAGTCGGTTTAGTACCCATAATCCCTTTTCCTTTATCAATATTTTGATTTTCAAAAGCTTTAATTTTCAGACCAGATGTTCCCCCAGAAGTTTGAGATTGAGATTTACTCCCGCCAGTTGAACGACATTTATATGTTTCCACGATTTTATTGTGACCCCTTTCTCGTTGATGTTGCTTTTCCAATTTTAATGTCATACGATAAGCCTCGTCAGTTTTAATGATATGATGCAAATTGAGTTGATCTTGAATTGACCACTTTAAATCATGGATGTATCTTGAAACAGTTTTTTCTTCAGATTCTTCTAAATCGTTTCTAGATTGAAGTTTGTAAAACATTTCAGTGTATTCTTCAATGGATTGATTTCCTTGTTTCAGATTATTAAATTATTGGAATATAGTTCAAGCATGATCAGTTGGCAAGAATTTTCCTTTCATTTTCTCCATTCTTTCCCAATTTTGGACTTTTTCTTTTCCCCTAAGTCTATTATTTTGAAAGTTTTTCCACCAGGTTAAAGCGTGACCAGAAAGTTTTAAGCTAGCAAAACGAACTTTCCTATCATCAGGTATTTCTTTCCACTAAAAAAATTGATCTATCTTTTCTACCCATTCAAGAAATTGATCAGGTTGTAGCTTACCCTCAAAGTTAGGAACATCAATTTTAATTTCATAGTCCCAATTTCTTTGTTGCCTACGACGATTTCTAGGAGCTTCTTCTTCACTTTCAGAAGTTTGATCATTAGGATTAGCATTAGTGTTGTTAACATTCAAGTTCTCAATTGCTTCAGCGTATTAATCTGTTGTCGCAAATTATTCAATTGTTGCATAAGGTTTTGCCAATCAGCTGGATTATTAGCCATTTCAGAGAATAAAAAAGATTCGCCAACTAAAGCCAACAAAAAACCAAATCAACCAAGGATGAGAACTTGCTCTTAGACCTGTCAATATTGGACCTGACCCGAAAACCCGACCCGAAAATTTCGGGTTTGGGTTGACCTGAACCCGAAGCGGGTCGGGTTCGGGTTCTGAAAACCGACCCGTTTGAAAAACCGGGTCGGGTTCGGGTTAACCTGGGAACCCGGGAACAACCCGAAATGACCCGGAACGCATGGTCTGCCCGGAGTGACCCTGCCTAGTGCCCGCTTCCCGGCTGCCCGCCTGCCCGGCGCCAGCCTGGCCTGCCGCTGCGTCCCGAGGCTCGGTGGCTGCCTGCCCGCGGCCTGCCTCGCATGATCGCATTGCGTCCCAAGGAGCCATGTCGCGTCCAGATGTCCACGCCAGGTCCAGCAGTCCACGCCATGTCCAGCTTCTGAGTTCCGGCCTGACATCACGACTCACGAGTCGTGTCCAACCGTCCAAGCCATGTCCGCGGACAGCGGCAGTTCCGCGCCACATCCATCTTCCGGCGGCCGGCGTTCGGTAGTTCCGCGTCCGACGTCTAGCAGTTCTGCGTCCGGCAGCCGGCAGTTCCGCGTCAACATCCGGTGTACGCGGGTCGGGTTCGGGTCCAAAAAATCGACCCGTTTGAATAAACGGGTCGGGTCTACCTGAACCCGAATAGTGTCGGGTCAGTTTCGGGTTCGACCCAAACCCGACCCGTGACCCGAAATTGACAGGTCTACTTGCTCTTAGACCTGTCAATATTGGACCCGACCCGAACCCGAACCCGACCCGAAAATTTCTGGTTTGGGTTGACCCGAACCCGAAGCTGGTCGGGTTCGGGTTCTGAAAATTGACCCGTTTGAAAAACCGGGTCGGGTTCGGGTTGACCCGGGAACAACCCGAAATGACCCGGAACGCACGGTCTGCCCGGAGTGACCCTGCCCAGTGCCCGCCTGCCTGGCGCCAGCCTGGTCTGCCACTGCGTCCCGAGGCTCGAAGGCTGCCTGCCTGCGGCCTGCCTCGCATGATCGCATCGCGTCCCAAGGAGCCATGTCGCGTCCAGACGTCCACGCCAGGTCTAGCCGTCCACGCCATGTCCAACTTTCGAGTTCCGGCCTGACATCACGACTCACGAGTCGTGTCCAACCGTCCAAGCCATGTCCGCGGACCGCGGCAGTTCCGCGCCACGTCCAGCTTCCAGCGTCTGGCAAATCCGCGTCCGACGTCCAGCAGTTTTGCTTCCGGCAGCCGGCAGTTCCGCGTCAGCATCCGGTGTACGCGGGTCGGGTCGGGTTGACCCGAACCCGAAGCGGGTCAGGTTCGGGTCCAAAAAATCGACCCGTTTGAATAAACGGGTCGGGTCGACCCGAACCCGAATAGTGTCGGGTCAGTTTCGGGTTCGACCCGAACCCGACCCGTGACCCGAAATTGACAGGTCTACTTGCTCTGATACTAAAACTGATGTATGCAACTTGAAGCAAAACGCAACGAGAGAACAACAAAGAGAATCAAGACCCACATTTAGAAATTTAAGACACCACTTGGAGAACAAAATAGGCTAAATAAACAACTAAATTTCAGAATAGAAAAGAAGCGATCATCCAACAAAGCCAATGCAAAAGAAAGTTAGCAAAAGAAACAAACTAAAAACAAACAAAAGCTATCCTCAGAACATCCTACAAGAGGACTCCTCACATGCACCGATTGTAGGAACCAATGGTCCACCACTACAAATGGGTCCAACGTCCTTCCAAACTCCTCCAGCAAATGTCACCAAAACAGCCAACAAATCCACCAAAACAGCCAACAAACTTTACCAACGGATCTAGAAGAAAGATACAGGTGGAGTGGAACTTGCGTAGAGAAGAAAGAGGTTAGAAGCCCAGACGAAGGGTGGAGAAGCTCGCAAGCCTTCCAAGAGGTAGAAGAGGGAATGGACAAAGCTTTCAAGCTTTCCCAAGAAGAACCCGCAGGTTATAGCAACTTTGCTCTCAATCTTCACCAACCCATTTCATCTCAAAGCATCTCATATTTATAGGCAATAGAGGGGAAACTAAACAGCCCAAAAACACTTCAATTCCACACATAAATGGGGAATTGAAAAGCCAACTGGTTTATGTACAGAAATTCCAAACGACACAGCAAACCACAAGGAGAAAGCCACGGTTCCAGCAGCCAAGCACAGGAAACTAGGAGGCAAATCTCGGGTCCAGCAGGTAAGTTCATTTCACGGTAAAAAGGGGGGCCACAGTTGTAAAGTAGGCAGCAGCAAACCGTGGGAGAGAAAACCAGCAGAAAAGCTGCAGTAGCCCAGGAGTCAAAAGGAAGGTGAAAAAACAAGTTCCACTCACCAAATCTTGTTCCTTTTTTCTTTAATTTCAAAGCTAAACATCAGCTCATAATGAGCTGCACTACTACTTGATATTAATGAGCTGTCACCACTAGAATTCCAACAACTAAAACTCAAACCAAAAATAGCCAAGGCCCACTTGAAACCAGCAAACAGCCCAAAGGACATGGTGGATCCCAAAGCCAGCAAACCCAAGGTAGGCATAACCCAAACTTTTTCCTACCATGATCATTGGATTTACCACCATCATTGGATAGCATAAAAATAAAATAAAAAATAGAAAATATAACTAATATTGTTCAAAACAAAAATAATGCAAAAATCTAAATGCATCAGGGGGTAATGTTAGACCAGCCCAAGGTCTGGTTGAACCGGTTCAAGTGTACAGGCGTAGGATCAAAGGGGGAGGGGGATGCATGGATGGGCCCACGCCATAATGAAGGCTTGGTTTAGGAGGGAAAATTCGAATTAGGGTTTGTTTTGGGATTAATGAATTTTCCTTTTGCTTTAAGTAATCTTCTTCTTGCTAGGGTTAGGTTTTATCTTGAATTAAATCTGAAATTTGAGATCTTTGGCTTGAATTTGGGCGCTAGACTTCGGCTAGAGATTGGAGAGCTTAATCTTCCTCTCGAACTGAAGATTTATTGTATCGGGTTGTTTCTTTTTATCTCTTATTGAATTTCAAGTGCTTGCCTTGCTATTTCTCTACAAATTTTATAAAATCTGCTTGGTGTTTGCTGAATTTCTCTGAAATTCAACACATTTTCTCTGATTTGTTGGTTGTTTCTTATCAGTAAATTCAACCCTTTTTAAGTATTTTGATCATTTCAAATCCTTAAAACACTTTTGTGATTGGCTTTTTTACCTTATAGATGCCTTTGTGATCACTCATAATAAGATGTCATTAGCATAAACAATAACTATGATGAGCTTGCTTGGCATGCGTAGTGAAAATTGAATGATTTGTGATGCTATTGTAAGGGAATCTTGAATGATATGTGCAAAACTATTTAACCCAAGCTTGTGGCCTCTATTTAGGCTCATTATATACTGTCTGAATAAACATATGCTTTTCTCCCCTGAGCAACATATTCATGAGGCTGTTCTATTTGAATTTCCTCATTAGAGGAATACATTACTTAGATCCTTTTACAGTATAGACCACTCTTAATTGATGGTCATAGATTGGACAATTCAGAAAAAAGTTAGCTTACCAACTGGGGAGAAAAATTTAATATAGTTTGCCCCATATACCTGTGTGAACCTTTTTGCTGTCAATGGATATTTATATAAATCGATCAAGCCATCAAGATAAAATTTAATAGTGAACAACCATCCATATGTAATATGTTTAACTAAAGAAGGGGGAACAACCAAATCCTATATTTGACATCTTATTATAACACTTATCTTGATATCCGTAACCTACTTCCAAAGAGTATTCTTCAGTATGTTTTGAGGGCTTGGAAAGAGAGATAGATAATATAATACTACAAATTATGGTAGGAAGAACTTCGGTGATTAAATGACATAAGAGTGAATTGGATGAGCAGTACATTACCTTTTATGTTTTCATAGGGCAATTAAATATTTAGGTTAAAAAACTCATCAATAGGTGGATCCAAAGTTTAATCTAACATTGTGGATCGTAGTATCACTATGGAAGGTGGTCAAGGTTATCAAGAGTAAATTTTTGAAGGGATAAATGTAGCTACATAAGCTTATAGAGGAGGAAGAATATGTGGTGAAGGCATCTCAGAGGAAGAGGATAGGGAAAAGAAAGGTGTGCTTTCATGACAGTAACATCGGTTGAAGTATATAAGCACCAGGTAAGAGGATCATGCCATATATATTCTTATGATTGTGACAATGCTTAGGAAATATGCTTCAAATGACAGTTTTTGTCATATGAGAAAAAATCGTGAACAAAGAAGGTGCAGCCAAATATGTTTAAGCAAGTGAAGTTTGAATGGGAAAAAGGTGGAAACGGGTGAAAGATTATTGAGGAACGGAGACGAGAAATGGTTGATGAGATAGTAGGTTGTTAATATCACAATCCCTTAGAATTGATAAGGGATATTCATGTAAAATATTAATATCCTTGCAACATTAAGTAGATGATGGCTTTAATGTTCAATAATATTATTCTGTTGAGATGTGTAAAGAAAAAAAGTGAGCGTGAAATTGTAATTGTATAAATTTAAAGCATTATTAGTGCTTAAATTTTTGATTAAGATGGAAACAATGAACTTTTATGTCTTGATAATAGGTTTGAAATACATTTAAGGATCTTTGATCAACATTTGAGCAAGTAGATGTAATTGACCATGAAATAATCATACTGAATGTAACAAAAAAGTATAATCCTAGGTAGCTAAAGATATAACTATTATGGGCTCCAAAAATTTGGGCCTCAACTGCTCTTAGAGAGCGTGTTTTCTAGGTCATAGTTTTAGAGGACAGATTTAGTTATAGATATGACATTAATCAAGGATTTTGGCCTCATTTTGTGAAGACTTTAAGATCTGGTTTCAGGTTTTCTATAAGTGCAATTCCTTATGATTAATTATCCCTTCCAGTGACGATAGAGAATCTTCTATTAAGGCTAGTTGTTACAAACTAAATAGTTTTGTGTATAATGGCAATTTGATTGAGGATTGAGAAAAAGATATTGGTTTTAGCTTAAGTAGGTGTTGGAGGAATGATAACAAATTCGATCAAGATCCCGTGATTTTATTTTGGGTTTTAATAATCCTTGGTCTACTTAGTCAGCGGAGATAGTTGACCCAACCAGACAAAATGACCCTTATCAACAGTCATTGGTTGCTTTATCTAAGTGTATCTTATAGACATGGGGTAGATGTTTGTTTAAGGGGACGAATTTTAGTTGATCTTATTTAATAGAAACCTTTGTGCACTATCAAGTATACCCTATGATTCACAGCTCAAGGGTTTTCAAGTTGTTGGGGAACTTGCGGGATTTGATTGTGATCATAATTTAATAGTGTCATTTTGTTGTGAAACCATTTGATTAGAGGGCCCTGATTATAAATGTTTACCTATTTTGCTATTTGGTGGCAAAATCTTTGGTCAGAAGACAATGTCACATTCTTATTGACGAGAGATCGTAACGATATGCCTAAAAAGGCATTGACTCTTTATGAGCTTAGGTTAATTTTGAATGTCACCCTTGATAAATAGTTGCGGAGAGTGGATTGTTACTTATTTTAGGAATAGATTTCACTTGTGTTTTTAAATTTTGTTTTTTTTTTTTTGAAATTTTATATTTTTATATGGATGTAGATTCAAAGTGATTTGCATTGAGATTTGGGGTAATTTTGAAGATAAAGCCCCATTCGGTTGATTTTTGCTTTTTACATGGCCATCAGCTGAGTTCAAGTCTTGTCGACTCTAGTATTGTGGACATTGATGATCAGACTTGAAATATAGGACTCATGACTCTACTCTATGGGTAAGGCAGTCTGTTCGAGAACATCTTGTAAAATGAGAGCTTAAATTTATGCTTGAAAGGTAATTTGTGAATTTTTAAAAAATTGTGGCTTGTTTTCTTTTGCAAAAAGAGTTGCACAATACTCGGAGCAGGGTAAATTTAAATTTCATCTTATTTTTAGTTTGTGAATCATTCTTAGACTTTGTGTTCGAGTATTTATTATATTTGTCAGAGTACATGTGTATCCTTCTTTTATGTAGATGCTTGACGCTCTGTCACATTTCTCAATGCATTTGTATGACATTGAATCATTTTTTGATGCACTTGCACATTCATATGATTTTCGATGCACTTGCAATGTGCATTTGCAAAAGAAAAGAAGTGAAGTGTATTAAGGATGAAGAGCAAAAAATGTTTTTATCAGAAGAGGATATTCAACAAAGGTGGATGAGATATTTTTATAAACTTTTCAATAAAGATTATGTGAACGCGTTTGACTTTAGTGACCTTAGCATCCTAAATGAAAATAAAGATTTTTATTTTTATCAACGTATTAGTAAAATCAAAGTTAGAGAGGCTTTAAAGAAAATAAAGTGTGGAAAAACTATTGGATCTGACGATATTCCAATAGAGGTGTGGTGGAAATGCTTAGGAGATGAAGGAATTTCTTGGCTTACTAAGCTTTTTAATGTTATTTTCAAGACTAAAATGATGCTGGATGAGTGGAGAATGAGTGTGTTGATTTCTATTTTTAAGAATAAAAGTGATGCACAAGATTGTGGGAATTATAGAGGAATTAAATTAATGTGTAATACTTTAAAACTATGGGAGAGAGTTATGGAGCGTAGGTTGCGACGTGATACTAATGTTTTTCAAAATCAATTTGGATTCATGCCGGGTAGGTCAACTATGGAAGCTATACATGTATTGAGAGGTTTGATGGATAAGTATAGAGAGAATAAGGAGGATCTACATATGATATTTATTGATTTAGAGAAAGCATATGATAAAGTTTTAAGAGAAATGCTTTGGAGAGTTCTAGAAAAGAAAGGGGTTAATAGTGCTTATATTCAAGTCTTTAAGGATTTGTATGCAGGAGCTTTTGTTTTCAAACTCAAGGTGATTTGACCAAGTATTTTCCTATTTCTATTGGATTACATCATGGATCAGCCTTAGTCCCATATCTTTTTGATTTAGTCATGGTTGTTTTCACTAGACATTTGCAAGAGGTTGTACCCTGGTGTATGCTTTTTGCTGATGATATTTTTCTTGTTGATAAGACTAGAGAGGGAGTTGAAGGTACACTTGGATTATAGAGATCAACCTTAGAATCTAAAGTATTTCATTTGAGTAGATCTAAAACTGAATATATAGAGTGTAATTTTAGTAATAATAGTTCTTGTGGGGGGATTGTGACTTTGGGTAATCAAGTCATTAATAAGAGTACACATTTTAGATATCTTGGGTCTATTGTTCAGAATGATGGTGAAATAGCGGGGATATTATTAACAAAATGCAAGTTGGATGGTTGAAGTGGAGGAAAGCATCAGGCTTGTTGTGTGATAGAAAAGTCTCCCTCTGTGGGCTCCAAAAATTCGGCCCCGGCCTCCCCGCTGCTTTTTGGGGGAGTTTTAATGGATTTAGTTTCGAGGTAAATTTTGGGAAGGCAGATTAGGTTTGTAAATATGACACTACCCAGATATTTCGCCCTCATTTTGGGAGGACTTTATGATATGAGTTTTGGTTTCCTATAGGCGCAAGCCCTTATAGTTAATTACCCCTCCCGATAACGAGAGAGAACTTTTGATTAAGGCTAGTCGCCAAATGAATACGGAGAGATATGTGTTATCTGGCATATAGTAGCAGCATGGGTCTAAATATTGGAAGTTGGATATTTAAAATTAAAAAAATTTCACCATCTTGTACTTAAAGCCTATGGTAGGGGAATGTATGATGGACCAAATCAAGATCTGATGGTTTCATCGTCCTGGGTAATCATGGTCCCTAGTTTACTTAGAGGAGGTAATCGGCCCAACCTAACAGAAGGATCCTTGCGGCAACCATGGGTTGCGTCATCTAAGGGAACCTTGTAGACCTGGGTGAATATTTGTCTAAGGGGATAAATGATGCAATCAAAAATTTGGGAGAGGGACCCAAATTTTTGATCACAAAAAACTACTATTTCTAGGATCTAGAAAATATCAAGAACTCATAAAACTAGACAAATTAAAACAAACATAAACTTTTTATATCATATAAAAGGACTTACAAACTTTTGACATAACATTAAAGATGCTTACATGACACTTAGAAACACAAACACACTACAAACGATTCTAACAAGACAAACACCTAAAGTTGCATTTCTTGTTTGAGAAGAAGGATACAGGTGGGGTGGCACTTGCGGATAGAAGAAAGAGATTAGAATCCGAGACGAAGGTTGGAAAGAGCCCGCAAGATTTCCGGAGGGAATGAGAAAGAAGCTTAGAAAGAGCCCGCAGGATTTCCAAAGCAAAAACCACTCAGGTTTTGTCCCAAAAATCACATTATCACACTCCTAAAACAGCCACAAAACTTCCTCTATATATAGGCATAAAAGAGGAATACAAATAGCCATTATAACCACTAATTAATTTAATTAAAAGGGGTAAATAAAAAGACAAAATTCAGTCCAGATTTCTGTACAGGAATCTATCCAGAAATCTGTCTCAAAACAGCCCCAAAAACCCCTCAAATTCCATATAAAAATAATAGAAATGAAAAGGCCAAAAGCTCTCCTTGCTGAAATCCCAAGAGCACAACAAAAATCCAAGCAGAATAAAGCCACGGAATCAGCTAGGAACAAACAAAAGCCACGGTTTCAGCACAGGAAACCAGGAGGCAAGTTACAGTTCCAACAGGGAATTCAAATCACGGTAAAAAAAGGTGCCTTAGCAGTAAAGCAGGCAGCCACCCGAAGAGGCAGCAACATTCCCGAAGAGAGCAGCAGACCGTGGGAGAGGAATCCAGAGAAGAAAAACTGCAGCAGACCCAATTCAAGAAGAAGATAAAAGGTCAAGTTAATGAAGAGAAAGTAAAGGGGAAAGGAGAAAAGAAATAAAGAGCTAATTTTTAATTCAATAAATGAATTAAAAATCAGCTCATAATGAGCTAAAATTCCACTAGACATTAATGAGCTAGAGGAGTCAAAAATCAAATATTAGGATTTGATTTGACCCCCCCCCCCCCCCTTGCCTACATCAAACTCCCCTTCTTGAAGACTCATCTCCCGATGAGTTGGCTTTTGTTTTCTTCCGAGGAGGCGAAGACTGAGCATCCAACTCATGAATCTTTGCTTCATTTTTTTTCAGGATCTCTTCTCGTTATTGCAGGAACTGATCTTGCAAACGTTGTTTCTTCTTCATGTATCTTTCTGTACACAAATGCATCCATGACTGTAGTTTGTATAGCTCGTATTCCAAGGGATTTGTTGAATCGGGAATCCATCTGTTCATCGAACCTTGATCTTCAGAATCTTCTTGCTTGATTTCTTCTGTCTTTTTATCTTTTTTCATTTTTTTGATGACTAAAAAAGACTTAAAAAAAGGACTCAAAAAAAGACTCAAAGAGAGACTTTAAAAGACTCAATCTAAAAACCTTAGACTCACAATTCTTTTAAGACAACTTGACTTGACAAAACAAGACTTGACAAATTACAAACCTAAACCTAGGACTTTCTAAACTTGCTCTGATACCAAATTGATGCAATCAAAAATTTGGGAGAGGGATCCAAATTTTTTATCACAAAAAACTACTCTTTCTAGGATCTAGAAAATATCAAGAACTCATAAAACTAGACAAATTAAAACAAACATAAACTTTTTATATCATATAAAAGGACTTACAAACTTTTGACATAACATTAAAGATGCTTACAAGACACTTAGAAACACAAACACACTACAAACGATTCTAACAAGACAAACACCTAAAGTTGCATTTCTTGTTTGAGAAGAAGGATACAGGTGGGGTGGCACTTGCGGATAGAAGAAAGAGATTAGAAGCCGAGACGAAGGTTGGAAAGAGCCCGCAGGATTTCCGGAGGGGATGAGAAAGAAGCTTAGAAAGAGCCCGCAGGATTTCCAAAGCAAAAACCACTCAGGTTTTGTCCCAAAAATCACATTATCACACTCCTAAAACTGCCACAAAACTTCCTCTATATATAGGCATAAAAGAGCAATACAAATAGCCATTATAACCACTAATTAATTTAATTAAAAGGGGTAAATGAAAAGACAAAATTCAGTCCAGATTTCTGTACAGGAATCTGTCCAGAAATCTGTCCCAAAACAGCCCCAAAAACCCCTCAAATTCCATATAAAAATAATAGAAATGAGAAGGCCAAAAGCTCTCCTTGCTGAAATCCCAAGAGACAGCAAAAATCCAAGCAGAATAAAGCCACGGAATCAGCTAGGAACAAACAAAAGCCACGGTTTCAGCACAGGAAACCAGGAGGCAAGTTACAGTTCCAACAGGGAATTCAAATCACGGTAAAAAAAGGTGCCTTAGCAGTAAAGCAGGCAGCCACCCGAAGAGGCAGCAACATTCCCGAAGAGAGCAGCAGACCGTGGGAGAGAAATCCAGAGAAGAAAAACTGCAGCAGCCCCAATTCAAGAAGAAGATGAAAGGTCAAGTTAATGAAGAGAAAGAAAAAGGGAAAGGAGAAAAGAAATAAAGAGCTAATTCTTAATTCAATAAATGAATTAAAAATCAGCTCATAATGAGCTAAAATTCCACTAGACATTAATGAGCTAGAGGAGTCAAAAATCAAATATTAGGATTTGATTTGACCCCCCCTTGCCTACATCAAACTCCCCTTCTTGAAGACTCATCTCCCGATGAGTTGGCTTTTGTTTTCTTTCGAGGAGGCGAAGACTGAGCATCCAACTCATGAATCTTTGCTTCATATTTCTTCAGGATCTCTTCTCATTCTTGCAGGAACTGATCTTGCAAACGTTGTTTCTTCTTCATGTATCTTTCTGTACACAAATGCATCAATGACTGTAGTTTGTATAGCTCATATTCCAAGGGATTTGTTGAATCGGGAATCCATCTGTTCATCGAACCTTGATCTTCAGAATCTTCTTGCTTGTTTTCTTCTGTCTTTTTATCTTTTTTCATTTTTTTGAATCTACCTTAGCTAACATAGGGGTGCCTTATCGATAATATCCTATTGATTCATATCTCAAGGATTTGATATCATTGGGGAGCATACGGGCTCTGGCCATGACCATAATGTAGTGGTGCCATTTGGCGGCAAATAATCCTGTTCAAAGGGCCCCGATCATAACCGGTTATTCTGTGGTGCCATTTTGTGGCAAAACTGCCGGTTAGATGACACATGCCACGTCCTTGCTAGCAGGAGACTATTTGAGAATGAATCCTAATAATCTTCTAGCTCAGACATTATCTCTTTATGAGGTGAAGTAATTTTTCAATTTTTTCACCTCGGTAAATTGTTGCGGAGGATGGATGGATTTTGCATTACGTGTTTGATGATTTATTTCAGATCTTAAATATTTTTGGAATTTTGGAAGTTGAGTTTTGGAATATTTGAGAATTTGAGGAGGCATTTGAAAATATTTGGAATTAACCTCTCTGGTTGAGATTTACATTCAACACGACCATCATCGGGGTATATTAAGTCATTTTATTTTGTTGATTTAACCTTGTCGACTCTGTCTATTGGCAACAAAGGATCGAGTTTCATGGATTTTATGCATTTATTAGTAAATTTTCTTGATTATAGGCTATGTTGCACCGATATGGATACGACATGATACGGGACACGGTATAATAATTTATAAATCATGCATAAAAAATTAAGAAAGCAATCAAAGAATAATATTTGAAATTAAAAAAAATGATAACAACATTATTTGTAGCCTTGTGGCTTATAATATCAAAATATAAGTAAGCATTAAATGTCTAGTACAACAATAAAAGCAAAAACATAAATTGTCTAGCACATGAAGTTTCAACTATTCAATAGAAGGAATGATATGATTAGCTTCTTCAGTGGTTTGTCTTTGAACTTCTATATCATCTTCAATAAATATCATAGCTTCTAATTCAGGCTCATCAAGTGAAAAATTAGTAATTACTAATATTCTCATAGCATCAAGATACTCAAATCCATCTCGGAAATGAGAGAACCTTGCTCGCAGCTGCGAAAGTAAATACGACACATTTTTTTTCGGATTTCTTTTTGTTTTTCAACGTACACGCGTATCGGATACACTTGTCCTTTTGAAATTAAATAGTATTTTAATTGGATACGATTTTCGCGTATCCGACACGTATCGGTGGTGTATCAGAGGCGTATCCGTGTATCAGTGTATCAGATACAACACGCCTTCATAAATAGGTGTATCGGTGCAACATAGATTATAGGCCTTGAAGGCCTAATATAAACGTATTTAAGAAATATCTTAATCGACGCTATGACTGTATATTTGTTTGATAGTTGGAGTTGTGTCGACTCCTATCTACTCACATAGAAGTATCGAGCTCGAACTTGAATTCACTTATTGACTCGCGCAACATCCCTAGATGTCACGTGTGTATTGATAATACGCTCGCTTGGGCCCATGCAGTAGCACATGCTTTTCAGTGCTTTTTGCATATGACACATTTATTTCAGTGCATTTTGCATATGACACATTTAATGTGTATGACATATCTGTGTGTTTGTATACTTTTTCATTTGAACAATGCATTTACATAATGTGAGTGATGCATATATGTGATTTTCACTATACACTTATATGACTGTTATATGATTGATGTAATATATTTGCATGATTAACACAATGTATATGGAGAATTGATATGACAGATATGCATAAATGGTGCATAGTATATTTGCATCCATGTTTGCATATTTGTTTACATATTCATTTATATGTGTGTATGCACATTTATGTTTTTGGTTATGCATTTGCATGTTAAACATGTGCGTAATATTTGCATTTGTATAGTGCATTCGTGCAGTGCAATCGCACATTTTAGATCGTGCGTTTATATGACACACCTGTTTGAATTTTGATGCATTTGCATAATGACATGATCATTAGCATATGTAGGAAGTAGTTTGCATGATCAATGGTACGTGTGCAGGTTTGTTAGCGTGCTTATATGATTGGAAGTATGCATGTGTGCCACATAATGTTTTTGCATCATGCATTTATATATCTTTGGTATGCACGCATCATACAATAGGAGCTCTTAGACGACACTCTCTTTCAGTGATTTGGCATGATGTGTATATTTTGATTAGTGGTCCTATAACCCATGACACATAACAGTGCGCTATTTTTTTTCTTTTTAAAGACAAATGTTCACGAGACGTACAAGCCATGTATAGGTCACGTACGAGCCTCCTAACTTTAACAGGTTTCAGGGATGCTACCTAAAGCACTTGTGCACCCGTGACTTGCAATGTGATGGATGGTTCTTATTTTTTTATGAAGCGTTTAATTAGAAAATTACCGGTGATATGCAGGGGTTCTTATATGTTTACAATTAATGTAAGTACCCTTCGTAGGAAAGGTAAATAACTTTTTTACTTTTACCCTTCTTTTTTTAAAGATAATTACTGCCCGTATTTGAGTGTATTCACGCTCATATTTCACATGTTGGTAAATACTCGAGGAATCCAAAGCTGGAGCCTCGAAATGACATCTTAGGATTCTAAGCTGATGGGGGCCGCAGGCGTACCTTCCATGTCTTTTAGCAAGGGGATCCTAGGCTGGCATGGCCTGTAGGTATACCTTCATATTTTTTAGCGAATGGATCCTAGGCTGACGGGGCCCGCAAATAATTTGAATTTTGTATTATAAATAGGAGGGTGACTCAGTTCATTTCTTCCACACTTTATTTCTACAAGAAGTGTTATTGGGGAATTTAGGTGTGTGTGTCAAGAGTTAGGAGAAAGATGTTTGGTTCCTATCGTTGGTGAACAACTAATTCCTCTACAAATTCAGTGCAAGTTGTATTATGTTATAGTATGTATTTTCTTTCATATTTGCTTTCAGTGTTGGAACCTAGGGTGTCATGTGTTTTATTTTTTTTGTAGACTTAAAACTTTAGGTGAATTTTGATTTCTTTAAAATTTTTCAAGTCCATAGTTATGTTGAAATTTTTGGCAGTACCCCGGCGTCGTCCCCGTGTAGGGGGCTGCATCGGGGTGCGTAAAGCCTTCCTGCCTGCCAAGAAAGGCAGTCACGGTAGGTGTTAGGTGACATTACGGCTGCAATCTCATTCCCCATGTAGTGGGATAAAAGGCTTGATGTTGTTGTTGTAACATTCTTGCTTCTCCAGTGTCTTGCTCTTCTAGTACAAATAAAAGTGTTTGTTTGCTGGGAGTGTCAAACTGAAAATCATTATAATTTTTGTACATCATATTTTAAATTAATGAAATGCAAAATTTCTTTTGACTTTGGAGCTAATAATATTATTCATTTGCTCCTCGGTCACCTAACATATGACAAGTTTAGAATCTCTCTCTTGTTCATGCATTGCATATCTCATGCTTTATTGTTATTATGCACAGTTGCTTTTTTTATACAACATTTTTTGGTGCTCGTTAACAGGCTGCCGGAGTGAAGCGCCTTCTTTTTTGTGGTGTTGGTTGCCAAGTGCAAGGTACATTCTTGTTTCTTATTTTTGTTCAATAGGAAACTTCTTTCATTGTTATAACTTGCCACTATTGATATGCAGAGTGATTTCTTACCTGCAGCACTAAGATCTGTGGAGAAATATCTTGGTTTGGAAAAGCTTTATGTACTTGGCACAAACTGTGGTAAATGATTATTATTATTGTTATGGTTATTATTATTATTATTTGATAATTTGATTAGAATTCTTATTTTGTGGTGAACTTGTATTTTAAGCTTCACATCTCATGTTGCATGGCACAAACAAATAATAATCAGCAATTTGATCTATATTCAACTTGTAGTGGACAATGGAACTCGCTCAGGTTTAGATAAGTTCTTGAAGGCCGCAAGCAGTGATCCAGAAACGGTTATGCATTATGAGTTCATGCAAGACTATAAGGTTGGTAAATTTTATGTTGCTTTGTCTTTATAAATGGATGAAAGGCATATCTCTGCACCTCATAGTTCATTATTCTCTTTCATTTTCTACATTATGCCATTCTTTGTTCGATCCTTGGCTGCTCTGGTTTCATTCTACAAGTACTCACGTATTTGTTGTTGCTCTTCTTTTTTTTATTATGCATTAGCACTTTCAATGCTTGTTGCCCTATGTGTGGCTTTCATATACTTGACTGCCTGAATTCTACATCAACCATCCTCAGGCGAGGACCCTCTTCCTAGTTGGAATAATCTTCAGTTCCATTTCCTTACAAGATTTGAAGGGAAGAAAAAACCCCCTAACTTCTATCTCTAACTTGTCTCAAGGGTTAATAAATAGGATATTACTTTGGTTGCTCCCATGCCATTGATTCAGATTTTAATGAAACTTGGATGGCTCTAAATATCTTGGCTTAAATTTCTAATCATCTCCTTAATTGCCCTCTCATTAAAATCCTGTTCCTTCATTTCTTTTGGTGAGTGCCCCTTTTTCAACACGTGACCATTGAATGTTAGTTCAAAAAGTTTCTGTAGCTGTAGCTTGAGTAGAAAGTTTCTCAAAGAAACTTGTTATTACTTAGAAGTCTATACGTGACAGTTGTGGCGCTGACAGGTTCACTTGAAGCATTTGGATGGCCATATTGAAGAGGTTTAATTTCCTACTCCTATTTTTTAAATCTGTACTTTATTATATCAAACTTTTCTAAGACCCAACTAATGCAAACTCTTTAAGAAAGCAGGTTCCTTACTTTTGCCTACCAGCAAATGAACTTGTTGATGTCATTGCTCCATCTTGTTACAGGTACTTGAATTTACAATACATTTGAATTATGATATATCTTAAAGAATTTCCGAAATTTGAAATTATGGTCTAGTTATAGCTGGTGCAGTCAATAGAGGGCATGGCCATAGCAATAGATAGATTGCATTCATTGCGATTCCTGGTTCATGAGTTTGAATCAAGAAAACATTCATTTTGCATAGAAGGGGTAAGGCTGCATATATTAACCCCTTTCCAGACATCGTAGTGGCAGGAGTCTCATGCTTGCACCTTTGTAACTGGTACCATCTATTATATTTTTATCAGATTGGTTAAAATCAGTTTATTTCACTAGCTTGTTTTTACTTTTTGAGGGAATCTTTTTTATGAGGACATCGAAAGATCAACGGCTACGATCTGGAGTTTATTTTATTTTTGATGTATCTTACGTACTAGTTTTTTTCCCCATTTTACCCCTAGGGATGGTCATGTGGTGTTGTAGCCCGAAGGGCGTTTTAGTATTTGTTTCTTTTCTTTTCATGAGGCCTATTTATAGGCTAGCTCACTTGTAATTTGGGATGATGATTTGATAATGAAAATTTCATGTGTTTTCTTCGTCTTCTTATGTGAGCACGAGAGAGAAGGGAGAGAGAGCTCGAGGTGAGCAAGCGCAATACCCACCATTCGTTGGAAGAGTCCGCGACTCATGGTTTTAATTTATTTTCTTCTTCTCCTCCTTATCTCCACCCCACCCGTCAACTCCTCCTGGCTTTCACTGCCAGCCATCTTCCCCACCCAAATCACCCCACAACTCCACCATCTCAAGCCCACCCGCCAACCTAGCCTCATCCAACCCAACACCTAGCCACCCCCTTCCCTTTTGCCGCGGCCTCCTCTCTTGCTCCCATTCCATTATGATGATTTCAATTATCATAATTCCCTTCCTAAATTAACTCCTAGAGGAAATGAACGAAATTGCTTTTATTTGAAATTTGAAATTCAAATTTCAAATACTTTCCTTATTTGCAAATCCTAATTAGGAAAGTGCATAAAATCAATCCTATTTAAAATTCAAATTAGATTAGATTTCTTAATACCTTTCCTTATTCCCATGAGTTATTTTGGAAACCTTAAATCCCTCCCCACAATTCCTCATCCTCCCTCCACGATGTCGTCGACCCCTCATTGGCCACCTCACCCTTTATAAAACCCAAAAACTGTAGTTCGAATGCGTCGCACGCATTTTGATGCACCGCGATGAATTTAAGCAAAATTTCAAAGTCGTCGGAATTCGACAAAATAAATTTTATTAAATTCTACGTGAAATTTCGATCAAAATGGTATAAAGAACATATACCAAATTTCGCATGGTTTGGGAATTAAAAATTGCCGAAGATGATTTAAGTATACTTTTACCTTTTCTTCCATTTTTACCCCTCATTATAGAGAAATTAATGGGAGAGGGGCACATGCGTCATTTTACCTAATACTCATCTTAAAAAGGGACCGAATTAATCGGTTGGTCCCTTGTTCTTTCCTTCGGCCAAAAGAGAGGAGCGGACGGGAGAGGGGGGGAGACCGTCGGGGGACGCGCGGAATCCGGCGGCGGCTATTTTTCAGTGTGCCTTTGGAAGAAAATCAAAGGGAAGGCTTAGAGAAGAAGAAATGTAAGTTTTTCATGCAAGAAACTTCTCTATTTCTTGAGATTTTTCTTGGAGAAATTTTTAGGGTTTTGATTTTGTTGGATTTTTCTTTAGAAAAATGTTAGGGCTTGATTATGCCTATGTTTCTAAGTCATAAATATGAATTTTTCTTAAGGAAAACTTAGGTTCCAAAATTAGGGTTTCTTTTAAACATGAGATTTTGTTTAAGAATAATGTTAGGAAGGATATAGAAACATAATTACCATGAAATTTAAAGTTTTTCTTAAGAAAATTTGGAGTTTTAAATTAGGGTTTTTCCTAATTTTGCATTTCTAAGCTTGTATGTTAACTAAACTTGTTCCTAAAGGTTATGGGAGATATCTAATTAAGAGAAATTGAACTTTTTGAGAAAAAATATTTTTTTCCTAATTCTTTTAATATATTAATCTGAAAATTTCATTTAAATTCTATGTATTTAAAAGAAGGAATGTGATAATATAAGTTCATAATAAAGTAATTATCTATTAGGATTGATTTATGATTTATTTAAGATATATGTTATATGTGATAAACATGCTTATATGGTTAACTAAATGTTTTAGGATATGGGTAGGTGAATGTGTATTAGTGAGCTTAAGGGAAGTGATTAGCTATGACTTGAGAAGGGTTAATGAGATATAGTGAATTTAATTGACATAAGAGGCTTATGTTGTAATGTTTCTCTTAAGTTTTGAAAATAAGAAGTAAGGAGAGGTTGTTGAAGTGAAGACTTTTAAAGAACAATTGAGGTTGAAATCTCTTACTCTAAATATTCATGTTCCTTTATATTTTTGTTGTTCTTTTATGTTTTATTCTTTAGTTGATTTGATACATAGCAAATGCATATCTTTAGTTGATTTGATACATAGCAAATGCATATGATACATAGCAAATGCATATGAAATGTCTTTATTATTTGATAGAAATGTAGAAATATTTTTATGAATCAATGCATCGTTGATGTTTAAAATTTTAAACATTTCATAGAAGTTGTTTCATGTACTTACTTTATGATTAAGGCATATGGTTATTATAAAAAATGTTACATTTCATACCTATGTTTCTATGGAAAGATTATGTAAATGATTGTGCATGTTGAAGGCGGAGTACCAAATATGGTGTGAAAGCACAAATATGGCTCTTATGAGCAATACGAAATAATATGACCCTTTGGGGCAAAAGAGGAAAGGAAATGAATGGCTAAAAAGATGTTTATGTATCTGATTAGTACACTCCTGATACTCCGATACAGTTGTATAAGATAAAACATAAGTAAACATATGACATACATAAGTTATGAGATACATAAGACATATGACATACATCAGGCATATGACATACATCAGGCATATGACATACATCAGACATCTGACATACATAAGACGCATGACATACATAAGACATATGACATATCTGAGGCATTTGACATACATAAGACATATGAACTATCATATCACATTTGGCTTATACATAAGAACTATCATGTGTAGCAAAACAATCAAGGCATTTCACTTCTAGCATATATATAAATTTTCATTTTAAAAGACATGTGAAAATGTTAGGGTTAGAGTTTTTCTATTGAGCGTTAGCTCATTCCCTAGTGTTGGGATACTTTTCAGGAGAACCAGCTGCAAAAAATGGCTGACCACCCTTGGTTCACCTACAGTCGTAGATGATCGACTGACAAGTTCTTATATTTTCTTAGTTGTAGTTTACACCTTTTTGGGATGTTTGACATGCTTGATAATGTAACCACCTTTGTATATGTGAATCCTCTCTTGAAGTGATATGAAATAATATGCAATATTTATTATATATTTGAAAAATTTTAGAGGCGCTTTTAGTTTCTTGTGGAGTATTTTAGATTAATTCAATGCATGTTTTAAGAAAGGTTTATGTTATGAACATCTTATTCCGTTCCCGCCTCGTCTACACGAGCTCACCAGGCAAGAAAGGTTTATGTTATGAACATCTTATTCCGTTCCCGCCTCGTCTACACGAGCTCACCAGGCCCGGGTCGTGACACCCTTAATGATGATTAATGTCATCATTACCACTTACCAAAATAGTCCCATTGATTTAGGAAGATAACCCCTCAATTTGAAATTTAAATTTTGAATTTCAAAATCTTTCCTAATTTGACAAAGCTATATTTGGAAAGTTTTAAATCTCATTCAATTTATTTTTAAATTGGATTTGATTTATGCTTACTCTTCCTTAGGAAACTCAATTTGGAAGCTCTTAAATCCCTCCACAAAATCCTCCTCCCTCTCTTAATGCCACCGGCCCCTTGATAGGGCTCCACCTTGGATTTCCCTCTTAAGCCCCAACTCAATTTTAATTTGAAATCAAATTCAAATTCTTTCCCTCCATTTTCACTTAATCTAAAATTAATTTCATATTTCTAATAATTCTTCCTAATCCTAACCTAGATCTAGCTGCCCCCTCTCTCTCCTCACTCGCTCTCTCCTATTTGAATTGGGAATTTAACTACACGTGCCACCTAAGCAAGTAATTAAATTCTAATATTATCCCACAGCTATCCATAAAACTCCCCACCACATTCCCCCAGTTTTTGTGCATCCAGATTGCGGCAAATCCTGAATTTCTCCTCTCCAACTTGCTTTCTAGAATTCTAGACAGGTTCTAAGTGCTGCCATGAGACTCAGAACATAGGAAGCTGCTGTCCAGAAGAACTACAACAACAGAAACAGCAGTTTTGCTGTTCCCAAGTCCTCCAGCTGCTGTCCTAAATCTCCGAACAGGATTTGGGTTGCTGTCCAGATGAAATTCAGCCAAAGGAGGCGACTATCTTAACCGGAAAGACCTTCTAGTTGTTGCCCCCAATGCCCCAAACCAGGATTTGGTGAACTCTTTCCCTCACTCTTTAATTTTCCTTGTTACTTTCAATTGTGGAATTAATTGATTCATCGAGATCGTGCTAGTCCTCTGCTAACGCCTAGAAATTGGAAGAGTTGATTGAGGTATCTTCTTGTAGAGACTAATCTTTTGTTAGCATTGGGATTTATTGTTCAAAAGCAATCATGTATGCAACATTCGATTAAATTGACTGTGTTATGATCTTAACTTCTATGCATGTGATTTAGCCTAAGCTTGTCTTACCACCCTTGTGTTTTATTTTGTCGTTCAAAATCACTCTAAGGATATAATTATTGTGCTCTAAAAAAATTAAGCGTGCAAATTCATTAAGTAATTCATCTTCGCATGTTCGTTTTACATCACTTTTGTTGAAATAAAAATTGAGAGCACCATGTGGTTGCCAATGGTTAGCTATAGATTGATAATATTTGTGATGTCAGAAATTGCATGCTTACTATGATATTATTATATAGTTCGATAGCAATAAAAATAGAGAAAATAAAACTCAAGAGGAAGAAGCAATGATGTAATTCATTTCAATGAACCATTAAGATGAAATTGTCGTCAATATTAATACAAAGATAAGTATAGGATCACTATCACAAGGGCAGAGATTGTTGCATAGCTGTAGTTAGGATTTGATGGGATCTTTTGATCTCAAGATTGAGATGGACTAGAGGAGAAATTGACTGCTAACAAATAGAATTCCACATTGAACATGATTATATGAGATGGAATGCAAGTGCTCCTAAGGGAATAAAATGGGACATTGAGAACCCGTACGAGGCAGCAACAATTGCAGTGGAAATTTCTGAAGTGTAGTTAACGGCATTGCTAAAATAATAATGTCTGCCAAATCATATTTACCAATGGGAATAATGGAGGGAACTATATTCGTTATTCAAAGACAGTTATAGTGTTAAAATAAAGTAATGGGAGGAGACAAAGGAAAGAATAACTGAAACCATGTTCTCACGTTCCCATATCATACACACAATGCAATGGAAATAACTGCTATGCGATCCCTACAAAGAGAAATAGAAACGAAAACAAGAGATTACGCTTACTGATGAACTTGAGCCGAAAGCCCCGTTCGTTTTCGAGCCCTCTTCGATGTGTTGCAGTTAACCGCCTCTAGTTCTTTCACAACCCTCCTACGGGTGTCTCCTATTTGGTTTCAGACCCACGCCCGGTGAAACCCGTCGTCCGTCCGCTTCACCTGCAAGCGGCCGGCACATACTACCACTCCCAACCTCCGGATGCAGCATCTCCCGACCAAACAACACCCCATTGCCTTCGCCTTAGTCCGAACCTCCTAAGCCTTTCCGAGCCCGCCTCCCTTCGACTCGGTCTCATGCGAACAACCATTCGTTCACCTCCCGACCCACCTCCGTTCGATTGCGGTACCCTCGTGAAACCGCGAGCTGTGAATTTGACCCCTCTTGCACCTGCGTCTGTCCTCCTGTGCAAGGATGGGACCTCACAATCTCGTAACTCTCTCTTGTGTTCGATCTTGACACTAGGCCATTCAACCCTGCTCTTTGCAACCGACCTCCACAGTCGAGCTGCCTTCCTCTAAACCCGCAAGGCAAACATACAACTTAAGCTTTGGTTTGTTCCACACACTTAAGCCTAATGCTTCTTGATTTGAAACTTGGAGCAAGGAAGAAAGGGTATATTATATTGTGTTATTATTATTAATAGAATATTAATAATAATAATAATTACAATTGAAGGAATTTATTGTATTATTAATAAAATATTATTAATAATAATAGTTGTAAATTATTAATAATAACTAATAATTATTATAATAATTATTGTTGTTATGATATAAAAGAAAAGCATATGGCGTAATTACCAATTCGGAAGGTTGAGATGCATTCAAGAGATATGCCCCTCGAAGCCCTTGGACGTTGATTTGATCCGGTCAAGCGGATTAAAATGGCGAGTACCCTCCCTAACCTCCCCTCGCGGGGAGGGGCGCCAGAAGGTTGTCGAGTTTTAAACAGGTACCATAGTCGCTAAAATTGGAGTTAAAGACTAAATTCGGGGTCAATTCGCTCCCCCAAAACCCTCGTCGTCAATTTGATCCAAGCAAGCTAGAAAGGGCAAGTGCCCTCCCTAACCTCCCCTCGTGGGGAGGGACGTCAGGAGGTTGCCGAAATTTCCCCGAAAATATTAGACAGTGCGGATTTTTGGAAAAAAATTAGAAAAAGATATAATTGATTAATTTAACTTTAAAATAATAATTAATTAATTGTAATTAAATGAGAAATTCTAATTGAAATAAAATTGTTAACTAATTAGCTAATTAAAATCTAAACTTAAATCTTATTAAATAAATTTGAACCTTTAAAATTCATATATTTAATTTTGAATATAATTTAATTATTTGAATGATTAATTAATTAATTTAACTCTAATTTAAATAATTAATAAAAATCAGAACATTTATTAAAAAAATTTAATTAAAACTTTAATTGAAATAATCAAGAGAATATCTTTTAATTAATTAATTTAAATCCTTTATATTAATCAAATTTATCGAGTAATTAAATTTAATTAATAATACAGTTAAAATAACTAAATAATTTTAAAATACATTTAAAATCAATTAAATAGCTGAACAATTAGTTTAAATGCTTTTAATTAAAATCAAATATTAATGCAATTAATTCAAAATTAAATAAATGCATTAAATAAAAGTAGAACAATGTTCACACTAAATCAAATACCATACAACTCATACTAAAACCCAAACTCCTAAAAAAATTAACCAAAACATAAAACAGAAAGAAAGGCTCCAAAATCCCAAAACTACACTCCTAGTAAACAATAACTCACAAACTCAAACTCTCAAAGCTCTCTAGCTCCTACAACTGTTGCAGGTACCACATACTTGCAAGTATAGAAATAGAGTATTAGTACAACATAGTAAAAAAAAACTAGTGCTAGTAAAGAAAAGTAGGTGCTGAACAAACAACATGGCTAAAGTAGAACGACAAGCTACTTGGGTAAAAGAAAACTACAAGCACTATTACGAGCATAAAACCACAAGTACACTACTGAAAGCTAGAGTAGAAAATAACTGTTGGGTAGTAAATGTCAAAACAACAACGATTGCAGGGTAGTAAGTGTCAAACTAGTGAACAAGCAGACTAGTAAACGACTAAAAGCTAAAGTCTAGTGTCAGACTTGTACACAACTGCAAACTAGTGTACCTACAGTACCAATCTACCAACAATTAACCACTAGGCTACTTTTTAATAGGAGCTGTAAGTCCCATCTCAATTAGGATGTTGGGGAAACCTTTCCCTAAATAAATAATGCATCCCTGATAACCCGGGCCACCTTTAATAGAGGCCATATGACATGCTAATTGGGATACTTCTAAAGTGAAGTAGTAAGACCCGCTTTTAACTCACACATGTGCAACCTTTAATTGAGGCTGTAAAACTTACTACAAGGACTACTTTCAATGAACGTAGTAAGTCCAGACCCAAATCCAAACTACAGGCAAACTCCTAAATGGGGCCATGGGACCTAACCAAAAGCTAAACTACGGGCAACTCCCAAGTTGAAATGCAAATCTCAACCTAAACCAAACCAACCTACATCTATCCACTTTAGTTTACTCGGGATTACTAAGAGGAGGCAACCAATGAATGTTAATCAAATTCCCTGGACACTACAATCAATGTTTGTTAGTATTGGTCGACTGAAACCAACGGTATACTCGGGACGACAGAACAATGGGATCTTGATCTTGTGTATCTTCATCCCTCATAAGTAAGACTAAAACACTTGCACATTTCTACATTTCTTGCTTAACTAAATATACTTTCATCTTTAATCGAGAGTGCTCTTCTACGCGTAAGAAGGGGTAATTAACTATGAGGGCTGCGCTCATAAGAAGTGGAACATCATAATTAAATAAACCATGATGTCGTTCATCAAGGGAAATCTGATTAAATTAAAAATCCAATCTACCTCGGGAAAACTGGTACCTTAGGCTTGCGAAAGCGGGGTTTGTGCTGCCCAACGACATTTTCACCTTTCATGAGGGTGAACATCTTTACTTCATGAAATGTGACTTTGCATGCTGCTGCCATGATTTCATTCTTGAATTCAAGATGAAATCAGTTGAGGCGATAGTGAAAACCACTAAGCTTTATCTATCTAATATTACCAGATCAAATAGTTATTTATTGATTATAGTGTTGCTTCTCCTGAGGCTTGTGTGATAGTGACATGGAATGTCTTTCCATTCTTATTTTCAGTAGTCACCTAGTGGTTGTGTCTTGCTCTCTAATTTTCTGCTTTATATTTGTGTCAATATTTCATATAGCTAGCTTGGACTGAAATCTGAGGCTAACCCTCTTATTTGTTTATAATTTTTGCAGCTGCTTTGACTACACCAATGCATTGGCGGTAAGCCTGCTGTACTGAGTAGACTTCTACTTCAATTATCACAATTTTAATTGATAGAAATGAAGTATCTGTGGCTCCCATCAATATTGTGTTGAGGAGAGTGGAAATCTCATTTTAAACTTAAAATCTCTTTCCAAAATATGTTGTCTTACAAAAGAAAATGTTGGATTTACAAGTTGAAATTGTTTCAGTTGATTATAAAGTCATTGGTAAAAGTGCCATAAGGAATACCAAATTTTCATTTGGTATAATGCAGTGTTGAAACAATTTTTTGCTACTTGGTTATGATTGAATTAAGGCTGTACTTGCACGCACAAATTACAGGAACGAAATTTTTTTTCTTATGTAACTTGATTAGGGTCATTCTCTACAACAACAACAACATCAAGCCTTTGTCCCACTACATGGGGTTGATTACATGAATCCTTTTTCGCCATTGCGTCTGGTTAAAAGTTAAATTTTCATTTAAATTTAATAAAGAAAGATCATTTCTAATATTTTCTATCCAAGTCTTTTTAGGTCTACATCTACCTTTCTTAACATAAGTCAAATCTAATACCTCAACTTTTCTAACCGGGTCATCGGAAGGCCTTCGTTTAATGTGACCAAATCATCTAAGGCGACTCTCTCTAATATTATCTTCCACTGGAGCTACTCCAACCTTTTCACATATAAGCTCATTTCGTATCCTATCTCTAAGGGTTAAGCCACTCATCCACCTAAGCATCCTTATCTCTGCAACACTTAACTTAGTATTATGCTTCTCTTTTAATGGCCAACATTCGGCACCATAAAGCATTACAGGTCTCACCACCATCTTATAGAATTTTCCCTTAAGTTTGAGGGGAACTTTTCTATCGCACAATAAGCCCGATGCATTCCTCCACTTCAATCATCCAACTTGAATTCTGCTGATAATATCCCATCAATTTCACCATCACTTTGAACAATAGATCCAAGATATCTAAAACGTGTATTGTTATTAATTACTTGATCACCCAAAATCACAATCCCATCACTAGGTCTATTGCTTCTAAAATTACACTCCATATATTCAGTTTTAGATCTACTCAAGCGAAAACCTTTAGACTCTAAAGTTGACCTCCATAATTCAAGTTTACCTTCAACTCCCTCTCTTGTCTTATCAACAAGAAGAATATCATCAGCAAAAAGCATACACCAAGGTACATCCTCTTGCAAATGTCTAGTGAGAACATCCATGACTAAAGCAAAAATATATGTACTTAAGACTGATCCTTGATGTAATCCAACCGAAATAGAAAATACTTGGTCAAACCACCTTGTGTTTGAACACAAGTAATAGCTCATGCATACATATCTTTAATGATTTGAATATAAGCATTATTAACTCCTTTTCAAGAACTCTCCATAGCACTTCTCTTGGAACTTTATCATATGCTTATCTTAATGATTAAGGTCATTCTCTTTGTATGAATAAATCTGAGTATTGAGATCGAGATTTTTACTTAAAGCATCAAAATGATTACTTAAGAAGTTTCCTAGCAGTCATTTTATCCAACCTGTTTGCCTATCTTTGACTAGGTTATTTTCTTCGGAGTTTTTCCCTTCAAATTTTCTTTTGTTAGAGAACTCAAAAGCATATTTAGATGCATAGCTATGGTTTGATTACCTACACGTAAAGTAATATGATCCTTTTGATTGAACTACTAAGTTTCAAAATTTACCGATGGTTGAGGAGACAGCCTTTTAATTAAAATGACCGTAGTTTCCGTATTGTTTCCTTCTTCAAAAAGTTTAGATTCTTTTTATTTGGTTTTGTAATGGACACAACTATATTTTTTTGATGGGTTTTTGATGCGTTAAAGCTCTTGAAACTTTAGGACCTGGTGGTGGGATACATGGCAGTGCCCAAATATTCTGGATTAAGCATGACAGAACACCCACAATACATTACTGTCAGGTAAAGAGTGTACCGCTTGGGTAAACTTCTATTCATCGTTCTCAATGAACTTTATACTCTGATTGTTAGTATATATGAAGCTGTTAATTTTTTTTCTTTTCTACTACTACACATATTTGAAATTATGAAAAATTCAGAAATGAAAGAGGACGGGAGATGCTTAACCTAGTTGAGAATCTTTTGGAGATAACTGATACAACCAGCAGTGTAAGGGAAAAAGTTGCATGAATGTTCACATGATGAATCATTGCAGTTGTGAAAGCTTGTCTGGTAATCCATGTAAATTTTCATTTCAGGGAAGCAGAAGACCGTTTGTTATGGAGACGGTTAATGCAGATGATAAAGCCAAGTTAGGTATGTCTAGGGGCAGAGCCAATTTTTTTTTTTTTTTTTTTGTAGGGCACAAAATAATAATTTTAAAATATGAATATATTTTTTTTTTCATTAGATCTCGGGACCAATATTGGTGGTTAAAAAAATAGAGTTTTAATTTCAAAGAATTATATATATGGCATTGCAAAATATATAACTGAGCCTCACCTTTATGGATATCACTTTTATTTTCTTTATCTGATCATCATTATTGAAAATATTAGTCATTATAAATATTATTGATGTTTCACAAAAAAATGCTTTGATTGGACATGAATCTCGATACACATCTGAATTGAAAATGTTTGAAATTAAATTTTAGGACCATCCAAACTCTGATTTTAGCAAGCTTATAATCAAATTGATCATTTTAAGGAGGCGGACCCGAGGACACCAAATTCAGTCCAAACTGAGCCCAAATGAGCTCAAATCAAAGGATCAAAACATTCTTGGAAGCTTCAAAACTTTGATTGATGACAAAATAATATCCAAATATGACATGCTTATAGTCGAATCGAGCCACTCGACGAGATGAATCCAACGAGTCCAAGGTCACTCAATTCTAACATCAATAAACGCTCAATGATCAATGGAATCAGTATGAGCTATCCGATGAAACACCCCAAAATTGTCTTTAATCTTCTCCATATTTATTGAGTCACTCCAAAAATTATAAATAGATCCCCATTCTTTATATGAAGAGGGGAGAGGAAGGTGGAAGTAGGGGTATTAATTCGGGTCAACGGGTTGGGTTCGGGTCCAACCTGAGTTGACCCGGGCGTAAACGGGTTGACCTGAACCTGACCCGACTAGCTAAATGGGTCAGGTTTTTCAACTCGACCAAACCCGCGCGAGTTACTGGTTTGACCCGACCTGCGAACCCGATTAGCTAAATGGCGTAGGTGGTGAGGCAAGGCGAAGAGGCCGACGGTGACTGGATCACTGGTGAGGCAGAGCAGGCGGTGAGGCCGACTGCTTGACGCCTTGAGGCCAACGATGGTGAGGCCGACGACGGTGAGGCCGACGATGATGGCTTGACGGGTTGCATTACTCGCGTACTCGAGTTTGTCGTGGGTGCCGTCGGGTCCTGGTAGCAGCAGATCTAGGACGGAGGAGATGCTGCACTGCGGAAACTTGTAGGACCGGACAGTTGAAGCTGAAGCGACGAGACTAGATGCGGACAGCAGACGGGATGACTGACCTCAAGCCTGGTGCGGACGGGACAACAATCACATTCCCGAATCAATTGGGTTGACTTCGGGTTGCCGGGTCAACCCAAACCTGATTTGATTTTACAAACGGGCTGAAAACTCTAACCCGAACCCAACCCGTATAGCAAACGGGTTGACTCGAACCAAAATTTATCTGGTCGGGTCCGGGTTGAGTTTCGGGTCTGGTCAAATTTTGATACCCCTCGGTGGAATAATAGAAGAGCTCTGGAGCTTGAGGAATCTTGGAGCTCTACCCCGATAGCATCATCGACGAATCCAAGCCATAGCTATTGAATCTCTGCCCGACTATCGTTGTTGGATCTCTATCTAGCTTCCATTACCGGGCCTTCCTCCGACCACTATCGCCTACTAATAACTGTCCCTTCGACCACCGCTGCCAAACTATTGTCCTTCCGACCTCTTTTGCACCCCCAATTATGGTCTCTCCGTCCACTATCATCTGACTACGGCTCTACGGACCAAACAAATAGGCATGTACTCTCTTAAGAACATTTGCTATGTTGTTCTCCAACTATGTAATATGCTTTATACAATATTTATTTGCTACATTAAGCCAGCACCCTTTTCCGGAGAATGACATCATTTGTAATCAACCACCAACACTAGTTTAATCATTTCGACTGGGCAAGACCCTGTGAATTTTCCCATTCAAGGGTTTTTCACGTAAATTTTTTGGCATCTTTTATGATTGTTGCACTCCTCTATTCTATTTGTTTGTGTGTTGAATCTTCGTATAAGGCTAAAACGCTAAATTTTATATTTCTTTACCGTTGTGAATATTCTAGGATGCAACAATTATTAAAAATATTATTTATTGAATAATTATAAATTAATGTTAATTGGATAAATTATTAGTTGAGCTTAGTTTATAATTCTCTTATGAGTTTTCATTATTATTTTTACTATTTTGATAATATATTATAATTTCTATAAAACTATGAAAATTTGTACACATGAAAATTAATCATTTTTTTAAATTTTACGGGGGGGTTTATTCTGCTACCTAAAGGTGTACTGTAGTGTTACCTTTAAAAATTGTATCCATCGAATTAAAAAATAAATAAAATTTATACTTTTTTCTTATTATATTTTAAATTATATACATATATAAAGTCATAATATATATAATTGTAAATTTAGTCATAATATAAAATTGTAAATACATAAAGAGCATATGATACTTCTAATGCTTTAATTGATGTTCATTTTGAAAAAAAAAAAAAACAGGTCTAAACATTTAAACAATATTTTTATCAAATACATTAGATTTGTCTTAAAATATATATAATAAAAATTAATTAATTAGTTATAGATTATATTTATTTTAAAATAAACTGAATAATTTTGATTCATTCTAAATAATGCCTATCAGAAGATTATCCTATATCAAATTATTTACTTAAAATTTTAAATGAGTAAAATATAAAATGATGATTCTCAGCATGATTGGACCTACGTTTGACGTTTTTCATCCCAATCAGAATCTAACATTTTTGGACTTCTCATTCTCTTGTATTTTGGTGGCAATTTAATGAATCTTCTAGATGGTAAGGCATTCATCTTCTTGAATAGGCAAAGTGTTCTTGATGGGAAAATATTCATCTTCATGCATACTATTTTCTCTTTGAAATTATAGCATTAGAGCCTTTAATAGTAATTTATCATATTAAATATTTAAATTAAAAAAAAAGGCTGATGGGCCAGTGGGGGCCCATGCCCCCAGGGCCTCCATTCTGGCTCTGCCTTTCGGTATGTTATTGCCTAAATATGAAATTTTAACTATTTCTCCTTGGATTTATCTTTCTACTATATTGAGAAAACAACTTCAGATGTTGCCTCCATTTCTGCTCTCATTTGATAAGCCTTTTGCATGCATAAAAAGATCATGGAGGCGAGTCAAATAATAAATGAAAACTCATAATGTTTCAAGACCTTATTCTTATTGCTGGATGAACTTTCTTTATTGAAATGCCTAGTTTCTCATGCCTTGGAAAGAGATCTCTAACAATCTATTTTAAAACGGTCTATTTTAATCCTTTCAGGAAAAGGTCCCTCTCAGCAAGTTCCTCGATTCATTGGCAATTTGATTGCATTCATGTTAAATTTAGTAAGTTTAACGGTCAGAACCATAGTTTCTTCATAATTGTGTTTCAATATCTGATTACTTGTAATCTTGAATTGATTATGCTATTGCAGATTGGACCCAAAGGCCTTGAATTTGGTCGATATTCTTTGGATTACCATACAATAAGAAACTACCTTTATGTAAACCGCCAGTGGGGAAAGCAAAGGTGGTATAGCTAATCTCTGTCATTTTGGGTCTGATATTTTAGTAGATTGCCTCTCAACTATCAATATAATGTTTTGTTGACAGAGCTGAAAGACACATGCCGTCATATGCAAAGAAAATTGTGGAATTGTATAATGCAGATGGCCGTATAGATAAAATGCTTTCAAAGACATCGAATTAGGAGGTATGCTGAATCTCTTATTTTTAAGGTGGTATATTTAACGAACCTTGATAAGTAAGGATTGCTATCTGTGTCAATACTAAATTGACACAGATAGCACAAAGATTTCTCTCTCTCTCTCTCCCCCCCCCCCCCCCCCCCCCCCCCTAGGAGGGAGGGATGGAGAAATTATTATGTGCGGTCACCGAACGGTCAAGAGACGAATCAGAATGCGCCACGTCACACGTTATCGAGCTGTACACAACAAAAAAATGACGTGGGGCATTCTCATTGGCCTCTGGACGCCGTTCGGTGACCGCACAGAATAATTTTTCGGAGGGATGAGGAGGGAGGAGAGAACCACAAATTGAATTTTGTTGATCTCCATTAATGTGGGGGCAATTTATGTTAGTCTACATTCTCCCCTCATCAACTTACTGTGGTTCTTGCTGTGATCTCCCATTGTTCTACTTAGGGAAATGCTCGTCGTTGTAATTTTATCACTTGTGTTCAATTTCCCCTCTGAAGCAATTTTACCTCTTTTATTTCCTTTTGATTGTGAAGCAGGATCTGTGTTGCTGAAAAGTTTGAAGACCGTTAGCTGCATATAGTGAGAGAGTGATACTATTACTTTGTTGTCTGAAGTTTAGATTAGCCTTCCAAGTTAGGTAATTTTTGTAGCACATTTCCCTTGCTAATTTTCCTTCTTGATGGGAGATCATTTTAATGTGTGTGTGTGATTTTGCTTTCACTCTTTCTGTCTGAAATTTTAGTGGTTATATTCAAGGAATTTGTGAGCTTTGATGTTTGTGTTAGTTTCTAGAAGATATTGATATCTAGCAAGGTTTTATTCTATTTTTGTATTTATTTTTTAGAGCTCATTCGTTTTCTTGTAGATACAATAACATTCGCAAGAGTGTCCTCATGAGAATTGCCAAACTTGATGAGGCCTAGTCTCTAAAAAAAAACCCTTCGCTTATTTACCCTAATTTGTTCGGTTCAGCTGTAATATCCATAAATTTCAAGCAATAAAAATTCAAAGCATTATTTATTTTAAAGTTATATTAGTTTTGTTAATACATTCTAATTATAATACACTCTTAAATAGATTAATAATTGCTTAACAGTTAATGGTTTTTAAGAGAATTTTCATTAATATTAATTAAAGTATTAAATGAAATTAGCTATTTTATGAATATATGCTAATATTGAAAGAGAAGTTTTAGCATTTATTTATGGAAGTGAGCCCCATTTTCCTTTCTTTTGATAAGGATTCACGCATGCAGCAGTTGGAGAAAATCTTTTAAAAAAAAAAATCAAATCGGGCGTGGGATTGTAGAAGAAATCGACACAGTGCTTATATTGGAATAGGGGTGTTAATTCAGGTCAACAGGTCGGGTTCATGTCGAACTCGGAATTGATTCGGCACTATTAGGGTCAACTTGAACTCGACCCGTTTTAAAAAATGGGTCAAGTTTTCGGACCCGAACCCGACCCGACACGAATGACTCGAAGTTGGCCTAAAGATGATAGTTTTCAGGTCAAAAATCAGGTTAATCTTCGATTTTCGGGTCAAAATTGGGTCAATCTCGGGTTTCTGTGTCAAAAAGTTATTTTCGTGTCTATTTCATATCATTTTCGGGTTGTTGGGTCAATCCAAATCTGACCCATTTCTGGTCCGGCTTGATCCTAACTTGGATTTTTTCGTGTTGTGTCAAAAATTAACACCCTATTATTGATGTTCAACATGCAGAAATTACCGTAGCAACTTCGGCGGTTTTTAAAGATACTGTAGCATGGAGCGGCATAGTGAAATTGCCGGCTAGGGAGGAATTTTGTTGAAAAGGGAAATTTCTGAATTCAGTAAAAGAAAAATAAGGGTAAAGGAGAAATTCTGATTTCAGTAAAAGAAGAATAAAGAGAGAAATTTAGAAAAAAAAAAAAAAAAAAGAGGTAAGCATTTTTATATTCATAGTTGTCTTATAAATTTCAAGTAATAGTAGAAGTTCTAAAGAAATGTATACCAATTGTAATTTTAGGATTCATCAGATATATGCACAAAGAAGGTTTTAGGATAGCTTATCAAAAAGGAAAATATTTGCATGGTGTAAAATTGGAAGAATCAATTCTTCAAAAGGGGAAATTAGGCAATTATAAATTATAAAAGTAAATATTAGAATTTCTTGATGCATACAATATCAGTCGATTCATTTACAAGTTTAATTGTGTTAAATTATGGAATATGAACATACATATTTGTATGCATTATTAAGCAACTACATATCCATAGGAAGACTTGCAAGAGGAAATACGATAAAACATGTTTGATTGAGAAATTGCTAATTTATGTTAAAGGTAAGTTGTGTAAATTCTAATTTACAAATGTAAGAAATATTAATTCTAGATATATAAGATATCACTTGATTTATTTGAAGTGATAAATGCATCATGAAGATTCAAAAAATAAACGTGAGAATACAATCAAGTATTCATGTATAAGGTATGCTAAAGGTAAGTTGTGTAAATTCTAATCCCCCCCCCCCCCCCCCCCCCCCACACACACACACACACACAAGGAGAGACAATGAGAGAGCGTTTATGGCTTTAATGTGTTTGAACATCATGGTAGGGTATGATTTCCAGGATTCAGAGTAGGTCCTACCAAATATTTCCTTCATATTTCATATAGTCTAGACAACGATATCAACATTATTGTTAGTAGGGGCTGTCAAAATAGGGTCACAGGTTGGGTTCGAATCCAACCTGGAATTGATCCGACACAAGTTGACCCGACTCGAACCAAACACATTTTAAACAGGTCACTTTCTCGGACTCGAACCCGAACCGCTTCCGACTCGAGTCAACTCGACACGACCCACCAACCTGTCTTTACTTCCGATCCATGAAAGCTGAAATGAATGCCGGAGCTACGAAACAACGAGTAAGTTCTTTAGGACGCCGACAGCGACGGCTTGGCTGGGCTTGAGGAGTGCCAGAGAGACCGGTTTCAAGAAGAATATAGAGTTTAACAATGTGATTTATCCGTATGATGGTGGGGCTGTGGGAGTGCGGGATGGAAGGGTCGCGAGACAGTGGGGCTGCGAGACAACGGGATGGCGGGCGGAGGATGGAGGGAGAGGCGGATGGTGGGTCGTGTCGAGTTGGGATTTGAAATCCTGGATTTCGTTTGCAGTGGTTCATGGGATTATGGGTCGGTTCCTGATTATTGTTTTGTTTTCAGGTCAACTCGAACCCTACCAGATTTTTGAAACAAGTTGATTTTTTGAACCCGAACTCGACCTATTTGACAAACGGCTTGACACCCCCAATTTTTGGGTCGGGTTCAAGTCGGATTTTTTGGTCGTGTCAAATATTGACACCCTAATTGTTGGTGGCTCAATAGATGATTGAGTATCTATTTGGATGACTATAAATTTTTATAAAGATGATTATAAAGTTGTTGAGAGAAAAATAATTTTTTTTAAAGCTGATGCAAAAAAATAGCTTCTTAATACAAATTTTTTTAAAAATAGTGAGAAAATATTAACCAAATAGAATAATTATTTTTATCTGAAAAACAAAATAGTGAGAAAGTTATCCCAAACAGACCTTCGATCTCATAAAACTTAATTACTTAAAATAAGAAGATTTAGTTCATTTTGTAAGAACTTATAACTTTATGTAGATTGATTAATATCTGACCTTATCAATTTAATTATTGTACAAAGTTCATAATTATGAAATATCTTATATAACTGTTTTGAATTGCTTGTATTATTAGATATTCGATATCCATTGTGTGAGATCATTTTGTGTTTGAGATTCACCTTTTATTGCTTTTTCTCTTTTATAAAGAAATTCGATAATTTATATTTATATGCTATGATTGATATTTTGACTCTTAAATTTTTAAAAAAATCAACCGTTCTATTTTTATACCGTTATTATTAAAATTTGAACCAATACTGGCGAGCACTGAAGTAGAAGAGAGAGAGAGCTGAATATCAGAGAGAGAGAGAGAGAGAGAGAGAGAGAGAGAGAGAGAGAGAGAGAGAGAGAGAGAGAGAGAGATTGAAGCTAAAGGCGATCAAACAAAAGGATGAGTAGATAGGTACGTTGAAAACAAATATTAAAAGAAGAGGGATAAGTGTTGCATGACTATGAGGTTTAGAAGAAAATTTAAAAATAAAAAATGCGAAGTCAAAGAGAGAGAGAGAATATGGACCAATCCTATTCTTAATGTAGTTTGCCTTATCTTCTTTCCTTGCTAAGCTTTTTTTTATAAGACATTTGAGCTATTAAGGTAAATTTATACACACATCACATACATAAACTTTGAACACAAGACCTCATGATTAATAGCCAAAATCCCACAGACAAAAATGAGCCGAGTTTCCTTAAGCTTCTTAAAAGATTTATAAAAATTTGTTGTAAGATGTTTCATAAGTATCTCCTTAGTCATTAGTCTCTTTCAGATAATTGTGTAAGAAAATCTCTCACACATTTCTCTTTCAGATCATGTTCTTTCTTGTAGAACATGAAATTCTTCACCAAATCCATTAATCAGTTGAACAGGTTTGACTGATTCCTATGAGTTGGTGTAACTGTTTATCTACATCTAAAGCTCAATTTTGATTAGATCAAATTTTTTTTAAAAGTTTGTAATCATTTTTAATATTTTTCTAATTATTTGAGTATAATTTTATTAATACGCATTGTTGCAGTTTTTTATAAACTCGGTTGTAAAATTATCGTGCTGATTCTATTGATAATTCAAAGAATGTACCTGTCATTTCTATCAAGATGATTCTACCTCGTCAGATATTTATTCTAGTCTCTGGAGCACAGACTATATAGAATAGATCAAGAAAAGAGATATTTGAACTATGATTCATACCTATTATTCAGACATCGCAACTGGATAAGTAAATTTAGGAGGATTTACATAGGTACTACCGATCAACATTTAAAATTTTAATATTACATAAAATTTTATTTATTTAATATTAAAATTTTGAATATTACATATATAAATTGAGTGATATGCGGTGGTATATATGTAAATCCCTCATAAATTTCTTGTTCTGATAGCAAAAATTACTTTTTATCATTTTTTTTTTTGAAAAATAGGAAGAAAATAATAGAAAAAATTAAATAAATTATGATAGCTATATGCAAAACAAATCAGTTAAAAAACTATCGCAAATAGATAATTAATTTTTAATATTTAATATTTCATATTATGTGCTTCACATTACTCTCTCTATATATATTTTCACAGCTATTCATATTATCTTTAATTTCAGATCAGTTTAAAATTACAACGTACAGGAAGCACAGCGTACACGTCCTTACAGAACCCGGCCCAGCTCGGTCCGAGTCAGTCTTGGAATCCGGTCTGAGCCCAGACGGCGTTGCGGACCCGGCTCAGATCCCTTCCCTTCAGCGTCCGGCCGATCCCTTCCACAACAGAGAGAGACTCCGCACGCCGCCGCCACAACACCTCGTGTGGCGGCAGCACGGCTTCCACGTCGTCCTCTTCCTCAAACACTCGACTTTGCATTTTCGACCTGGTGGGTATGTTCACCGGGAGTGATCCGATGGCGGTTGGGCCGGCCGGATCAACGGACATGTTGTTCTTCCTGGTGGGCCACGGCCCGGCGGATTGTGGAGGGGCGAATGATGAGGCCCAGATGACTTCGGACTCGTCGAGCTCGTCGGAGGATGGTCCGGCGGATGCGGTGCTGCAGCCACCGGCGATCCCTTCCTTTCCTGATCTCGAGGAGAAGAGGTGGATGGTGTGCTTCAGAACCTTCTGGTTTCTTATCGCTGCCATGATAAGCTTCTTGTTCCTTGAATAGAGGGAGACGTGGGTGTTATCGTTTATAAAGAGGGATGAACAGATCAAGAGGAAAGAGACAAAATGGGTAGTAAGCCTGCCCCACTAAGATAGAGATATGGATGAACTTCTCTATCTCTTGACTCTCACTTACAAGTTATGAAGCAAAAAAAAATCTCTTACATTTTGATTATGAGTAGTTTTTGTTATGTAATAGAAGTTGAGTTGATAAAGGAGAGGTCACAATTGTTTAAGCTTTAAATGGCTAATTATAAATAAAGAGGGTGGGATATAACTGTTTGCATGAAGAATCTAAAAAGGAGATCAACTAAATTAGTTTATGTTAAAATAGCTTTTGTTAGTAATTGATAAACTTTATAAATGGATCTTTTTCTCCAAATTTAGAGAAGGGACATCTTCCTTGAGGTCAATGAAATGATGCCTTTAAGGAGACAAATTAATAAGGTAGGGCGGGAAGGTTGTGAAAGTCATTGAAGATGCATGGACCTGTCCTTCTTACTGAGACAAGAGTTGACATTGTCAAAGATTGTTAGATAAAAAAGAGTTTATTATTACCTATATCTTGTGGGTAAAATTTCCCAACCACTAACCGTTCTCTTTCCTCTTGTTTTGTATGTCCATCTCTAAAAGTGACACTACCAACATTATCCTCTATTTAAGAAAAATAAACAATCATGGAGGCAACTAGAAACTAACAGGTTCTAAAGCACAACATCCACCTCTTCTCTTCTAGATTCAGTGGCCACAACACTGCCTCCACTTGAATATCCTCCAGTGCTCGATGATTTTGAGGTCATATGTGCTTTATTTTTTTTCCTCCATAGCTCACTGAGATGTGTCTCCTTGGATAAGCATCTCTAATGGGAAGATTGGCTCAAGTGTAGTTGGATCACTCATAATATGCATAATTGACAAATCAAAATTATAAAAATAAATTCACGTAACATAAGATGCGTGGGTTTAATAGTTATTTTTTTATAATACCAAATTTATGTAGACAATATGCTCATAAATGTGCAAATTTATCTTACATAAAAATTCTAGTTTTGGCATCACACTTAGCTCAAAATGATATAAAAATTAATGCTCTACTTGAATAAATATAGTTATTGCTCCTCCTTAATATATGTATATAATATAACTAAGATATAAACATTACATACTTCTCTCTTAAGATTAGAGACAAAGAAGTTAAGTATATATCTTAGTATTAACATTAAAAGTTAGAGTTGGCATTGATGGTGTGCTTTAACATTATTGGTGATGACGAATGTCGAAGTTATTGATGATAATGGTGATGGAGCTCACAAGCATTGCCATTGGTGTCAATGGTGTGCATGGATCTTATATATGATGGTGCACATCAATTTTGTTGGCAATGAGAGGTGATGAAGTACTCAATAAGCATTAGTGTTTGTGTCGATGAGATGGATCAGTGTTATAGACAATACTTTGAATTGATGTTATTGGTGATAATGGGCAATGAGTTGGAGGAAATCAACATTTATAATAATAGCTTGTATCAATCTTAAAGGCTATGACATGTATCAACCTTCTTAGTGATGCATGGTAGGTGATGGAGATGACGTACATTGATGTTTGTGACTACAACATGCATCAATCCTCTAGGAGACAGCATCAGTGGGCATTGGTGCTGGTGAAGATGATATAAATTGATTATAGGTGATGACATGCGTCAATAATATTAATGATGGCGAGTGACAAAGTTGATCTACATCGACCTTATAATCAATGACATGTATTAGTATTGTTGGTAACGATAGGCGTTAATAGTTATGTGATGCTAGCTATTGATTATAGTCAAGCGATGATAGTCAAGAGGGCATAATAGTGCAGTAATAGTGTTCAAGTAACATAAGTGAAACCACAACAATTAACTGATGATGGATGGATCACAGTGATTAATTATAGTAATTATTGTTGGGCGTCACCATTTGTACTGATGGTGTGTATAGATATTATAGGTAATAACCTTCATTGATATTGTATATGATGGTGGGTAACAAAATTGGTGGGCATTATGTTGATGGTTTACATCAATCTTATAAATGATGACGTGCAACAATTTTGATGATGACGAGTGATAAGTCTGCAACATTGACATTTTTGTTAACATTATGCCTTAACATTATAAATCAGGGTGTGTGTCGATATTATCAATAACACTGTGCAATAAAATCAATAATGGATGAAGCCATTGAGCGGTGAAGCTGAATTGTATATACTTTTATATCAATGGTGTCCATCAATCTAATAAGTAAGGGCATGTGGTGATGATATTAAAAAAGTTGAGAAATGATAGTTGGGTGAGGGTGTAGTTTGGTGATGATGGTAGGGAGATTGCTTTCAAGCTATGGTGTTCAGGTGATTCTAATTAGATGATGGTGGTTAGAAGATCATAATTAAGCAATAGTGGTTGGAGATTATGGTCGGATTATAGCAACCAAACACTTACCTATTGAGATATTATTTACATTGGCCTAAGGGCCTCAAGATTTTGTCATACTGGTATAACTTTTCACCCATCCTAAAATTTCTTCGAGGTGAACACGCTTAACTGTGGAGTTTTAAATAAAATTTCAACCATTGCAACAAAAGGCACCTCAATGTTTAAGAGTTTAACTTCTTTTACTAAGGGGTTTTACAATCTCCCCCACTTAAGTAACTATCATCCTCGTCAATATCCCAATCCCAGAATCATCCACCACGCAGATAAGATTCTAGAGGTGACCACTACAAGTTCAGGTGGTAACTACCATCACATAGCACTTTGTCCTATACGGGGTTAAAGAGGTGGCTCCCATGAAGTAGAACTTTGTCTTATATGTCACTTAATTCTCATCTTCTTGTTAGTGTATTGCTATGATGTCATTTGTAATAGCCCAAACTCTTAACAATCAAGATATTGTCTGTTTTGGCCTAAAGCCTCATGGTTTTGTCCTGTTGGTGTAACTTCCCAGGAGGTCATCCATACCAAGATTTCTTCGGGATGAACATGCGTAATTATGAAGTTTCTTAAATAAAATTTCAACCATTACACTAAAAGGCATCTTGATGTTTAAGAGTTTATGTTCTTTTACTTAAGCGATTTCACACGGGTGATGATGACCATATAACTTTATTAGGTGGTAGTGATTGGGATACCATAATTGATTAATAATGATTAAATGATGATAGTTGGGCAACAATAAATGGAGATAGTGGATTGGTAATGGAGGTTGGACGACGGTGGTTGGTGGCGGTGCTCATCAAAGTCAACATTAGGTGGAGCTATAAGTTCTTGAGATCTTTATGTTCTCTTCAATTTGAAGTTAAGGTTCAAGCCCCATTTCATATGAAGAGTAGGGGTCTATTTATAAATTTTGAAGTATATAAAATTTTAATAATTTTAGTCAAAATTTTCAAACATTCTATTTGACGACATATATTGATCTCTTTGATTATCATATATTTTTTCAGTATTTAAGTTTCTTATGATCTCAAAATTGGGTTATCTTGAGCTTATTGAATTTTTTTTTGGATGTACATTCTTACTTAAATATGCAATATTTAAAGATTATTTGGTCATACAATAAATGTCACAAAGATTTTAATTATGTTTTAAATGTTTGATTTGAGCTCATTTGGACTCAGATCTAAATATTTTTTGCATTTTAAACTTGTCTCATCAAGACATTTAGTTTGTCTATAAATTTGTTTAAATAAGAGTTTGGAAGGTCCTAAATTTTATTCTTAAAAAATTTAATTCAAAGATTACATTGAGATTCATGTTTGATTGGATGAATTTTCTAGTGATATATAAATAATTATCTTAAAATTATTGAATTATACAAGAAGAGAAATCACAATTAGGTGCATGAGATAATTAAAAAAATTAACTTTAACATCCTTATGATATGTCAGAGAATGTAATTTTTTATATATCAAAGTATCTCCAATGTCATGCTATGAATAGCATAATTGTAAATGCAACAATAAGTAAATTATAAATTAAATGTAGTACTCATGTAATGCATGAATTTCCAGTAAAAGTCACATTGACGGTATAACATTATATCATTGTACTTTTTTCTATTCAATTTTTAACTTCAAATGGATATTCATATAAATATTTTAAGACTTTTATATAACCATTTTAATTGCAAGAAAAGCTTTAATCAAATCATATACTCAGAAATTTACATAGGAAATATTAACTGGTGAGAATTTGATTTCTTATAACCAAAATGTTTAGAGTAAATCGTACAACAATATATTAAAAGTTATGCCGTGAAAATATTATATGATCTAAGAAAAACATATTTTTATTCATAACTGCTTATAAAATAGTTGGAGTTGAAATCAGAGATAAGAGTTCATAAGTCTACCTCTTGCCTTACAAAATCTTTTGCTGGCCTAATGGACAAAACCTAAACTTTAGCCTCAGAAATATCTCTCCTCCTTTCTCTCTCCTCTTATCTTCTAATCCTTCCTTCAATGGAAAGATGGCTGGATGTGCGGTTATAGTGAGTTAGTTAATGGTTTAAGATATTTTAATTATATGAAACCCGCTAATTTGATCGAATGCCACGACACTAGCCTCCTCAGCGCCACAACATTGAATCTAATCTTTTCAATTCCATGAAATATTTTCAAAAGGAAAGCACCACATTGGTGCCACCTAACACCACAATACACATTCAAACTCATTTTTTTATTCATGAGCTCAACGCCTTGGTGCTACCCACTCAGCATTGTGACACTCCTACCGAATATTTTATGAACAAAATTTCACTTCCCCAGTCCAAGTCTTGAATTACTTAAGGGTTTATCAAGCACTCTGGAATCCATGAATATCAATCAAACCAAAATTAAACACACATTAATAGTAATCACCAGAGTTTCTAAATAGCATGTGCTATAAAAATCAATTTAATCAAGCATTAATCTCGATAAAAAAATTAAAGTAACTTTCCATCAGCTATATACTATTTGAACTCCAAATTCAACAAAGTTATAGTCAAACTAATATACTCGATGAGACCAACATAATATAACTAAATGTGATTCGATCAAACTCCAAAAGAGCCCCAATTAAGAACTTAAAATATAATAAAAACTTTAACATATTAATTGGAAACCAATTAGGTTTGAAACTTAATTGCATCCTTAAGTTAAATCTAGTGTTTTAATGAGATGTACCCAACAAATTTAAGATCACTTAATTTAACACCATTATGACACTTAAATGTGAAAATAGTGGTCAATATTAAAAGAATCAGTATGGAGCTTCAAAAAAAGTGTTTGAAGTTTTCAATATATTTTCAGGGCATGCCTCTCTCAAAATATATAAATAGATCCATAATCTCTACATGAAGAGACTCTTGAATTAAGATTCAAGAGAGCTTAGTAGCTTAAAGAATCCTAAAGCTCCAATTAAGCACCACTGTCAGACCACCACCATCAAACCACATTTGATCAATGCCATCAGACCATAACACAACCATCATTGGCAGACTACTGCTTGATCGCTGCACAACCGCCATTGTCGGACAATTATCTGATTTCCATCGATGAACATCTACTGTTAAATTTTCACCACACGACCACCATCATCAGATTTCCACCACTGTTAGACCCTCATACTTTTGTAATATCCGTTCTCTAAGTTAGGCGATGAGCAAATCTTTGTAATCCATGCTCACATAGTAGAATTATTTCACTTGGGTAAAGCCTTGTTATTTTCTCCTTTTCGAGTTTTTCACATAAAAACTCTTATGTCGCTTGCTTTTTTTTTTTGTGCGAACATCATGCCAAGCTAGGATGCAAAATTCTTTCACTCTACTGCCATGAATTTGATATCATGCAAAAAACATAATCTTAAACCTCATTTTTATTGTAAAGCATTCATATCAAACTACTCCGAATATTTGATATCCTAATCTTAATCTTTGATATTTTATTAGAGGATTTATTAATAAAATTATTGCAAAAATCTTCAGCTCCATGCATCTCAATCTATATCTCATAAAGATCTAAAATTTTACCTATATACATCATTTTAAAAGTTAAATCCACTTTATTTTCTTAGATCAATATATATTTATTATGCTATTCTAAAAGATATTTCCCTTCAAGTTATCATTTAATAATTTCTCATTCTATTATTTTTAATATTTAACCTCATATTATTATTTTTCATTTTAATGCATCTAACTTGATCAAATTTCTTACTTCTCTTATCTCTTATCTTAGCTACTCTATAAATCTTATTTCTCTTTCTTTTTTTCTATTTCTATTATATAAATAATCAAGTGTTAAATTATATTAATTTAAAATAATAAAGATAACATGATGATGCTAATAATAATCTTTAATATTACATAATCATCATTAATTATTAATTATGATTTATTTTTTCATGCACAAAAAATATTTTCATATAATAAACATTTTATGATTTTTCTTACATTTAACTATTTTTTTCTAAGGCTTCAATATATATATATATATATATATATATATATATAATTAACTTAAACTTACTAAGGTATATGATATATTATTATGAGTTCTTAAAATGTAATAATACATTAATAATTTAAGAGAACTTGATGATCAACATTAAAAAAATTTAAAAATATATAATTCTACATTTTAATTCACAAACATATTTAAAAATTAGGTGGATGAATGATTTTACACTACTACTGCATTTGAGATAGTTTTTTTACTTCTTTTTGAAGCAGTTTTTTTATATAAAGTTTTTCGAGCTATAATTTTTTGTGCTAGAAAGTTGTTTTAAAAAGTAGTAAGAAAGTTATCTCAAATGAAATCTTAAAAACAGAATGTGAAACGAGTATATACGTGACAAGGTTGGAGTAGCTCTAGTGGCAGATAAGATAAGAGAGAGTTTCCTTAAAGATGATTTGCTCACTTAAAACGTCGGCCTTCCGATTCCCCAAGTAGAGTAGTAGATGCATGTATTAGAACTGACCTATATTAAGAAAGATAGAGATATATATAAAAAAATTAGAAATGACAATTTTTATTAGATTTAAATAAAAATTTGACTCTTAATAGAACCTAATGGAGAAAAAGTATTCATTCAGCTGACCCGACATAATGGGATAAAGGTAGTGGTGTCAATTTCGGGTCACGGGTCGAGTTTGTGTCGAAACTGGAACTGACCCGACATTATTCGGATCAACCGGAACCCGACCTGTTTTTGCAAACGAGTCAGTTTTTAGGACCCGAACTCGACCTGTTTCGGGTTTGGGCCAACCTAACACAACCCGAATGACTAAGGACCGACTAAAAATTTCTAGTTTTAGGATAAAAAAATTGGTAAATATTTGATTTTCGGGTAAAAAATAGTTCAATCTTGGGTTTCCAGGTCAAAAAGGGTTTTCAAGTAAAATTTAGTCAATTTCAGGTTTCTGGGTGAATTGGAACCCGATCCGGTTTTTAAAACGGGTCGATTTGTTGAACCAGAATCCGACCAGTTTCAAATCCGGGAACCCAAAATTTTCGGATCGAATTTGTGTTGAATTTTAGGGTCTAGATAAAGGCTTCATGTTGTTATAGTTGTTGTATAGAAATTTAAGAATTTTTTTATCTTTAAAAATTAATAGAAGAATTTTAATTACTCAATTAGTTGAATACGAGCATTCATATTCCAATTATTGTTGGGGGTAAGATCATAATTAGTTATTGCTGTCATCGGTTATCCTTTCGAGGAAAATCCCCGCAGGCCGCAGCTCTGTTTGTCCGCCACGTGTACACTTTCAGAAAAACGTCCACATAATTCTTTCTACTCGCTTATCACCCGTTGGTGGTCCCGCAATGGTTATTGAAAGAACGCACGATTTTTGTAGCTCGCATACGTCGCGATCGTGTAATTAGCTGTCATTCATTGAGCAAGCTACGGTCAGGTTGATCTGAGCCGTTGAAATCTAGCGACGGAACGGCTGTCATCTTTCAAAAACGCATGCGCAATGCATTGAAAAAATTTTCGAGTTGCCTAATTCATATAAAGCTGATTTGAAAGGTTTGTCATCGTCAAAAAGATAGTTTCCCATTTTAATTCTTCTTTAGATTTCGTGCGGGCATGAAATTGTTTTAAGTGATCATTATCACCCTTCACTTTCAAACAAAACTTGCACCATAGGGTTTTTAGATATTATATCAAGCTAGGGTTGGTCATTTTTTTCGGGCAGATTAGGAGATTCAGGCTTCGTTTGGGACGGCTTTCTTTTTACTTCCTAAAGCAACTTCATAGTACAAAAATTAAAATTTTTATACTAGGAAACTGCTTTATGAAGTAATAAAAAAACCGTCCCAAATGAAACCTTAACCGCAAAATCATTGGGAGGAATTTTTTTTCGTTGAACAATAGGCTGCAACCGTAACATTGAAATTCATGCAATTATTTGATCATTTTGAATTCAAATTTATTAATAGAGGACACCAAATCTTATTCACAAGTAGGAATTAGGATAATAGAAAAAGAAAAGCCTTGATAATTTACTAAATTCTTGATAGAAAGTACTGATTGATGTTACTATATGACTTTCGTTTCATTTGGTATACAACTTTTGATTACTGTTTTTTTACTACTTCAAAGAAATTTTTATACCAAAAAGTAGTTGTATAAAGTGTTAACACACAAAATCAACATGCTGCAAGAACTTCATTGATATCATGCTCCAACCAGTACAACAAAACCACTCATGCACTATCTTTGTAGTTACGGTTTGCATAAACTGAATACATTAATTTTGTAACTGATTGTTCTCCTACAATTTTGTATAAACTTCTTATCCCAGTAATGAAAAACATGCTTGTTGAAACAATACAAACTATTTTGCTTCTTTATGTCTTTCTAAATTTTTCTTATAGAATTCTTTCATAAAGTAGTAAGAAATCTATCTCAAACGAAACCTTAATGTCTCAAAATCATCCATTAATTCCCTATATAAGGTTTAATTTTAGGTATAGTGATACCTAAATGGGTACATATGAGTTAAATTGGATATTATGGCTAAATAAATGCTTGTCATAAAATGAATAAGCTTAAATAGTTTGTAGTATCAAAGTAATTGAAGAACCCATAAAGAGCTCTATGATGAACCAAACTTCTTTGATGAAGACTTCGAATACTTTACATTTAACCGGTGAATAGTCTTTGCATGCTTGGACCAGTTCTTTTGATGAATGCATTGTAATTAGGTGAGTTCTAATTCCTCTCCACATCAAATACTCAAAAAACCTTTCTAAGTTCATTAAACATTTTGTGTACCACAAACATTCAAGCTTTAATCAATTCTAAAAATGGCTTAATTAAGTTAAGCAAATTCAACATTGTTAAAGAAAGTAAATTATTCATTTTAAATCCTAATGAATATCTATCAATATCATAGATTATTTCTCGTTCAGAGTGTTTTGGTCTATATGGGAGATATTTATCCAATTTTTTATATAAGAAATATTAGTTCAAAATATATATTAGGTGAGATAAATACTCCAATAAATTCTCTTCGAAATCAATTAAAATTCAAATGCTTATTAACCAAATTTTGAGTTTCAAATGTTTTACCTACTTAAGTCATCAATTGTTAGGATATCTTGATGCAAATCATCACGATGACCTTTAGATTCTTTAAATTTGAATTGAGATTAAGGCTTCATTTGGGGCGGCTTTCTTGATGCTTTTTAAAGCATCTTTTTAGTATAAACATTTCTAATTCAAGAATTTTTTATATTACATAGTTACTTTAAAAATCAGTAAAAAAGCCACCCCAAATGAAGCATAATATGAAATTTTGAATTACCCTAACTTTAGTACAAATCCAAATACTTTAATGCTTATCATAATCAGATACCCTAAAATAATCATTTTCCAACAAAATATAGATGTTCTAAGGCTGTTGCTTCTATTTTGGATAATGTTAATACTTCGGTTGAACTTGTTGATGGCCTTAACCATGTGGCTCGTGTCATGGAGCCTGAGATTGTCACGGATGCTCCAGCAGCTGTGGCCGCTTTGGTTCCTCCTCAGGATGTTTCGAAGGAGATTCCTCTAACTGTGGTTTATTCCCATATTAATAATAATGCTTGTGTGATGGAGGGTGTTAGTGCGCTTGAGGTGCTCTTTCCCCTATTGTTGTTGAGAAGTCTCCTAGTGGCTATAGTTCTTGTGAACTTTTGGTTGATATTGTTGAAGGTCAATGTGGTATTAATCTGATCGTGGATGATGGTTTCACTGATTTGGGTGGGTCAATAGCTGTTTCTCATGTTATTGAGTCAGTTACTCTTGTTGGAGTTCTTACTTCTGCTCAATTTATTGATGTGTCAGTTTCTCTAATTTCAAATGTTGCTTTACAAGTTCATTTAGGCAAGTCTAGAGATTGCTATGTGGATCACTCGGATTGGTTGAATGTTTTCCCTGTTAGTCTGGATGGGGATCAGACGATTTTTTCTAACTCTTCTAGGGTGTTAAGGAATCGTATAAGGTGCAAGTGGATCATCTCGTGGAAAATGATTTTACCTTGGTTGGGGGAAATCATCATCGCAAGAAATCCAAATAAGCTTTTTGGCAACCATTGATGGCGGCTTCTTGTTGGTCTTTGTGCGGGATTTATTTTTGCTGGCCTGTTGCTGCTTGCCCTTTGGAGGGCCCTTGTCTATTGTTTGGGTGGGAGCCCGTTTCGGTGATTCCCCTTTCTTTTCTGATCGGTTGTTCCACTATGTATTTTTTCTTTAGCTGTTGTTTTCTCCTTTTTCGTTGGATGGTTGTATCTTCCTTTTTATGGAATAAAATTTCTTGTGGAAAAAGAAATTATTATATATAGATGTTCAAGGTCACACAAAATGTTAATCTAAATCATTAGTAGAGTTAATTAAAGAAGATCAATTGAGAAAAATAATAAAAATATCAATACAATACAGCATTCTTAAACATTGCTAATGATAATCATTGAAAGGATTAATGGAAACTCAACGGTCAAAAAATTTAATTAGTGAAAATGGTTAAGCAAATCTCAGAATTAAAAGCCAAATTATATAGAAATTTCGAAAGATGGCGTGGCACATAGATTTAATCCATGCAGTACACAGCCAATGAAGCGCCGACGCTTGTCAATAACGTGGCTAGTGGGATTATTTTTTAAAAGAGACTCTTCATGAGCCTTGCCTTATTATATTCATCTCTCAAAAACAGTTTTGCATTTTAAATTTAGCAAATATTATATTACTCCATCAATTTTAAATTTATAAATGAGGTGGCAACTTGATCTACAAGGACATTTAAAATACAAAATATTATTTTTATTTTTTAAATTTTGAATTAATTATTCTTATTATTTTATTTTATTTTTCTTCCACTCAATTTTTTAATTAATTCATTAATTGATTAATTTTTTAGTAAATATAAGTAAATTAATTAGTTTAATTATATTAACATTATAATTTTGTATTATTTATAATTTTCTTTACTAATTTAAACCATTGTCTAATTAATAAAACGAAAAATAATTTAGAATTATATTTAAAATTTGGTGGATTATGATCTTATAATAATTTAAATTCAATTAATCTAAATATAGTTCAAAATAAAGACTTAATTTAATTAATTCAAATAAAATAACCTTAAAAAAGAGCCAAATTGATTAAAAAAAAGGAAAATAAGTATAATATTTCATTATTTGAACAAACAAGTTATATGTGAATGAGATATTTGCCTCCGTATCATCTAGGGGTGCAAATGAGTCGAGTCGAGCTCGAGCTAGGGGGTGTTCGAGTCGAGCTCGACTGTCAAATACTGAGCTCGAGTCGAGCTCGACTCGTCTCAGGAAATGAGTCGAGTCGAGCGGCTCGTTGAGCGGATATCGTACGCGAATCCGGCCTCTCGGACCCCCGGTCCCGCAGATGCGACGCGCTCGCTCGCTCCCGCAGCCCCGCTCCGTTCCGCCTGCGCCAGATCCCGGCCCACTCCCGCGCAGACGCGACGCGCTCGCTAGCTCCGGTTCCGCCCAATCCTGATCCCGCTCCCGGCCTCGGTTCCGCCCGTTCCCGATCCCGACCTCCCGCAGATGCGACGCGACACGCTCGACCCGAGCTACTCGACGAGCCAACGAGCCGATCAGCTCAGTGTCCGAGCTCGAGCTCGTTTAGCATTCGAGCTCGAACTCGTGTTCGAGCTCGACTCGTGAGCTCGATAAGCTCGGCTCGTCGAGCCCATTAACGAGTCGAGCCCGAGCCGCCTCGCGAGCCGGCTTGACTCAGTTGCACCCCTAGTATCATCTGCTCATTTGGCTGATTGAAATTAGATAACGTTTTAAAAAATAATTATATTGATTTTTTTTTATATATTTATTTATTTGTTCAAAAACAACTTATGGTATAAACTATTTTTTATGAACTATTTTGGCTCTTATTTAATAAATTAGTGAGTTTTCACTAAATATCTTGAAATAAATGAAAATAAAATCTACCACATTTTAAAGTACAATTTCATATATAAACAACAAAATAAGCTTAAATATCATTTTTAAATTGATCACGCTTTTGAGGGATTTTGAAAAATAAAAAATAAAAATTCATATTAATTTTCAAGACATATTCTCTAATTTTAAACAACCAAATGAGTCATTAATAGCTTCACCAAAAAAGGATAACTAGTTTTATTTGCTTATTATTGAGTCATTAGTGATGATAGTTGTACTGAGTCACAAATTTTAGGTTCAAATGTCTTTTCACTCTACTCCACATTGAGTATATTTATCAATTATAGAAAAGATTATGTGATTGTTTATCTGATTGATGATGAGTACTTGAGCAATGCGCGCAACTTAAATTCATCATTGGGACTATTAACAGCTGTTCCTTAAAGTAATTTTTTAATATAACAATTGAAATTTTGTACTAGAAATATACTTTAAGAAACAGTAAGAAAGCCGTCTCAAATTAAAAGCTATGGAATGTGAGGGATATTCCAAACTTGAAGAGAAATCTAATCTAAATTGGGTTGTTGAATGAAGATGATTACATCATGATCTCTAACACTAAAACTTGGAAGATGAACAGATTACTTATTAATTTCAATTTTAATCTTGGTCAATAAATTATAATGATAAATAATTTAATTAGAAGCTAGCTTTATTTAAATCATTTGATTATATTTCTATTTATCAAATTATTTATTTAGGTGTTAATTTAATAAGTATTTAATATCTAATTACATTAATAATTATCTAATTAATTAGTTAACTTTTTCTAAAATAACTAATTATTTAATAAATACTCCTACCAATGATTAATTAATTTTTAAAGTGTTATTTAATTAAGTTTAATTATTAATTACATAATTAATCATTTAAATATTCTACTAATAATTAATTATTATTTATATGTTATATAATAATTATTTCTGTTTGAAATTATATTAATTAAACTATTTATTTTAATTTTTTATTAATAATTATTTAATCTATCTGGGATTTGCTTTTCATCTTATCTATTTCTTCATTACTGTTGCTTTTTCTCATCACCATTTGCATAAATATATTTTTTTAAAATATAACCATTTGCATAAATATCAACTGCAATTAATAGATTTCCTAGCTATTGCTACGTAGAAATGTACCATCTAGATTTAGCAAAAACCAGTAGAACCTCCTACCTAGGGGTGTCAATTTTTTATACGACCCGAAACCCGAACCCGAACCCAAACCGAAAAAATCCGGGTTCGGGTCAACCCGGACCTGAAATGAGTCGGGTTCAAGTTCAACAAATCAACCCGTTTTATAAATCGGGTCGGGTTGACCCAACAACCTGAAATTGACCCGAAATTAACATGAAAACTCATATTTGACACGAAAACCCGAGATTGACCCGTTTTGACCGAAAAATCGAAGATAGACTTGATTTTTGACCCGAAAACTAACAATTTTGGGTCAACCTTGGGTCATTCGTGTCGGGTCGGGTAACCCGAATCGGGTCGGGTTCGGGTCCGAAAACCTGACCTGTTTTTAAAACCGGGTCGAGTTCAAGTTGACCCGAATAATGTCAGATCAATTTCGGATTCGACCCGAATCTGACCAGTTGACCCGAATTGACACCCCTACTCCAACCTTCAATACTTAGACTGAATGCCCAATAAATTCTTTCAAATCTATGTGAATCAGGAGAATGTATCTGTACATAGTGCCAGGCATGAAAAAAACAATGACTTTCATAAAGAAATTAACTGTATGATATGACTCTTTTCAACTATCAAAAACAACCGTTAACATTTTCCTTCTTGCATCTCCTGCCTTCATGTACAAAACTCTGATGTTGAATTTAGATCTAACATGCCCAATTATCTCTCTAGGTTTTGGGTCAATCTAATGTCAAATGGTAGGCAGGACAAAACAACTTATTTAAGTTGGTACATGACATGGGTTATATTATGTTTATTGAAAGCACCAATTGACGCGATCTAAGGCATAATATCCTAGAGCACCAACAGAGTGTCTTCATGAAAAAACATTTTGTACAGATCCGGATGACGTCTAGCAACCAACCAGAACAAGACATGTCACTTTTTTTTGCCCGGTACCGTTGTGTGCCTAATGATGTGGCACATTCTAACTGGTCTTCGAACCTTCCGGTGTCTGCACAGAATAATTTCTCGTCATCCGGTAAAAATCAGACATATTTACCAATATGATGTTTAGAGTTATTGCTTTCATAATATTTTGAAGAAAAAAATTTTCCAATGCTGATGTAGTCAAAAGTAAGCAAAAAAAATTAGGAGGTCCCTAATTTTTTTGCTAGGTCCGTAATTTTTTTGATAGAAAAACAAGACTTTACTAGGATAAAGAAATTACAAGAAATAGATAAAATAAGAGATAACACAACTTTTTTATAACAAAAAGACTTACAAACTTATGACTCTTACAAACTTGACACAATCCCAAATTAAAGACAACAACTTTTCTAAACTTGTTTTGTCTTGAGAAGAAGGATACATTTGGAAGGGTACTTGTGGAGAGACGAAAGAGATTAGAAGCCCGAGAAGAAAGAGTAGAAGCTAGCAAGCTTTCCTATAGGAGAAGGAAGAGAAGTTGGACAAAGCTCGCAAGCTTTTCCAAATAAACCCGCAGGTTATTGTGGACCTCCGAAAGAGTACCGCGCGAACGGGTCAATTGGAAGGGACATATTGGATCGTGCATACGACTAACCATTGAAGATAAAGGCTGTCGCCGACACATCCCGATGGGTAGCAATATACACGACCTAGTCACGGGTTTCCCCCATCTGATGCAAAAGTTCGAATGAGGTTTAGTAGATGTGGGACCGAGTTTCCCACGGGCGCAAGTCCCCGTGGTTAATTACATCCCAGGCCGGAGCCTGAGAAAACTCTTGATTAAGGATCATACATTATCCTCTCATAAAGTGGGATCGGCACGAGGGTATAGACTAGAAAATCCTACTCAAAGGGAAGAAAGGTTCGAAAGGCTGAATCAACATGCGAGCCTCATACCAACACTCGGAGGCTCTAGGGCACTAAAGAGAAACTGGAGAAAGAGATACAAGCAATCAACCACATGCGTGAGAGAAGGATAGAGGTGGCGTCATCCTGTGACGCAGATAAGTAGGATTTAGGGTCCCTGAAAAGAAGGGACCTACATACTATTTAAGGCATACTACGAGATCGAATGTAGTAGCCTCGAATCCTAAATCTAGGTTGGGCTTAGTGCTCTACAAAACACTAAGACCTGTGTCCTAGCTAATGTAATGCAAAGATCTGGACTTATCCCAGCATGGATTGAGGAGCCAGCTAACCACCTAGTCGTTTCAAAATCATGCTATCAGGTCAATTATGAAATATGGGTGAGAGGTATAGTTTATTGGAAACAGGACCGACATCTAGAGAATTTCCTAGGTGGTCCTGGACTTATGTTGGGTGAATGCCTCTAGCTAATGCAATTAAATTTTAATTAGTTGGTTACTAATGCAATGCATGCTAGTTAAAATAGCAGCTCATGAATGCTTTGAATTTTAAAAATAGTCTTAATATAAAATAATTTTTAGAAAAGACTGAGTCTCCCTAGGTCCAGCACTTCATCCTCATAAGCCAGATTATCCGGACTCTACCTGCAGGCAGGGAGATGTCTTATAATAAGAAAAGAAGAATGTAGTAATATGCATGCGACCCCGGACGATTCCGGCAGTTCCCTAGGTTCGTTAAATTTTTATGTTATTTAAAACTTAAAATTTTAAGAGTTAGTTATGAGTAGAAAAATTTTATAGTCCTTAGAGAGCCAAACAAAAATCCATGCGAAAACAAAATCGGCATGCAAGAAAAGAAACCTAAGAAAAGCAGGCAATTTCTACTGCGCAATCAGGTAAACACATCAATATAAATCCAAAAATAATCAACTAAATGGCCATAGGCAAATTGCCCTTATTACAACCCAGATATGCAGAAAGTAAAGTGGCCGGGCACCACTGCCAACAACTCGAATTTCTAAGCCTATGACAGACGCCAACGACTTTGAGTGAGATATTGGTCTTCAGGTCTTCAGTCTCCTTTAGATCACTCCTCTTTGGACTCCTTGGAACTCTCCTCCTTAGACTCCTTGGATCTCCTCGTGGCTTGAATATCCAAACGAAGAGACAATTTCCCCTTGGAAGGGGGCATTGCCTTTTCTCTTTGGATATCTAAAGCCATCCAACTCGGTCATCCAAATGGAAGAAGACTCTCCCCTTTAGGGATGTCTTCTTCTTTTGAAATCCGAGCTGGATAAGAATATCCCAACTCAAAGTTGTTTTCACAACTCTTAACAATTATTACAAATTTTTACATCAAATATAAAACAGAAAAATTCTAAAAGACCTGCATGGTTATCTTTTTATAAAAATTATCCCAAGCAGTTTATATGAAAATGAAAGTGCTAACACCAATGATCATGTGCAAAATCATGCTCTTAATTATGAGGGCTAAGCGCTCCACCTGTGCAGTTATAATTAATTTAACCCTCATTTTATTTAGAGGGAGCTGAGCAAGCACCTGCGTAAAACATTATTAGAAATCATGACGTTGCTCCCCCTTTTATTAATTTGAGCATGGCTACCTGCACGGAAGAACATTGTATATATATATATATATATATATATATATATATATATATATATATATCATTCCTAACCTAGGGGTAGATATATCGCTCATCAGATCATCCACAGAGTGCAGAAATGGTAAGCAAACATATCAATAATTTTTCAAACAGCATGCAATGAAAACTACGAAAAGCTCCGGCACAAAAAAAAAAATAAACATCCAGCGGCCTAGCCTAAATCTAGAAGTGGTGCCCTAGCAAACAATTCTATGTATGTGTAAGGCTGGTGTGGTTTGGATAGGTCTTAAGCAGGGTAGTTAGTTAAAGTTATATAGAGTTTAGGTTTGTTGGGGGTCTAAAAAAGATATTTTTAATTGAAATTTAAATATTAGTGAATTAGGTCCATTTTAATTATTTCAGTTTGTTGATCAGTTTTAAGAGCTTAGGGTATTCATATTTGAAGTTTAAATTGCATTCGCCAATTTTGGAAAGTCTCATGTCCTCTTAGGAACTAGACTAAGGGTCCAAAAAATCACTATGGGAAATAGGCTAGATTTGGGGTTTCTATCACCTTAGAATTAATTATGAATTTCTAAAGATCGGGTAATTAAAGGAATTTTCTAAATTTTTTGATGAAGGGCTGTTTTTATCGTTTTGATCCAAATCAGCTCCAAACTGATTGGAATCACTCCCAAAGGTAAGGAATTACCAGAGAAAGTGTTTCCAAGTGTTTGGAGGAGATTTGAGATTTTTCATAATTTTTAATAAATTATTAAGGGCGAAATGATAAATTTCACCTATGGTCAAATTATGGGTCAACCTGAGGTCAAACTAAGGAGCCCTATTTATCTAAGGTCAAGGATCAAATTCTGGTCAGTTTGAGGTATTATGGGTAATTTTCTGACCTAAAGTGTATTTATTATAATTTTCGGAAGGTCTCGGGCCCTATTTAGTGGGTTAATTATGATTGGTTAATTAAGGGGTCTAAAGACTCCTAAAAATTTTTAGAAAATTCTAGGAGGTTTATGATGTCACTAAGTTTAAATGTTGAAGTTTTCATGTCAATCAGGGTTCTATCATAGCCCCTAGAAAATTTCTAAGTTCGCTAGATAGGTCCTTAATTTTTGTCCTTAAGGTGTCACTACGTTATATGGGTTTGAATCAAAGTTTTAGCTAACTCTCAAGGTAATAAATGCATGGGAAACATAAACAAAATAAACACACCATGTCCTTAGATCTAGGAGAGCCTAGACTAAGTGCTCGTGATGCGACCTACACATGCAAGCTACGACGAACAAAAAAGTAAATAAAACTAAAGAAGGGATTAGTGAATGATTGAAACTCAACCATCCACTAATCCACTCCCCCATGATTGATCTTCACATATGGAACCCATTTCTAAAATTTCATGAAGTAGCAGATCTCCCAAGATTAGGATTTAATTATAAGTAATTTTAAAATAGTTTCAAAATACTTATAAATATAAATAAATATTTTGAAAAATAAAGTAATTAAAAAGTAAGTCAATTCATAATGCATAGATATAGGGAAACCCACTGACCACCCAATCGAGGTTTCAAAATGGTTTGAAAATAGTTTGTATCTTGAAAATAATCATTATACTAATTAAGTAAATAATAACTAAATAATCAAATAATGCTCCAAGATAGAAATCTGCCAAAACAGTAAAAATCAGTGACTGAAAAAATTCAAGGGGTTATACGCAAAAATCCGATTTAAAACGACGAAGATATGATTTTCCAAAGTTTGAATACGATAAAAGAATATTTTAAAATAGTGTCATTTTACTGTTTTTGGAATAACAGGAAACACACATAATTTTTATTTAAAAATAATCTTAAATTGTGCAGAATTCAAAATACACCCAAAATAAGGTGCTGTGCATCAATATCCGACTTAAAACAAGAAATTTATGATTTTTGGAAATTTACATACAATAATTAAATATTATTTAAAAATAGTATATAGGCTGTTTTAAAACAAATGCATACAGATCCAAAAATCTTAAGTAAAACTAGTTCCAGAATGTGCATAATTCAAATACGTTCAAATCAAGGTGTTGTGCGTCGAAAATGGATTTAAAACGAGAACAGTATGAATTTTTAAATTTTAAAGTAATAAAGAGATTTAAAAATAATTTAAAATAGTAAGAATTTAAAAATAATTATTAAAATAGAATAAAATAATATTTTATGAAAGTAATTATGGGATGTTTGAATTTTTGAAATTCAAAATTCATGGAGGGAATTAAGGATTTCAAATTCAAAATTCACTAAGGGAATTAAGGAGGCTTTAATGCTTCCTTAATTTTGGAGGTTGGATTTAGAATGAATTAAGTCATTCTAATTAATTCAAAATTCAATGGAGGGAAATTTAAAAAACTTTCATTAAATAGATTTTATAATTTATGAAAGAATTTGAATTTCAAATTTGAAAAAAATTGAATTCAAAGACAACTAAATTATGACAATTCAAAATTAGGAATTACTTAAAATAATAATAATATTAAACATAATAAATATAATTTTTAAATAAATAATGATAATAATAATACAACAACAACAACAACAACAAGCCTTTATCCCACTACGTGGGGTCGGCTACATGAATCCTTTTTCTCCATTGTGTCCTATTAAAAGTCAAATTCTCGTTTAAATCTAATAAAGAAAGGTCATTCCTAATATTTTCTAACCAAGTCTTTTTAGGTCTACCCCTACCTTTCTTAACATAAGTCAAATCTAATACCTCTACTCTCCTAACCGGGTCATCGGAAGGCCGTCGTTTAATGTGACCAAACCATCTAAGGCGACTCTCTCTAATCTTATCTTCTACTGGAGCTACTCCAACCTTTTCACGTATATGCTCATTTCGTATCCTATCTCTAAGGGTAAAGCGACTCATCCACCTGAGCATCCTCATCTCTGCCACACTTAACTTAGTATTATGCTTCTCTTTTAATGGCCAACATTCAGCACCATAAAGCATTGCAGGCCTCACTACCATCTTATAGAATTTTCCCTTAAGTTTGAGGGGTACATTTCTATCACATAACAAGCCCGATGCATTCCTCCACTTCAACCATCCAACTTGAATTCTGCTGATAATATCCCCATCTATTTCACCATCACTCTGAACAATAGATCCAAGATATCTAAAACGTGTACTCTTATTAATGACTTGATCGCCCAAAGTCACAATCCCCTCACTAGGTCTATTACTACTAAAATTACACTCAATATATTCCGTTTTAGATCTACTCAAGCGAAAACCTTTAGACTCTAAGGTTGACCTCCATAATTCAAGTTTACCTTCAACTCCCTCTCTAGTCTTATCAACAAGAAGAATATCATCAGCAAAAAGCATACACCAAGGTATATCCTCTTGCAAATGTCTAGTGAGAACATCCATGACTAAAGCAAAAAGATATGGGCTTAAGGCTGATCCTTGATGTAACCCAACCGAAACAGGGAAATACTTGGTCAATCCACCTTGTGTTTGAACACAAGTAATAGCTCCTGCATACATATCTTTAATGATTTGAATATAAGCATTATTAACTCCTTTCTTTTCAAGAACTCTCCATAGCACTTCTCTTGGAACTTTATCATATGCTTTTTCTAAATCAATAAATATCATATGTAGATCCTCCTTATTTTCTCTATATTTCTCCATCAAACCTCTTAATAAATGTATGGCTTCCATAGTCGACCTACCCGGCATGAAACCAAATTGATTTTGAGAAACATTAGTATCACGCCGCAACCTATGCTCCATAACTCGCTCCCAAAGTTTTAAAGTATGACACATTAACTTAATACCTCTATAATTCGCACAATCTTGTGCATCACCTTTATTCTTAAAAATAGGAATTAACACGCTCATTCTCCACTCATCTGGCATCTTTTTAGTCTTCAAAATAGTATTAAAAAGTTTAGTAAGCCATGAAATTCCTTCATCTCCTAATAATAATACTAAATTTTTTTTTAAATGAAGAAAAGAAAAGAGAAAAAAAACTTCATTCTCTCGATCGAGACATCTAAATTTAATGAAATTTTAAACATAGATTAGTATTATGAAGAGAAAGCATCGGATGATATTTGAAAGATCTAAAAAGTACTTAAAAAAATTATATAGATCTAAGTGTAGTGACCTAGATCTAAAGCTTTGAGGAATCTCACTGTTGGATCTTCAATTTCTTTATACGGTTGAGCTTGTAGATTGTCATCGTATATTTCTCTAGTTGAAATCACGATCAAACAAGCTCTGGATCAACCGGATCGAGGCCTTAGATGGATCTAGCCTTGATCTTGTCGGAGGATTGCCGCCGACGGAGTTTGACCGGTGGATTTGAGTGGAAGAAGGTGAGAGAAGTTAGAAGAGCTCTCACACCAAGAAGTTAGGGTTGAGAGTGGCTAGGGAGAGAATAGAAGTCCCCTTCTCATGAAGCCCTAAAAGAGTATTTAAATGATCAAGATCTTAGATTTATGGCTAGGATTCATCCTAAGGCTAATTAGAAGGGAATTGAGATGATTTAGCCGTCGATTTGATTGCTTGATTTAAGAACAAATTTAAGCTCATAAAAAAATTAAACATATTAAATTAAAATCAAGCTCAAAATTAGATCTAATTTGGGTCAATTTAGAATTCAACTTGATTTGCTCAAATTAACCCAATTAAATTTAAATAAAATGACGACTTATATCATAACAAACTCGACGTGGCCAAGGCGGACTAATCGAGTTTAATCAAACCCGATCGAGCCTTATTCGGCTCAACTCAAGTTGATTCGTGCTCGAATTGAACCCGATGGAACTTAATTAAATCAATCAAAGGCTCCCCAACGACACTCGAATGAAAATCGAGGTCAACAAACGGACACCCAATAGGAGCGACGAACAACTAGTGAACCGCTCGTGTTGGCGTTGACCGACCATGTCATAGAAAGTAGAGTGAAAAACATGAATGTGAAAGTATCAAAGAGGTGGAAGAAAAAGTAGAGAACTCTTTTCCTGGCCTTACCCTATAGCGAGGGCAGAGCCTAGGATAGAGTGAAAAAAACAGCAGTGCACAAGTAAAGTATCACCAAAATGGTGAACTGGTAGTAGGGTCTTCTCCTGACCTTACCCTTTGACAAGGGTAGAGCCAAGAATATAACCAACAGTAAAAATCACCTAAAAAGGTGAAAGCAATGTAAGGGGATTCTCCTATAGCCTTGCCCTATAGCAATGGAAAAGCAGAAAGGAGAATCAAAAAGTAAAGGTCACCACTATGGTGAAAAAGGTAAAGAAATTCTCTCTTAGCCTTGTCCTATAGCAGGGGTAGAGCCGAGAGAAGAACCAAAAGTAAAGTAGCAAAAGCATACCAACTATCTGTTTAACTATATCGAATCAGCAGAATAAAAGGTAAAAGTGTCACATATCCTCCTGCTCATCTCATAGCAGTGGATTGGGGTGACTCAATATCTGTCTGACCAAATCGGGTCAGCAAACAAAGGAATCACAAAGCCTAGTGTCTGTCTAATCGGAACCAGACACTCAGAGAAAAAGGGTGGCGAGGAGTTCCTGGCAGGTGCTCTGTCAGGCCCTCTCTATCAAATAAGTCGATGTCCACTCAGCGCATATGCCTACAGTAGGACAAAAGAAAAAGAAAACCTCTGCCCGGTGTATGTGCCTGCAGTAGGGTCTCTATTTGGCGCATATGCTAAAAGAAGTGTAACGGTAGAACACTCAACACAGTCATCTGGTGCATATGCCAGCAATGATGTGGAGAGGAAAGGGTCACCTCTGCTTGGTGTATGTACATGCAGCAGAGTCCCTACCCGGCGCATATGCCTGTAGTATGATAAAGAAAAAGTACTCAACATAATCACCCGACGCATGTGCCTGTAATGATATGAGGAGAAAAAAATGTTGAGGAAAGCCTCCTAGGGACTCTATCAGGCTCTCTCAACTAGAAAAACCCTAATATCCACCAGGCGCATATGCCTGCACTAGGATAGAAGGGAAAGAAAGGTCACCTCCGCCCGGTGTATATGCCTGTGGCAGAGTCTCTACATGGCGCATATGCCTTTAGTAGAATAAAGACAAAACACTCAACACAATTATCTAGCGCATATGCCAGCAATGAGGTGAAGAGGAAAGGTGGTGAGGAATGCCTCCCAGGGACTCTGTCGGGCTCTCTCAACTAGAAACCTAATATCCACTCGGCGCATATGCCGACAGTAGGATAAAAGGAAATGAAAGGTCACCTCTGCCCGGTGTATGTGCCTGTGGCAGAGTCTCTACTTTGCGCATATGTCTTCAGTAGAATAAAGACAAAACACTCAACACAATCATCTGGCGCATATGCCAGCAATGATGTGAAGAGGAAAGAGTGGTGAGGAATGCCTCCCATTGACTCTGTCGGGCTCTCTCAATCAGAAGTCTCATATCCACCCGGCGCATATGCCGGCAGTAGGATAAAAGGTAACGAAAGGTCACCTTTGCCTGGTATATGTGCCTGTGGCAGATTCTCTACTTGGCACATATGCCTTTAGTAGAATAAAGACAAAATACTCAACACAATCATCTGGCGCATATGCCAGCAATGATGTGAGGAGGAAAGAGTGGTGAGGAATGCCTCTCAGGGACTCTATCGGGCTCTCTTAACTAGAAACCTAATATCCACCCGGCGCATATGCCGGCACTAGGATAAAAGGTAACGAAATGTCACCTCTGCCCGGTGTATGTGGCTGTGGCAGAGTCTCTACTTGGCGCATATGCCTATAGTAAAATAAAGACAAAACACTCAACACAATCATCTGGCGCATATGCCAGCAATGATGTGAAGAGGAAAATGGTGGTGAAGAATGTCTCCTAGGGACTCTGTTGGGCTCTCTCAACTAGAAACCTAATATCCACTCGGTGCATATGCCTGCAGTAGGATAAAATGGAAAGAAAGGTCACCTCCGCCCGGTGTATGTGCCTGTGGCAGAGTCTCTACTTGGCGCATATGCGTACAGTAGAATAAAGACAACACTCAACACAATCATCTGGCGCATATGCCAGCAATGATGTGAAGAGAAAAAGGTGGTGAGGAATGCCTCTCAGGGATTCTGTCGGGCTCTCTCAACTAGAAACCTAATATCCACTCGGCGCATATACCGACAGTAGGATAAAAGGAGATGAAAGATCACCTCTGCCCGGTGTATGTGCCTGTGGCAGAGTCACTACTTGGCGCATATGCCTACAGTAGAATAAAGACAAAACACTCAACACAATCATCTGGCGCATATGCCAGCAATGATGTGAAAAGGAAAGAGTGGTGAGGAATGCCTCCTAGGAAATCTGTCGGGCTCTCTCAACTAGAAACCTAATATCCATCCGGCGTATATGCCGGCACTAGGATAAAAGGTAAGAAAAGGTCGCCTCTGCCAGGTGTATGTGCTTGTGGCAGAGTCTCTACTTGGCGCATATGCCTATAGTAGAATAAAGACAAAACACTCAACACAATTATTTGACGCATATGTCGGTCATGATGTGAAGAGGAAAGAGTGGTGAAGAATGCCTCCTAGAGACTCTGTCGGACTCTCTCAACCAGGTAACTAAAGCCAACTATCCATCCGTTAATATCAAAACAGTGGGGTAGAAGGCCTAGGTCATCTCATCATCGACCTAACACAGATTAGTGTAGAGATATGAGAAAGAAAGGAAATGTACATGTAAAAAAAAATTAATGGTAGAGTTATTTAAGGAATCTCAAGCTAGCGTTCTGGTAACCACATGGTAGAGGACAAATCGTCGTGGCCATGAGTATCCAAATGCCGTCGAGATCTCTTAAAGAGCCCTGACCCTACACAAAAGGGGAGGAAGACATCAGAACGATGTTTCCCAAACAAAGATGGAAGAGATACACCCTCAGTGGAGGGCGCATAGGGGTAATCTCATTCCAAAGGAGTACAGAGAACTGAAATAGTGAGGGGGCACCTCTACTACAGAAGGTAGGACTAAACCTAGTAACAAAAATATTCCTCAAAGAGGCTACAGTGGTAAACCCATACCAGCTGATGGGAACCCTGTAAGAAGTAGGAGTAGTACCAAAACACCCAAGGGACCTCTCCGACAGCTAGGAGTGGGGTCTCAATGGAGAAACAAATGGAAGAAGTATCCGAAATTGTTGACTCTTTACTAGAGAATCAAAGCTCAAGAAATATGTGATGACAGCATCTAAGGCATGATGCTTTGTATCACCAGCTAGAAGAAAAAAAGAGTCAAAGTAGTGAGGGAGTATCCTCTCTACTGAGGGCAATGACTCTGAGTAAGTAAAATCTCACAATGGTAACACCCACACAAACTAGTGGGACCCTGTGGGAAATGAAAGTGACTTCAACTCATTCATAAGACTAATCCGACGACTGAGCCTAGTATATGAATGATAGGATTGGTCACGAAAAGGAGTAGAAGAACTAAACTTCTGCGAGAAGATCAAAGTTCTCAAAGTAGTGACGCTAATGTCCGAGGCGAGGTATACCGCATCACTACTAGTAGAGCAGCTCTAGGTAGTAAAGGGAACACCCTCACTACCTGAGAACAGTAATCATGAATAGAAATTATAAAGCATTAGAAGGGTCACAGTGGTAACACCTACCCTAATTAGGTAGGACCCTGTGGGGAGAAAGAACAACAGAACAACATTCATAGAACTACCCTAGCAGCTAAGAGTAGGTTATAAATGATGAAGTGAGTAAAGAAACTAAGGAGCTGATCTTCCGCTAGAAAATCAAAGCTCCTAAGGATGTAATGCTAACACTTAAGGTAAGATGTACTACATCACAACTGAGGAAACAACTCTAGGTAGTAAGAGGACATCCTTATTACCGAGGAAGGCAACCATGAATGAAATTGATGATTACCAAAAAGGGTCACAAGAGTAACACCAACCCCAACTGGGTAGGACCCTGTGAGAAGCAAAAATAACAAAACAACATTCATAGAGCTACTCTAATAGCTAAGAGTAGGGTACGAATGTTGAAGTGTGTACAGATCCCAAGGAGTCAATTTTTGACTAGAAAATCAAAATTTCTGAGGATGTGATGCTAACATCTGAGGCAAAATGTACTACATCACAACAAGAGAGACAACTTTATGTGACAAGAGAGTATACCTGACACATAGTATAGTAATCATGGGTGAAATCCACAACCATCAGAAGGTCACAGTGGTAACACCTACCCTAAACAGGTAGGACCCTGTGCCGAGTAAAAGTGACACCATCACATTTAGAGGACCACTCTGGCAGCTCAGAGCGGTGCATGAATGGGAGAGTAAATTGCTGAAATATGGCAGAAGAAGATTGGTCCTTCCTCAGAAAGACTCAAGTCCACAAGGTAGTGATGTTAACATTCAAAACACAATGTACTACATCACTTAGCAAAGATATTTAAAGTTGTGGAAAATCATATTCAGATATGTGTGCTTTCATCCTTGAGGCAGACACCAAGGCACCTAAAAGGAGAGAGAAGAAAAAGAACTTTAGGGAACGCATGCGCTTAGAGAGTATTACTGGGTTCCTCCTGTAACAAGGGCAACCGATTTGGCTCTACTAAGATCTCCCCTCATTTTATCACATGTATATTTTTTTATTTTTTTTAAGAGAATTATGATTTGGTTTTGATATTCCAGACCATATTCATCACATGAACAAAACTGAGGAGAGAGAAAATCACACAGGATATTATAAGAAAGTAAATCATTGATTTTAGTAACCCATACCACATTCAACTCATGTGAATGAATTGAGGAGCATAATCATAGTGAAATTGATGTATAACCAAGATCAACATCAGAATGGTGTGGACCCAGTATCCTGCCTCCAAAAGAGTTTAAATTAATGACTCTAGCATCCCTAATCACATTCAATCCATATGAATGGACTAGGGCTACATCTATTAGATCAAGACTGATAGGAAGAGGAGAAACTCATAGGGATAATGGCTCGTTATCACCTCACCTGACTAACATAGGTGGATATGAACCCAGTATACTCTCTCAAAAGAGTCTAATCTAAAAAGACTATGACATCCCCGATCAGATTCAACTCATGTGAATGGACTGGGTGCTTCGACTATCAGAGTAGGACTGATATGAAGAAGAGAATCTCATCCTAGAAGAGAATCAACATCACCAAACTTAATAAAAGTAGGAGGGTGTGGACCCAATATCACATCTCTAAATGGTCTAAATCAATGACTTAGATACTTCCTATCACATTCATTTCATATGAATATATTGGGCTTCAACTATCAGAGTAGGGCTGACAGGAAGGAGCGATTCACTTTCTAATAAAGAATCAACATCACCGATCCTAACAAATGCAGGAGGGTGTGGACCCAATCAAAAGTGATAAATGAGCACATATCCTAAATGAGTTTAGTACTTAACTCCCTTTGATCTTAAAAAGAACCTCAATTTAAATTTACTAACTCAAATTAAGCTCCATACTAGCTAAATCGTGACATCTCACTTATATGAGTATTTTTCTCTTTTGAATTGAAATCTAATTCAAAAAGAGATTTAAATTAGAAAAAGAAATTTAATTTTTTCTATTTCTTGTATGAGTGTATTTCCATATCTTATATGATATCATTGCATAGTGACGAATTCAAAATCATAATTTTTAGACTCAAGTATCAAAAATATCAAAATGATATAGATTTTCTGAGATTTAGAGGTTTACTAGAAAGGGAAGTCAACTTTTGGGCTCATTTGATTTACTAGAATGATTTTCTCATTTATTTTGACTCATTTAATTTACTCAACACTTTTGGGCTCTTTGAGCCACTTTCTCAACTTTTATGTGCTTTGCACAACTCTCAATTGCTTGATACATTTTGTGTATCTTTCATTTTTGGCGCTTTGCGCATTTTTTTACTTTTTGTAACTGGCTTCCTTTTCCAAACCTCTAAAAGCAAACTATTTCTCAGTTGTAAGATCATCTTCCAAATACAAGAGAAGAAGACTTACTTCTCTTTGGTAAGAAAGAAGGATCTACAAAATAAATCCTATCCTCTGATAAGAATGAACAGCTTGATTATAAAAATTATGAAGTTTCATTCATTAATACACTATAATTATCTATGAGATAGATAATTACAAGATAATAGAGAAAATTTTTATTTCTAAATCCAATTTCAATTTGAAAAAAGATTTTAATTCAAAAGAAGAAATCTCTCCACCACTAGAATGAGGTAGAGAGATCATACTCTTTTATGAGTCATCACTATAAACTAGTAGAGCTAGTGAAATCAAATGAGTCAAAATAAATGAGAAAATCATTCTTTTTTTTTTCTTTTATTAATTAATCATCAATATAAGGGAGAACGAGGTCATTCAGCCTAAGTGGTGGAATGGGGCATGTCTTCCCTACTGAGGTTACAATCATTTTTTTTATCTCTCTAGTACAAGTGAAAGCAAAAAAAAAATGTGCTCATCTGGCACTGCAACATAAGGAAGAAAAGTAAAACAAATGCTAACAAAGAAGCTGGAGTGACAACTATCAATTTGGCCTTGAGAGGCCTCCTCTCAACTGACTCTAAACTCTGTACAGCTTACTTAATAATATGCTGGGTCTTCTTGGAGAGTGCTAACTGTCACTCTCCCTCAGAACTGTGGAGCGATCTACCACTATTGCCCTGACTGTAAGTCTAACTATCATTGTAGATGGGATTGTGGCTGGGATTGAAGATCATCTGAACTGTCTGAGTAGCTACTGATCTCGGAGATCCTCCTATCTCGGGGTCTTTCTGCTCATCCTGGTCTTCGGGCTCTATCTATTCATCCAAGTGACCTCGACGAGTAGTCTCACAGACATGGTGTACTGATATATCCTCATCTAACTCATCCTCAAATGAGTCATTCTCTAAAAAAATCCGATGGAGTGCCTCTATGTAGGAACTCATAGGGGAAGTGATCCTATGAGTACTGGGAGCTAAAGGTGTCTCAACTCGATCCGATGACCCAACAGGAGTAACTATTGCATCCTCATCACAAGTCATCGGGACCGCTTCGGTCTCGAAAGGAACTACTAAGTCTATCAGATCATCTGCCTCATCTAACTGCTTCGTCTCTGATAACTGGTCTATCCTAACTATCGGAACTAGGTCGACAGGGGTGTCCACCTGTCGTCGCCTCCAGACCCATCTCGTACGGCGGGGCACTGTACTGACAACTGGCTGCTCTAGGCCACTACCTTTGAACTGATCTGAGGCCGGGCAGGCTCCTGCTGCTGTCTCCGTCCTCGACGACGTGGGCGTCGTCCTACCACAGGAGCAACTGCTGACGGCCTGGCAACCGGAACTGTCTGCACTGGCTGCTGGGGTGTCTGCCCCCTCTGCCAACTGTAAAGTCTCCTCACAGTCTGTCGTCGTAACTGAAAGGTAGCCCGAGAAATCTGACGGAGTAAGCCCTCCCGACTGACGGACCCTCTGCCACGAGCTAAGCGGACGATGTTCTGAATCCTCTAGGTGAGGGCTCGGACACCAGCGTCCCTGGGTACCCTAGCTCGGGGTAGAGTAGTGACGACAGGAGGAGCCGCCGCTATGCGGGCAACATCCTCCTCATCACCACTATGCGTCAACGGGGAGAAGCGTCCTCCCTGAACTGCCTCCAACTTGGGGGCTACCATCACTTATGGAGCAGGTACAACAACAACTGGACGTGACCTCCGCTGCCTGGGAGCCACTCTCCTCTGCCTCTGAACTAACTCGTCATGAACGATGGCATCGGTCATCCGCTGCCTCTCTGTCTCTGACGCAGCTAGATGCAACCTCCTATTCCTATTCCTCCGGACCCTTCTCCAGATGCCGGAGATGGAGGAAGAGGGGACATCTGAACCCACTTCCTGGGTGGCAGGGGGAATAGGGACGGCTGGAAGTGCCGGGTCTGCCTGGCAGTCTCGGGGTGAGAAAGCCGAGCAAAAACAAAAACTCGGCCAGAAGAAGGTGAAGACAACTCGGTTTGGGCACCCCTCTTCCTAATGGAAGTGAGAGGGGCAACCCGAACGCGAGATACTTCCGCCGAAACAGCGGGAGTAACAACAGCAGCAGATTACCGGCGTTGAGGGGCCGGGGCAGCCCGTGCAATAGGAGCGGCTTGCACAGGTTGCTTGACCGCTACACGAACAGGTGGAACAACTGCAGCAGGCTGCTGGCGCTGAGGGGCCGGGGCAACCTGAGCAGCAGGAGCGGCAGGCGCAGGTGGCCTGACCGCTGGACGAACTGGAACTAGATGTGGCCTAGGCACTGGTCGCCTAACCACAGCGCGCACTGGCTGCGCAAGTATAGGAACGGGACGAGCAAATACTCGGGCTGTCCGCCGAGCAGCTGGTCGTCCGAAAGAGCGCATGGCTACGCGTCCTCTCCTCTGAGGATGAGAGAATGCAGCATCCTCCGCCGGAGTCGGCCCGCCAAGAGTGACGAAGGCCGAGTCAGTGAAGGAACCAAAAGTGATCCCTCCAACTGGCGGACTAACGAGCAGGAACTCAGGGAGAGTCACCAGCGCGTCCGAACCGAAAGCAAAAATAACGGAAGGCACGAAAAAAGTCATGACACTGCTACCAAGAAAACAAATTTAAAAGGTTAGAAATCATGATTAAAACTAGAAAAGAAGGATTTGATAAGAATAGATAGGAATTGATATAGATTTGATAAGGAATGGATAAAATATGGAATAGCCTACTATGCTGAAAAGAAGTAGGGGGAACCCCAGCTAAAGGGGAGAAACCCTAACTAAGAGTGGGACGGACCTAATCTAAGGAGTACCAATCTCAGAGTACACATAAGAAAGGATAATATATAATCCAAAGATGGAGAGAGAAACTGGTCCCACCGTGATCGTCAGAAACCTGTGGACCTCCGAAAGAGTACCGCGCGAACGGGTCAATTGGAAGGGACAGATTGGATCGTGCATACGACTAACCATTGAGGATAGAGGCTGTCGCCAACACATCCTGATGGGTAGCAATATACACGACCTAATTACGGGTCTCCTCCATCCGATGCAAGAGTTCAAATGGGATTTAGTAGATGTGAGGCCGAGTTTCCCACGGGCGCAAGCCCCGTGGTTAATTACATCCCAGACCGGAGCTTGAAAAAACTCTCGATTAAGGATCATACATTATCCTCTCCTAAAGTGGGATCGGCACAAAGGTATAGACTAGGAAATCCTACTCAAATGGAAGAAATGTCCGAAGGGCTGAATCAACATGCGTGGCTCATACCAACATTCGGAGGCTCTAGGGCACTAAAGAGAAACTGGAGAAAGAGAGACAAGCAATCAACCACATGCGTGAGAGAAGGATGGAGGTGGCGTTATCCTGTGACGCAGATAAGTAGGATTTAGAGTCCCTAAAAAGAAGGGACCTATCTACTATTTGAGGCATACTACGAGACCGAATGTAGTAGCCTTGAATCCTAAATCTATGTTGGGCTTAATGCTCTACGAAACACTAAGACCCGTGTCCTTGCTAATGCAATGTAAAGATCTGGACTTATCCCGGCCTGAATTGGGGAGCCAGCTAACCACCTAATCGCTTCAAAACCATGCTATCAGGTCAATTATGAAAGAGTTTATTGAAAATAGGGCCAACATCTAGAGAATTTTCTAGGTGGTCCTGGACTTATGTTGGTGAATGCCCCTAGCTAATGCAATTAAATTTTAATTAGTTAGTTACTAATGCAATGCATACTAGTTAAAATGTCAGCTCATGAATGCTTTGGATTTTAAAAACAGGCTTAATATAAAATAATTTTTTAGAAAAGACTGAGTCTCCCTATGTCCGGCACTTCATCCTCATAGGCCAAATTATCCGGACTCTACCCGCAGGCAGGGAGATGTCTTATAACAAGAAAAGAAGAATGCAGTAATATGCATGCGACCCCGGACGATTCCGACAGTTCCCTAGGTTCGTTAAGTTTCTATGTTATTTAAAACTTAAAATTTTAAGAGTTATTTATAAGTAGAAAAATTTTATAGTACTTAGAGAGCCAAACGAAAATCCAGGCGAAAACAAAATCTGCATGCAAGAAAAAAAATCTAAGAAAAGCAGGCAATTTCTACTGCGCAATCAGGTAAACACATCAATATAAATCCAAAAATAATCAACTAAATGGCCATAGGCAAATTGCCCTTATTACAACCCAGATATGCAGAAAGTAAAGTGACCGGGCACCACTGCCAACAACCCGAATTTCTAAGCCTATGACAGACGTCAACGACTTTGAGTGGGATATTGGTCTTCAGGTCTTCAGTCTCATTTGGATCACTCCTCCTTGGACTCCTTGGAACTCTCCTCCTTAGACTCCTTGGATCTCCTCGTGGCTTGAATATGCAAACGAAGAGATAATTTTTCCTTGGAAGGGGCATTGCCTTTTCTCTTTGGATATTTAAAGTCATCCAACTCGGTCTTCCAAATGGAAGAAGACTCTCCCCTTTAGGGATATCTTCTTCTTTTGAAACCCGAACTGGATAAGAATATCCCAACTCAAAATTGTTTTCACAACTCTTAACAATTATTACAAATTTTTACATCAAATATAAAATAGAAAAATTCTAAAAGACCTGCATGGTTATCCTAATAAAAATTATCCCAAGCAGTTTATATGTAAATGAAAGTGCTAACACCATTGACCCTGTGTCAAGCCATGCTCTTAATTATGAGGGCTAAGCGCTCCACCTATGCAATTATAATTAATTTAACCCTCATTTTATTTAGGGGGAGCTGAACAAGCAACTGCGTAAAACATTATTAGAAATCATGACGTTGCTCCCCCTTTTGTTAATTTGAGCATGACCACCTACACGGAAGAACAGTGTATATATATATATCGTTCCTAACCTAGGGGTAGATATATCGATCATCAGATCATCCACAGAGTGCAGAAATGACGAGCAAACACATCAAGAATTTTTCAAACAACATGCAATGAAAACTTCGAAAAGCTCCAGCATACAATAAAAAAAATAAACATCCAGCGGCCTAGCCTAAATCTAGAAGTGGTGCCCTAGCAAATAATTCTATGTGTGTGTAAGGCTGGTGTGATTTGGATAGGTCCTAAGCAGGGTAGTTAGTTAAAGTTATGTAGAATTCAGCTTTATTGGGGGTCTGAAAAAGATATTTTTAATTGTAATTCAAATATTAGTGAATTAGGTCCATTTTAATTATTTCAGTTTATTGATCAGTTTTAAGAGCTTAGGGTATTCATATTTGAAGTTTAAATTGCATTCGCCAATTTTGGAAAGTCTCAGGTCCTCTTAGGAACTAGACTAAGGGTCCAAAAAGTCACTATGGGAAATAGGCTAGGTTTGAGGTTTCTATCACCTTAGGAAAATGTTAGACCTTAATACGATTAGTTAGACATGTAGTATACTAAAATCGGAATTTTCTAGGCAAAGTTATAAATTTTCTAAGTTTCAGGCCCTAAATGAACTAGAGTTGACCAAAAAGTTGACTTTCTAATTTAGGTGAGTTTCTGGAATCCTGATATTTTTAACAAATACTAGACCCTAATAGGAGTCTAATGCAAGTGAGTTTGCCTAATTTGAAATTTTCTACACTTAGTTATAAATTTTTAAACATCAGGTAATTAAAGGAATTTTCTGATGAATGGCTATTTTTATCATTTTGATCCAAATCAGCTCCAAACTGATTGGAATCACTCCCAAATGTCAGGAATTACTAGAGAAAGTGTTTCCAAGTGTTTGGAGGAGATTTGGGATTTTTAATAATTTTTAATGAATTATTAAGGGCAAAATGGTAAATTCCACTTATGGTCAAATTATGGGTCACCATGAGGTCAAACTAAGGAGCCCTATTTATCTAAGGTCAAGGATCAAATTCTGGTCAGTTTGATGTATTATGGATAATTTTCTGACCAAAAGTGTATTTATTATAATTTCCCGAAGGTCTCGGGGCCCTATTTAGTGGGTTAATTAGGGTTGGTTAATTAAGGGGTCTAAAGACTCCTAAAAATTCCTAGAAAATTCTGGGAGTTTTATGATGTCACTAAGTTTAAATGTTGAAGTTTTCATGTCAATCAGGGTTCTATCCTAGCCCCTAGAAAATTTCTAAGTTCGCTAGACAGGTCCTTAATTTTTGTCCTTAAGGTGTCACTACGTTATATGGGTTTGAATCAAAGTTTTAGCTAACCCTCAAGGTAATAAATGCATGAGAAACATAAACAAAATAAACACATCATGTCCTTAGATCTAGGAGAGCCTAGACTAAGTGTTCGTGGTGCAACCTACACATGCAAGCTACGACGAACAAAAAAGTAAATAAAACTAAAGAAGAGATTAGTGAATGATTAGAACTCAACCATCCACTAATCCACTCCCCCATGATTGCTCTTCACATCTGGAGCCCATTTCTAAAATTTAATGAAGTAGCGGATCTCCCAAAATTAGGATTTAATTATAAATAATTTTAAAATAGTTTCAAAATATTTATAAATATAAATAAATATTTTGGAAAATAAAGTAATTAAAAAGTAAGTCAATTCATAATGCATAGATATAGGGAGACCCACTGACCACCCAATCGAGGTTTCAAAATGGTTTGAAAATAATTTGTATCTTGAAAATAATCATTATACTAATTAAGTAAATAATAATTAAATAATCAAATGGTCCAAGATAGAAATCTGCCAAAACAGTAAAAATCAGTGACTGAAAATAATCTTAAAATAAAATTCATATTTTTCTGAAAAATTCAAGGGGTTATACGCAAAAATCCGATTTAAAACGATGAAGATATGATTTTCCGAAGTTTGAATACGATAAAAGAATATTTTAAAATAGTGTAATTTTACTGTTTTTGAAATAACAGAAAACACGAACATAATTTTTATCTAAAAATAGTCTTAAACTGCGCAGAATTCAAAATACACCCAAAACAAGGTGCTGTGCATCAAAATCCGACTTAAAACAATAAAGTTATGATTTTTGGAAATTTACATACAATAATTAAATATTATTTAAAAATAGTATATTGGATGTTTTAAAACAACTGCATACATATCCAAAAATCTTAAGTAAAACTAATTCCACAATGTGCAGAATTCAAATACTTTCAAATCAAGGTGTTGTGCGTCGAAAATAGATTTAAAACGAGAACGATATGAATTTTTAAATTTTAAAGTAATAAAGAGATTTAAAAATAATTTAAAATAGAAAGAATTTAAAAATAATTATTAAAATAGGATAAAATAATATTTTATGAAAGTAATTATGGGATGCTTGAATTTTGAAATTCAAAATTCATGGAGGGAATTAAGAATTTCAAATTCAAAATTCATGGAGGGAATTAAGACGGCTTTAATGCTTCCTTAATTTTAGAGGTTGGATTTAGAATGAATTAAGTCATCCTAATTAATTCAAAATTCAATAGAGGGAAAATTTAAATTTAAAAAACTTTCATAAATAGATTTTATAATTTATGAAAGAATTTGAATTTAAAATTTGAAAAAATTTAAATTCAAAGACAAACTAAATTATGACAATTCAAAATTAGGAATTACTTAAAATAATAATAATATTAAACATAATAAATATAATTTTTAAATAAATAATGATAATAATAATGCTAAAAAAAAATTTAAATGAAGAAAAGAAAAGATAAACAAAAACTTCATTCTCTCGATCGAGACATCTAAATTTAATGAAATTTTAATCATAGATTAGTATCATGAAGAGAAAGCATGGGGTGATATTTTAAAGATCTAAAAAGCACTTAAAAAAATTTATATAGATCTAAGTGTAGTGACCTAGATCTAAAGCTTTGAGGAATCTCACCGTTGGATTTTCAATTTCTTTATACGGTTGAGCCTGTAGATTGTCCTCGTATATTTCTCTAGTTGAAATCACGATCAAACAAGCTCTAGATCAACCGGATCGAGGCCCTAGATGGATCTAGCCCTAATCTCGTCGGAGGATTGCCGCCGACAGAGTTTGACCAGTGGATTTGAGTGGAAGAAGGTGAGAGAAGTTAGAAGAGCTCTCACACCAAGAAGTTAGGGTTGAGAGTGGCTAGGGAGAGAATAGAAGCCCCCTTCTCATGAAGCCCTAAAAGAGTATTTAAATGATCAAGATCTTAGATTTATGGCTAGGATTCATCCTAAGACTAATTATAAAGGAATTGAGATGATTTAGCTGTCGATTTGATTGCTTGATTTAAGAACAAATTTAAGCTCATAAAAAAAATTAAACATATTAAATTAAAATCAAGCTCAAAATTAGATCTAATTTGGGTCAATTTAGAATTCAACTTGATTTGTTCAAATTAACCCAATTAAATTTAAATAAAATGACGACTCATATCATAACAAACTCGACGAGGCCAAGGCGGACTAATCGAGTTTAATCAAACCCAATCGAGCCTAATTCGGCTCAAATCAAGTTGATTCGTGCTCAAATAGAACCCGATGGGACTTGATTAAATCAATCAAAGGCCCCCAACGACACTAGAATGAAAATCGAGGTCAACAGTTATGGCTTCCAAAAATCACATCATACGCTCCTTATAACATCCCAAACATCTCCTATTTATAGGACCAAAGAGGGCAGCCAAATAGCCCTTTAAAACTACTAATTAATCTTATTAAAAGGGGCAATTGAAAGAACAAAATTTCAGTCCAGATTTCTGTCCAGAAAAAGTCTAGAAATATGTCCAAAACAGCAAAAATTGCATATAAATCAGGGAAAAACTCATGGAATTCTCCCCCAAACAGCCACCAAATCAGTCCCCATACGGCACAGCAAAAACAGAGAAGAAATCCCACAGATTCCAAGCAGAAAACCGCAGAACCGAACAGCCCAGCACGGAACCGAGAAGCCAGATGCAAGAACCAAAGAGGCATAGGCACTGGAACACCTCCCAGCACAGGAAACCAAGGGACAAACACATGAATAGACCTGTCAATTTCGGGTTACGGGTCGGGTTCGGGTCAACCCGAAATTGACCCGGTATTATTCGGGTTCGGGTCGACCCGACCCGTTTTTTCAAACGGGTCGATTTTCTGGACCCGAACCCGACCCGCTTCGGGTTCGGGTCGGGTTCGGGTCAACCCGACCCCACATATTTCATCCAAATCTCGGGACGGCGAAAGCCTCGGGACGCCCGTGTGACCGTGTCACTGTCAGTTCCGTCCTCGCGTCCTCGGGACGGCGAAAGCCTCGGGACGACGCGGTATGAAGAAACGCCGGACGCCGGACGCCGGACGGCGGAACTACGGCTAAGCGCCTGAGCCGCTGAGGCACGGACGACGGGCCGACGGCAGCCGAGGCTGAGTCACGGTCTCACGGACGCGGTCACGGCGAAAGCCTCCTGCCTCCGTGCCTTTCACAGTCGCACGCGGTCACGCGACTCACGCCCACGCGGGTCGTACCGCGCTGGGCAGACGGGGCAGGCGCCAGGCGGCTCGAGGCTGGGGCAGCTCGGGCAAGGGCGGGCTGGGGCAGCGGGCAGCTCGGGCTGGGGCAGCGGGCAGCTCGGGCAAGGGCGGGAATCAAATTTGTTTAAATTAAACGGGTTTTCGGGTTGACCCGGCAACCCGTCGGGTCAACCCGAACCCGACCCGTTTTTGTAAACGGGTCGGTTTCCCGGACCCGAACCCGACCCGCTTCGGGTTCGGGTCAACCCAAACCCGAAAATTTCGGATCGGGTTCGGGTCGGGTTTTCGGGTCGGGTCCAATATTGACAGGTCTACACATGAACCAAACAGCAGCCGCGGGAACCAAATGGCAAGGCACGAGAGAATCAGCCAGCACAGGAAAACGAAAAGACAGGGGAGGAGAAGAGACTCTAGTGGAGAAATCAAAGAGACACAAGAAGAAACCAAAGAGACAAAGAAAAAGGGGAAATGAATCTAATAATTCTTCAATTTATGAGCTTAAGACACTCTACTAGATATTAAAGAGCTGACATCTAGTAGAGAAAATTAAAACTCACCAACAATAAAATCCAACTTGTTTTGACTCCCCCCTTTGCCTACATCACAGATGCAATGCGACTAGAGATATTCCACAAAATTTCAGGCAGCATGGGTGTTGTGACTACAGCTAGTAGTGAACATATTTGGGGAGCCCACGATACCCATGAGATGGCAGATGAATATTAGCGACGCTCGGTAACACGACCAATGATGTTATGCTTGAGCTTCGAGATTAGCTACATTTAATAGAGCCTTCATATATGGATATAGGACCTTCTACTTAGGATGACCCTGGTTCGTCAAAATAGATGTAGGGATATCCAACATAACAGTCAGTTGATCAAGGCATCACGAGTCAATATCAGCAGTGGCAACAATATGAGGTACATCGGGGTGAAATGGTTACTATGACTGAATCTCCCTATGTGATATTGAAAATAACTTGAATGTGAGAGAAACTATAAATGTGAAAGAAACTATAAATATTAATTGCTCTAATAATAGTATGAGAGAAAGCAAACCAAGAAGAAATGTGAAAGAAAAATCTAAATAATTAATAAAACTCATGCAACAACATTTCAATTAAGCTGGTCACAAAAAAATTAACCTCACTTATTGTGCACGGCAAATCCCAGTTCCCAGAACAGAAATGTGAATTCCAATATGAATCAGTACGGTCAGATTTTCAGTAGGCCTGGGCCTCCATCCTTCTTGCCCTCTTCTTCTCAAAAACAGTGTTTCCCGAAAGGATTCTTGAGAGAATATCAGCCTGCTTTGTGTGCCCTTGGGTATTCAAGGTCTTAATGAGGTTCTCACAACCCTTGTTATCCACTACCCCACCCTTTGCTTTGATCTTGCAAAGTATTGAGTATGCTGGAAGTATCTTATCTGCAATATAGAGAGCATCCAGCAGGCGGTCATAGCTTGAGAAGCTAACGTCATAGTCTCTTTCTAATGCAAAATCTACAAGCTTTAGTGCTGCAATTGGCTGTTCATTGTCGCACAGGAAGCCTACCAGGCTATCCAAATCAGGCATGCAACCATTCATAATCATCAAATTGATGCGGCCAATGGCTTCTTCAACATGCCCTCTAATGAGGAGAGCTTCCAATATCTTCTGTGTCATGTCCAGATTCTCTTTCACACCCTTCTCTATCATGATCTTCATCACTCGGCTTGCTGTCTGTACTCTCCCATCATCGAATAGTGCAGACATTACCGACCGGAATAGAGCTGGGCTCGGTAGATGCCCTTGTTCAACCATGCTATCCAAGACAGTCTTAGCATCAGCAGGCTCTCTCTTCTTCAAGAAACCATCTATAAGAAGCTCATAAGCATCTGCATCTGATTCAACTCCGCGACGATTCATGATTTTAAGGACTTCAAATGCAGGCTCAGGGTTCCCCTCCTTGGCGTGTCCACGAATCAAATGATTGAATGCAATTTTATCATCAACTCCTCTTTTCATAAGCTGCCTAAAGAATGTCTCTGCCTTCGAAGTATGGCCATGGCAGCTTAAGTACTCAATTATTGGATTGTATGCAGAGGCTTCTACAGGCAAACTATCAAGTCCCAACAAGATGCCCTTCTCAAGGAGCTCATTGAGCATCTCTACTGCCTGTTCAAACTTTCCACCATTGCAGAGACTCTCAATCATTATACTGTAATGCTTCGAATCTAAAGAAACCCGAAACCTATCCATCAAGCGGTGCATATCCAATGCACTATCGGAGTCCCCAGCCCTACACATGCTTGTGATCAATCTAAAAAATATGGATTTGTCCTTGGGAGTCATCTTCCTCTCTGCCATTTCTTTGAAAACTTTCAGGGCAGCTGCAGTCCTTTCCGCATCATCACAGAGCCCAGGCAGCAGAGCAGCATAGGTCCGCTCAGTGGCCGTAATCTCCTTAGCCCTCATTTCATCAAATAACCGGATTCCATCATCCACGTTTCCACAAGACACATGTCCTTTGATCAAAAGGTTGTAGGTAACCGAGTTAGGAATCAGACCAACAGCAACAATTTCATCGAACACCTTGTGTGCCTCATCCATCTTCTTCGCTCGCACCCAGCCATTAAGCAGGGTATTGTAGGTAACAACATCCGGCGAAAATCCTCTCTCTCTCATTTCGGAAAAGAAGCGCGTTGCTGTCTCCATCTTCATCGAGAGGCAAAAGCCCCAAATAAGAATGTTGTAGGTGGAGATAGCCGGAAGCACGCCATCACGGATCATGGAATTGAAGACACGCTTGGCCATGAGAACTCGTCCGCGACGGAGTATGGCTTTGAAGAGGGCGTCGTAGGATCGCACAGTGCGGTCGACGCCAAGCTCTGGGAGTCGGCGGAAAAGTTTGACGGACTCCTGGGGGATACCGGCGCGTCCATAGGCGGCAATGAGGTCAACGAACATTTGCTCGTCACGAGAGACGAGGCGCTTAGGCATGTCGTCGAGAAGAAGGCATCGGGCGTGGTTGAGCATGGAGGATCGGCTGAGGATGGAGATGATTTCGGAGTAAGTGTGAGGGTCGTGGCGGAAGCCAGTTTTCTCGACCCAGCGGAAGAAGCTGAGAGCTCTGTTGGGGTCGCGATCGCCGGCGCGTCGAAGGACGGCGAGGACGAGTGGTTGTTCAAAGACAGGACAAATAAAGCGAATTGAGTTCTGGAGGCGTGTAGTCCATGGCCGACGGAACATCATGTGGCAGATGGTTTCGTCCAGAGATGGCGGCCGTTTGGCGTGCTCGCCACGCAGAGGTCGGGCCTGAGCGGAGTCCGAAGGACGATCGGAAGCAGGAGGGGGATCGGATGAGGTGGTGGATGAGAAGGAAGATGAGAAGCCATGGAGGAAAAGGAGGGCCGGGTTGCGGAGTAGGGCTAGGGTTAGGGTTCTAGAGGTGAGTTTGGTGGCGGCGAAGGAGGAAAGGTACGCCATTTTGACGGGCTCAGTGAAGTAATGAGGTAAGCTCGTCAAGTCGGCGGCTCGCAACACAGCAGCTGATACATGTTGTTGACGGGCTTTGCGATGAAATACAGGTCGCGCTTGAGGGCAGGGATTAAATTTTAATTTGAAAACATTTTTAAGGCATAAAAACTTGCATTTAGAGGTCATTTAAAATCATTTCTTCTTCTTTCTTATTTATTTGATGGATTTTTACATATATAATACCTTAAACTATAGTATTAGAAGACAAACACAAAACTTAATTAGTATCACATCTTTAGTGTATTTGTCTTCCGCCTATCACTGTTGTACAGATGTACCTATAATTTATATATAGGCTCTTGTAAGCTAGAACAGAAATGAAATAGAAATATTAATTTACACTTTTTCCTCTCTGTTTTTCGTTTGCACTTTTCTTTATAGTCTTGTGTTTCTATATGGTATTAGAGCAAGGCAAGATTCTGAGCTATCTTCTCCTATGGATTCATCCTCCTCCGCAGCGTCATCCCAATCCACAACCCTGTCGAAACGAACTACGAACGTTGCCGGAATACCGGCAACCCTCAACTTTGTCGTCTCCAACCTCCACACTCTGGTTTCGACTCAACTCAACACCGACAACTATGCGATCTGGAGAAGCCAGATCGTGAAGCTCCTTCGCTCCAACGGGTTCGAACACTTTCTTGCATCATCTTCTCAAGATTCCACTCAACAAGAACCCACGTCGGAGGTCAGCAACTCATCCAACAATGACTTCACCGTCTGGTCTCTTACAGACCAGAATCTCTCGGCTGCCATATGCTCTACGATCTCGCCCATTGTTCTTCCATATGTCTTGCACCTCGAATCTACCGCAGCCGTATGGAAGACTCTTGAGACACGCTTCCAGTCCTCGAACCGTTCGAAGGTCATTCAGCTTAAAAACGAACTCCACAATGTATCGATGAAAAATCAATCCATGCTTCAATACCTCACCACCATCAAGAACCTGGTCGATCAGATTGCCGCCGCCGGCACCACCATTGATAATGAAGACATTATAATGTACATCTTGAATGGCTTATCTCCTGCCTATCAAGCCTTCAAAACCACCATACGCACTATGCAAACATCCTTAAGTCTTGACAACTTCTACTCTCTCCTCATCAGAGAGGAAATTCACGTCAAAACTGATGCCTCAAGAAATCTGTCACAACCAAATCCGCAAACGGCGCTATACGCTACCAGAGGGCGATCGAAGAGGACTCGAGGATGACCACCTCCCTCCTCTCAATACATCGACAGAGACCCTCAAAAACTTGTCCTTGTATGCCAGATTTGCAACAAGAAAGGACATCTTGCGGCTTCTTGCTGGCATCGTCTCAACATGAACTACTCACCACAGTAGCAATCCTCCGATCCTCCCAAAGCACTCGCCGCTACCATCGATCTTCAATCTCACGAGTGGTACCTTAACTTCGGCGCCTCCGAGCACATGACAAACACCTCCGAACACATCTCCAACCCTTCCATCTACCATGGTCCTGACTCTATTACTATTGGCGATGGAAGAAACATCCTGATCACTCAATCATGTAATGGCATCCTTCCAACACCAACACGTAAGCTCAAGCTATCCAATCTTCTTCATATTTCCAATATTTCCTATAATCTACTTTATATATCCAATCTCGTGAAAGATAACAACATATCGATCACTTTCAATCCTATTGGTTTTGTTCTGAAGGATCTGACGACGGACATCATTCTTCTTCATGGACCGCATAAAGACCGTCTATAACCCATCGTCTCTCCTCCTCCATCGATTTATGCTCTCACGGCCACCAAAGCTTCCCCTGACATATGGCATAATAGGCTCGAACCTCCGAACACTCGCACTATGCGTCTTCCTGCTGTAGCTCATCCTCAATTACATATACCTGTTACCACCTCTATTTGTGTTTCTTGCAAATCTTGTAAAGGACATAAATTGCCATTTACAACTTCTTGTAACCGAAAACTTAACCTACTTGAACTTTTGCATTCTGATGTGTGGGGGTTGTCCCCGGTTATGTCTAACCAAGGCTTTCGGTATTACATAACATTCGTGGATGACTGCTCAAGATTTACTTGGTTGTTCCCTCTTAAAAACAAATATGAAGTCCCTGTAATTTTCATTAACTTTAAAACGTTTATTGAGAACCAATCCACATACAAGATAAAAATACTCTGAACTGACAGAGGAACGGAATATCTCAATAACACTCTCAATAAATTCCTTGCAACCAACGACATCCAGCAACAACGGTCTTGCCCGTACACTCCAGAACAGAACGGAGTTGCGGAGCGAAAGCACCGTCATATTCTTGAAACTACAAGAACTCTACTGCATCAAGCTTTGCTCCCGTCTCAATTCTGGCTCGACGCAGCTCTATTGACTGTATATTTGATAAATTGTCTACCGTCGAGTAATACCAAATATGTATCCTCGTTTCAACTCTTCCACAAAGAAGCTCCATCTTACTCACATCTCAAAACTTTTGGATGCGAATGCTTCCCGCTGACTCCTACTCTACTCCGCAATAAACTTCAACAAAAATCTCAATCCTGTGTCTTTCTTGGATATTCTGAACAATACAAAGGGTGCAAGTGCCTTAATTGTCAATCCAATTCTATTATGATTTACTGTCATGTAACATTCATCGAGAACTCTTTTCCGTTTCATAACCCAACTGAGACAACACCACCCAATCATCAGGTCACGAATCATTCCCTTCTCATTCCATCGTCCTACGTCCATCAACAATCTACCAAACACAAACAAGCCCACAACAATGCTGTTCAATCTCAAAATCCTCCTCAGCAAACTCTGGAGCCTTCTACCAGCACACCCGTTCCCATATAATCGCTCTCCCCAACTTCGTCCCCTGTTATCTACACTCAACCGAATAAAACCATTCCTCCCCAACATCACATGGTAACTCAGTTAAGAACTGGCTCACTCAAACCATGCAACAGGCTCAACCTTATACATTGTTAGTCGGGCACAAGCTCCTCCGATCCTACCACTTATTAGGAAGCGATCAAATCTCGGGCATGGCGTCAGGCCATGGCAACAGAATTCCTCGCACTGCAAAAACATGGAACATGGACTCTCGTCTCTCCACCTCTATCTGCTCCAATACTAGGATGTAAATGGACCTTCCACACAAAATGGCACACAGACGATTTGATTGCTCGCTTCAAAGCTCGGCTAGTGGCTCAGGGAAATCATCAAGAGCATGGAATTGATTACCTAGAAACATTCAGCCCTGTAGCAAAACTCCCCACCGTTCGTATACTCACACGACCGCTCTCTTCCACAATTGGGAAATTCAGCAATTTGACGTTGAGAATGCATTTCTCCATGGCCAACTATTGGAGACTGTATATATGAGACAACCCAAGGGATTCGAAGACGTATCTAAATCGGATCATGTTTGCCTACTCAAGAAGGCCATCTATGGCCTAAAACAAGCACCACAATAGTGGTACAATACGTTCACTGATCAAGTAATCTCTCTCGGGTTCCAGCACAATCGTGTCGATCTGTCGCAGCTAACATACAAGAAACACAACACATAAATCTATCTGCTGGAATACGTAGACAACATACTGATTATAGGCAACAACAATCAAGCCATATCAGATTTCACCACTCAACTGGCCGCTCGTTTCAATTTTTAAAAACTTGGGCTTGCAAATCAATTTCTGGGCATTTCCATAACCTATAATACTAACTCTTATTTCCTATCACAGAGATCCTATGCTGAATCAATCCTCCAGCAAGCTGGTCTGACGAACTGCAAATCGCTGGCCAACCCAATGTCCACCAAAATGCCGTCCGACATAACTCCAGACGCTTTTCTCTCCGATCAAATCATGTTCCGGCGTATAACCGGATTATTACAATACCTTACCTTGACATGCCCAGACATAGCCTTTACGGTTAATGTCATCTCTCAACATATGCATAATCTATTACCTAATCACATTTATCTGTTGAAACGTCTCCTCAGGTACATACGAGGGACTCTAGACTTCGGACTTCCAATGACCAAATCGAATTTCCAGCTCCGAACATTCTCTGACGCAGACTGGGCTGGTGATCCATCAACCCGAAAATCTACCATCGGCTATTATACATTCCTTGGTCGAACTCTTGTCTCATGGGCCGTCAAGAAACAAACATCTTTAGCATGCTCATCTACTGAGTTCGAGTACAGGGCACTCGCGGCTGTCACTGCAAACCTCATTTGGATCAAACGACTACTCACCAACTTCAATATAGCGCAAGATAGCCCATCCGATCTCTTCTGTGATAATACATCGACCATCGCACTAGCCAATAATCCTGTCTTTCATGCCAGGACAAAGCATATCGAAATTGATCAACGGTTCATACGCGACCAAATTCACCATAACAACATACGGCTTCTTCCAATCAGTTCGATCGATCAAATAGCTGATATCTTCACAAAGAACATGTCTACACCATGATTTCAATATCTACGGCTCAAACTGACGATCGTCAAAGATCCCTCAGTTTGCGGGGGAATATTAGAAGACAAACACAAAACTTAATTAGTACCACATCTTTAGTGTATTTGTCTTTCGCCTATCACTGTTGTACAGATGTACCTAAAATCTATATATAGGCTCTTGTAAGCTAGAACATAAATGAAATAGAAATATTACTTTACAATTTTTCCTCTCTGTTTTCCGTTTGCACTTTTCTTTCTAGTCTTGTGTTTCTACATATAGTATATACATATTTAACATCTAAATATTAGTATTTACTTATAGGGAGACTTACATAAATACCACTATATTGCTAAAATTTTACATATCTAATACATCAAATATTAATATTACAGCTATATCACTCAAATCACTTATTTACCTCAATTATACCACTACGTCTCCAACGGGCCTCATGATGTTTTCTGCCTTCCATCTCGCACGTTAGGGCTTAAGTTCTAAGAGATGTTGAAGTGAAAAAGGAGAGGGACCACGTTCCATTATATGCAAACAAAGTCAGCCTTTTTCACAATCCAAGGTAAAGTATGAAAATTTTAGTTCAATTAGTTATTTTCGTCTGCCTCCAGATATCATGGATTTGCTTCCATTATAATTGTGTATCATGGATCAACCCTTTTGGTATCATGGATCTGGTTCCATTATCATGGATCTGCTTCCATTATCATGGATCTGCTTCCATTATCATGGATCCGCCCTTTTGGTTCCATTATAGTTTTGTATCATGGATCTGCTTCCCAGTTCCTTGTTTTTGTTGTCATTTGACCGTTGGGGAGAGTTTCCAAGTTTTGCACATCAATTTGTGGTAGAAATGGTTCACATTTGAACTAAATAATATTTGAGATGACGATTATGTGATTAGATAATACATTTCTGTTAATTAATGGATGTTTGAATCTGCTTCATATTTTAAGTGGTTGTTTGATTGCAAGTTTGATTGCAAGTTCGATTGCATTGCTATAACCAAATTCTGCACTATTTTGATAGATTTTTTGCAGCTTTTAATGAGTTCTTTAAATTCATCCGTTGTGAAAGTCAAGCGGCAGTATTCCCAAGTTTATTGACATTGTCACCTTAAATGTGTCTTGGATACATGCCACCGAGGACCTAATAGTGGAAGACAGTTTTATAGGTGCATATATAATAGAAGTGATGATGATTACAATAACTTTAAATAGGTAGATGAGCAAAAAGAGTCATTGTATGTCTAAAGCCTTCGATGCAAATACTTCTAAGAAGCTTGACTTGATTCTCCTGATGATTAAAGTTTTTGTTGTGTTTGTTCTTATCGACATTACAATCTGAGTTTATTTTGGCTAGTACACTGCAGTGTTGAAGTAGAATTTATGTATTGTTTAGAGGACAACATGTGTTATATTTGTAGTTTGTTTTCTTGTTGTCTAAGGTTAATAGTTCAAGCATTGTTGTTGCTTGAGCTAGCTTTTTGGCATGCATTTTGGTATATTATATCTTCACTGATTTTGTGGAGTGAAAAAACAATTTATTATTTTTTGAAAAAAATCTAGATTTGGTCAGAAAAGTTTTGAAGCAAATTGATAGATATTGAATCAATCTAGTGTGATGATCATTTAACTTGTGAATTATAACATCATATATGAATGGATGCTCCAAGAACCGAAGCACTAAATATTAACATGACTTCACTCAAAAGTATCATCTTAGAAATTGACAGGTATTCTTCTGGATTTTGAATGAAAAATTACCATCTTAAAATGATAGACTCCAAGCAGAATTCTTTTAGAGTTTGGATGGAACTAATAACTATAAATATCCATTTATTTCCAGAATTTTTTATGCAAGCAAGTTAAGAACAAAAATAATTTTATAAATTGCGAGTAAAATGGAACATGTCAATTGTTTATGAGGAATAAAAATAAATTTATAACCTGCAACACAAAATAGCTGACCCAAAACAGGTGTTCCAAAAAAGTATGATCCAAAATATGTGACCGGAAAAAAATTCTGAACCTCCAATTACTTATAAACCTTCAACATATGAATACTCGTATTCACTTCCTTCAATAAAGTTTTCAGCAGTTCGTCTACTTGGAAGCTTGGGTCGCTTTGGTTGCCCACTTGTGTTATTAATATGTCCTCGATGCTCTTTTGTAATGAATTCTTACATGTACTTTGATGATGACCCCAAAGACCACTTATACTGCATTTATGTACTTTCTTATCATTCTTTAAAAAATTTGGCAATCTTCTTTTTTTGGGTCTTCCTCTAGGTCTTGATGTATTTGGCACTCCAACAGTCACCACATCATGAACTACTTGCCACTGATCCTTCCCAGGTAACATGTCAATTATTCCATCATACGCCAACATGTATCTAAAGTAATTGTAATTAGATTACTTGTGTGAAGTAGAATTCGTTTTTTAAAAAATGTAAAAGTTACCTATATACGTAGTGGTAATCATGAACGTACGTATGCCACAAAGGATGTTCCTTCATCCCAATGAAAGCCATGGCATTAATACAAGGAAGTCCTGTTAACTGACATACCTTACATGTAAAGTCTCTACTCACAACATCAACTATAAGTCTTGAATGAAGTGATTCCACCTTAGCCTTGAAAATATTGGATTGGCGAACTAATAAATGTTCTTTTTTGGTAGTAATTTCTCTTATGTATTCTTTTGCATGGGGTACTATTTCACAATGCCATGTCAAAATTGTCATTTTCTGTGCAGCCCTTTGCTCCATTAGTTTACCACGAAGCATATTAATTAAGTCAACAACTAGTTTATTCCTAGCTTCCATTTTCCATGTATTGAATGATTTTCTAAAGTTATTAGTATTGGTAGCATGGTATATACCTAATATAAACTAACTTCGTGACCACTTGTAATGTAAGGAAAAAAGGTACGCATGGATAGTCGGACTAAGAACACTTAGCTCAGCTAGCTTCTCATTATACTTTATACTAGTGTATGCATTAGTTGTAGCCCAAACTAATCCTTAAAGTTTATGTCCATTTTTGCAATGATTTTTTTTTTTTTTTTTCATATTCTTCCACAAATGATGAGTACAAACTCTATGATCAACTCCAAGATATATGTGGGTCTCCGAAAGGATTCCGCTCGTGTGGTTCGAATGCAAAGGGTACGATCACACTATCCCGTAGGACAAAATGGTCGTAGACCTTTACACCCGGCACAAGCAGGCCGATGGAAGAGCAGATGGAGTTATAGATACGATTAGCCACGGAGGATAGCGGCTTTCACCTACCAACCTCAATGGATAATAATATCTATAACCCAAAAGTTCACGAGATTTCCTCTATTCGATACATCAGCATCGAATAGGGTTTATTTGATTGTGGGGATCGGTTTCCTATGGGCGCAAGCCCCCGTAGTTAATTACATCCTAAACCTTGACTTAGGAAAACTCTCGATTAAGGATGTTAGATTATCTTCTCCAAATGGGTTTAGTGCAAAGGGGGTTCTAGGCTTTCCTAATCAAAGGGAAGAAGGTCCCAACTTGGTTTAATCAATTATGCACGGTTCAGTCAACATCCCGTCGGCTCAAAGAAGTGAAAACTGGAGAAAAAGGAAGGACAACGCAATCAAACATGCACAAGAGAAAGAAGGATGTGGCATCATCCGTATGACGCAGATGGGTAGGGTTTATAGCTTCCGGAAGGATGGAGAACTTACCCACCAATAAGGTGTATAGTGGTACACCTATACCACTCACCTTAGACCCTAAATCTATAGAAGATGTAACATCGTACATACGATATTAACACCTACGACCTAGCTAATGCAATCTGGACTTATTCCTTGCCTGAAAAAGGAAGCCAGCTAAAATCCTAAGCACAACCAACCGTCCTATATGTATGCAAGATGGGAAGGGTCTATCCTAAGGAATCAAGGATTAATAGTCTAAAAGACTTAAATCAAGGACTCTACAATATGCAAAGGAATAGATCTAGCGTTGTTAATGATGCATGAAACAAATGCACGAGTAAGAAAGATCCTTAGGTCTACTAATGCAATGCATGTATGTAGGTAAAGTGCATTATGAAGAAAAGTGTATAAGAACATATGCATGACATCCAGAGTACAGAAAATAAATAAATAAACACACCCTAAGGGTATCCTTCAGGCAAGATACCCGCACAGAAAATCATCATAGTCATGCCCACTTCGTGTGGGAAAACAACGGTGCCCAATGGCACGAGTAGGTGGCCTACTCTACAGGCCTAAATGACCCTAATGGTCTCTAGGGCTCACAGAAGGTGGGGGTATCGTACCCAAAACCGGAAAAGGCCAAAATCCTAGCAGAAAAACCACGATGCCCACTTCGTGTGGGAAAACAACGATGCCAACTGGCACAAGTAGGTGGCCTACTCTACAGGCCTAAACGACCCTAATGGTCTCTAGAGTTCACAGAAGGGGGCAAGCTTTGACCTATATGGCCAAAGCTTCGTTAGTGCACTACCCTATGGCTGGCTACCTAAACATGCTAGAATACCTATCAATAAAATGTGTGTGATGTGTAGCAGTTCGATACATGATTAAAAGAAAATTGCATTACAAGTTGCAGAGCTCATACCTGATTGTGGCGCTGCACTTACAAGCTTATAAGCAAATACTCCCCGATTGTGGCGCAGCCACTCAAAATCTCCTAAGCAAATGCTCTTCTTTAGTTCTCAACCATCAGGATCCAATGTACCTCGCAAGATAAGATAAAAAAAAAATATACAAATGAGCGTAGATGCCATTCAAAAAATAAATGCAGGTAAGTAACAAAAAAGTAACTAACAGGAAATATATATAAACAGAAAAAAAAGCATTTATAGAATATGTATATATAACAAGCATTGAATAACAAAAGAAAATGTGAGCCTAACCTAGAGCTAAAAGTCGTGTCCTAACTAAACAAGTCTAAGGTGTGTGTAGGCTGTGCAATTTTGGATAGATCCTATATAGGATGATTTAGTTGAAATTGTTTGTATTTTTTATTTGTTAAAGGGAAAAAGGGAGATTTTAATTGAAGTTTAAATTTTGATACTTTGAGATTGATTTTAGAGATTGTATTTTCTTATTATTTGATTAAATATTTTGTTGGTTGTAAATTAAAAGAAAAGGTAGATTAAATGATTTATTATCAATTAAGGTTTGATTTAAGCCAGTTAAGAAATTAATTTTAAATTTTAACACCCCATTGGATCCATTCGTGGCGTTGTGCCACCAGGCTCGAGGAACCAGCCTCCTTAGGACACTTAGCCCTGCAGCCCGGAGTAGTCCATCCAATAAACTTCACTTCTGGAGTGGTTGTTATGTATTAAGGGGTTTGTTTATTGATTTTAAAAGATTACTCTAAATTTGATCTTTAAGAGTATTTTAATCCTAATGAATTTCATTTATAATTTAATCTCCTAAGAAAATCTGCATCTTTTAGATTTTAGATTGGTTAAGAGTTAATTATTAGATTAGTTAGAATTGGTTTAGGTTTATGTCTTAGATTTGAAGTTTAATAATTATAAAATATTAATAATAACTTGATTAATAATTGAGTGTTTTAATAGATTTTAAGAATTAGATTAATATTGATTGATTGATTATTAGGACATTAAGAAAACAAAAATCCAAATCTAGGGAAGCGTGTCACTAGGTTTTTGTTTTAATGTTTCTATCCTACAGGGAGCATGCATCCTAAGTCTATATTTTCTAAGACTCAATCCTTAATTTTTGTCCTTAAGTGTCACTAAAGTTGTAGGAAACGAAATAAAGTTTTATTTTCTAACCCTTAGGACTTCCATACATTTGTCACTAGACTTAGAAATTTATGCATGAAAGTTAAATGATAAGTAGCAATGCAGTAGAAAGAAAATAATGAAAATTACAAATAAAAGGGATGTAGGCATTGTTGTTTTGGACACACTTCTTTAAAGACAAGTGTATCCTAAAGCAACATTAACAATGCCCTTTAATGTTCCCACAATCCGAATGAGGCACTTGATATGAGACTCGACTCAAACAATCTAGCTACCCTTTAAATAAAGCCCAAAATAACTAAAGGGAACAAACTCCTAACACCAAACTTAAAATAAGATTCTTCTTTTGTTTTACATTCATCCAAAATTCCATGTTTTAGAAGCTAACACTAAAAGAAGAAAATCTAAATGAGAAAGGACTATCTTGCTCCAGAAAGACATTAAAGGGCTTCTAACACAAAGCTACTACTAAAGCTTTAAAACCCCAACACTTGTCTTTTAGAAACTAATGCAATTCAATAGGAAATCAACTCATGCACTAATCATTAGCTTGCTTTAAGAAAAACTACTAAGGGACCTTACTATAGTAAGCAAATCACAAAACTAGAAGTCTCAAAACACCCTATGAAAACTTCTAAATAAAATGCCACACAAAACCTTACAAGAATTATCTACCAAAATCTCTTCTTTGCGTTTGACCTAAAACTCTACAAAAGACCCACAATCAAGTGCCTCTTTCTTTCATTTGGAGTGGTGTAGAAAACATAAAGCTTTCCAACGAGAAAGTTTTATAAAGAAAACTTCTCATTGTAAAGCACCCATAAAATTCGTCGCATAAAACAAATCCAAAAAAAAATAAAAAAAAAATTAAAACACTAATAAATCATTCCAACCAAAGCAAAACAAGACATCTTTCAATCAAAAACGACTTTCCAAATCGGCGACAACGTAACTCATAAGAAAACTTCAATAATAGCAAAGGGAAATATTTCATAAAATTCTCTAAAAATCAAAATAACACTTTAAACATTCATCTTTTTTTATTTAAGGGACAAATCAAAACATCTTTCATTTTCAAACATGTCACAAAAGAAATACTCCGAACCACTGTGTAAAAATCTTTCACTATAAAAGGTCATATGTGTTTAGGAAAAGATGCTTTTAGATGTTGTAAACAGAATTGCAAGACATATGCTAAGTCACCTCACATGCTTCTACTAAAGCCATCACAACGCAATTATACGCCGCATATAAACTTTCTTCATAAGGGATATCAATACATATGATTAAACTTTGCAAAGGCTCCAAATAAACCAAAGATACTTGGATAACATTCTCTATGTAAAGTCTAGGGATTTCCGCAATTTAATTTCAAAATATGCATGAAGAGATCATATGTATTTATATTTTTTTTTATCCAAAGAAATTCAATACAGTTTGCTCTTTTTAAGGCCTCAAGAGAAGCACCCCAACTATTAATCATTTAAATGTCAAAATATGAATATTCTGATAGGCTTCATAATAATGCACCGTTGGGACATAAACTTGTATCAATGTCTTTTATAAATTATCTAACAAATAAGGAAGCTCAAACATGAATCCACATGACAAAAGAAAATACTACACTAGCCATACAGGCTACAAAAGAAAGCCTAACAAGGCTACAAAAGAAAAGCTATAGAACTCGGCAGAAAGATCTTCAAGCTGGAGGCCCTGCACCTGAAATCATTAACCACATATAATGAGCTTACAAAGCCCAGCAGGTCACCAAAGCCTACAACTGAAATCAAAGCACGGCGATGCTATCAATATGCATGTCAATCTATCAAATCCGCATCAGTCAATGGTCAATGAGTTTATGCAGCGGAAATCAATAGTCAATAAAACCAGTCAATGCAGCGGCAGGTAATTCGATAAATCAATTCAATCAATCATTGTCCGTCAATCAAATCAATACGGTCAAATCAGTACGATCTAATCAATGAAGTCAAATGAGAAAAGCGATACGAGACAAGGAATCTATAAATCAGTCAATACGGTGTAGAATAGTAGCAACAGTGAATCTATAAAATCTATAGGCAGTAGTACAATGAATCTATACAACGTCCATATCAATGCTATCAATGCAATCTCTATATCTATCGATATCCATATCAATGATCAGTAGTCAATCGATGAAATCAATAGAATCCGTACAATAGTAAATCAATTTGATAAATAAATCCAATCAATATCAATAAATCGATCCGAAATCAATAAATCAATACAAACCAGGGAATCTATACGATGCAATATCAGATACATGCAATTTCATACAATGGTCTTACTCGACAAGCACAAACACTAGCTATTATCAATAGTGCTGTTGTAGTGGTCAATCAATATCAATAGTGCTGTTGTAGTTCGTTCAATAATGCTGTTGTAGTGGTCAATCTATATCAATAGTGCTGTTGTAGTTCGTTCAATACACGTTGGTTTCTATAACCAACGTTCAACTAGGTTTCCACTTGTCTTTCAGGATCAATCAATCAATCAATGTAATAATCGATGCAATAAGCAATATTAAAGAAATCGAGAACGATCATATCAATAGTCATAGGCAGATCAATTCAATCTATCAATTCCGGGAAAATCAGAAATCATACAAAAATCGGGCAGAGTAACGGTAGTCTATCGAATTTACACGAAAATCCTGCAAAAAGACATAATTCTGAATTTCACCAAATTACAACAGAATAACCACGGCATCAATGCAAGACTATCAATCTATAGAATCCAAATCAAATCAGGTCCTGATAATATTCTATTCAATTAAAAGCGCGTAGAATCAATTCCGACCGGTAAAATCTTCGTAGAATACAGTCAAATCGTGTACTATAATCATATCTATAACATACTAGAAGTTGTGCGGTGAAAGTTGTGTCAAATCAAAATCATGTCGAAAAGTCGACTACGAAAACACAAAACAGATCACAACTCGGTCAAAACACAATATCTTCGAAAACAGAAGTAAGGTTCGGAGTCCTTACCACGAGACAAACACAATATCCAACAGCAACGAACGACGAAAATCGCTCCGCGGGCTCCGAAATCGGACTTCTTCCTTTGCTTTTCCGCTCCTTCTCTCTCCTCAAAATATCTGTTTTATAAAATGATTTTTCTCTCTCCTCAAAATGAGCTCATTTCCTTATATCATACTCAGATCGGCCTGGCCGATCGCCCGATCGTTCCGGGACGATCAGACCACTTTCTGATCGTCCTGGACCATTCCCAGGGCGATGATCAGGACGGTATTATGTGAACAGTGCCTATCGTCCCGGACGATCTCAATATCGTCCTGGACGATCCTGTCTAGAAATCATTCCAGAACACTCCAGAAATCAGCTGTTTTCAATGCACTGATCGGCCTGGACGATCTCAACTTCGTCCTGGCCGATCCTGGGGAAAAATCACTTTTCCAGCAGCTACAGCAAAGGAACGAGGTCTCACAATCTCCTGGGGGGGGTAATAACAACACTATGATAAAGGACAAACATTCCTCCATCATTTCCTAACGACACAAACCTATCACACACTCACATGTGGACATCTAGAATACCCATCTCTAGACTTATATATGATCTCTATGTCAGACAATGAGGAATACACTTATACATTAGTTATATACTAAAATTTATTGTTGATATCTCGACACATTCAACTATGAATAAATAATTTAGTATAAGTTGATACAAATTCTTAAATAATCAAAATAATATTTTTCTCTAATCACCCATCATTAAAAATTCATAATGGTAATAATAAACTAAATAAACTATTTATAATTCTATTTCACCAATTGTCTTCCCTTCAAACTTTTTTTGCATCTCGAAATTGATTAGATAAATTATGTCCAATTGCAATCGTATAGCTACGATTTTGCGTGACTATGATTCTCGAACCAAAATTTCTCAATTATTATATCATAACCACCATCATACTACTTTAATCCTCCGACCAACTTTTCCCAACTATGGTTCTCTAATCACCATTACCCACTACATTTCTTTGGCCACCATTGTTTGGCTGTGGCTCACCGACCACCGTCGCTTAACTTTGATCCTATGAACACCATCACTTGAATATAATTCATTGATCTTCATCATTAAATTATAGTTTTTTTACCATAGTCACTTGATTATTATTCAATGATCACCATCACTCGACTATAATTCTCTAACCACAATTATCCAGCTTAAATACTCTAACCATTATAGCTCAATTATGATCCCATCACTACCATCAACTGATTATGGTCCTTTGACTCTTGTTTATGTTCTCTAATCATCATTGTCTGACTAATATTCTTCAACCACTATCGTATGATTATGATATTCTTACCATGGCTAATCACCACCACTATACTATAATCATTTAAGGCCACTACTAAATTATAGTCGTCTGACCACTATAACCCAATTATATCTCATTGATCGCCATTTCCCAAATAGGGCTCTTTAACCACTATAATTTGATAATGGTCGTTTGAATATTATTGCATGCTATGATACTTCAACCTTGGTTATCCCACAACATTTACACAAGAGATAGCTTTAATATTCACTTTTGCCAACAATATAGATGCACACCATCATTTATAAGGTTAATGCATGTCATTGATAGGAACAACAAGGCTTGCTAAAATTATTGCTAATAATGTTGAAGTATGCAATCATTTGTAAAATTGAGGCATTTAATTGCCACTAAAGGCTTATCACTGTCGATTTCATTGCCATCAACATTAATGCACATCACCATATATGCTAATGCATGCCACTAACACCAATTTTGACTTCGAACATCAATACCAAGATTTATATTAGACTTTCTGATCTCTAAAACCAATGCCAATTTCAACTTTGAACATCAATACATAAATTTATGTTAGACTTCCATGTATCTAATATCCTCTCCTTAAAGGAGAATGAATGAACATATAGTAAACTATCTCTTTAACACAACTCCCAAGTCATGTGACGCTCCATAATCTAATTTAGAAGAATTATTCTTTTATTTTTAATAAATAATATTAGAGCTATCTAACTTCATATATATATATATAAAATAATCAACATAAATAATTATAGAATTCAAAACCTTAATATACCCAAATATCATGTACACTACTTGCTTAGGTCAAAATACAAGCTATTACATAACATAAACCTCTTTTAATTTTCACAACAAAATCCATTTGATATCAACTATGTTGAATTAACACATACCTCAATTGCAGATAGTACTATTACATATAATTAATCACATAACACTTGTAGAACTCTGTCAATTAGGTTACATTAATGATTTCTCTTTACATTATTGCCTATTGCAGTCATATTTTGTTTATGTGTGTAGGATCTTCGTACATAATTAAGATATTAAATATTTTCTCTCTATCACAATGATTTATTTGGCACTCAATAGAACTATTTGTTTCTTTTTTTTTTTTAATTTTTTATTATTTTATAAATTTATCATATATTTATCAGAGAAAATTTGATTAAAGTTAAATCAGAATAATCATTTAAAATTTAAATGTGATAAATTTAAAAAAAAATTGTACTAATAATTTTTTTTTAGTACATTCTCACCATTTTTTTTGGGTGGGGGAATTTGCAGCACTCAAAATAATAGTATTTATATATTTCATACCTAAACTTTACTATTAGTATTATCTAACACTTTGTTAACGGTGTTAACATATCTCATTGGGCTGGGATCTCTCGCAACATGCCCCTCTTCTTTACTATTGTTGGAATTTCTTGAGGAAGCTCTTCTTGAATGTGAGAGGCTGAGGGAAGGGAGGGAAAAACATCAAAACTAATCTTTATTGCTTTGCTTGGAGAGATATTACAACCATTATGTCTATAGATAGACACAAAGGAATGTACTAAACAAATGGCTATGCAAGACAACAACACAAGAATGCATAAAGAAAGTACACCTATATAAAACAAAAAAAAATACAAAAAGAATTAAGTTGGATCACAATGTACACAAACAACTGCCTGGACTCAACATGCATTTGTTTTTGCCCGTCATTGATGTCATTGGGCTTGCCATCACTTGGATCTATCATTGTCACTAGCACCAATGTAATTTTCTCGCTTCTCAAGTGTCAAGGGTTTTAGAAATTTCAATTGAAGTGTCGCGATCGTTGGGAGCTCCAGGCGATGGTATTGACAAGTGCAAGTTTGTCAAGCTGGCAGGCATGGTTTTCAACATGTGCAATGGTGCAAACAATGAATTTGAATGACATGTTGATGGGGTTTGTGATGCGGGTTAAATATTTTATTCCATTTGAATATTTTTTATGCTATGGACATCAATATTGAAATTTAGAGGATAAAATGCTAATATTTGTGTGCTAAGTATGTAAATGCCCCTAAGGTTAGTTTATATCATCGAAACTTCTACAGTTCAAATGCTTTTTATGGGCCTCCCTAATGCTATTAGGCTAACTCTATTTGGGCATGTTCAATTGATCCGGCTCAATAATAGGCGTAACATCTCAAAATCAATTTGGTCCGGATAGAAAAACGGTTCGACTTTTAGGCACATATTTATGCAAACCGAAACGCGAACCCTAATCTGAAATTCTTTCCTCTCCGAACAAAAACCCTAGCACTTGTGCAGGCGCCGCGACCACTATGCCGCCCAAGTTCGATCCTTCCCAGGTCGTTGAGGTATATGTCCGCGTCACGGGTGGCGAGGTTGGTGCCGCGAGTTCCCTCGCCCCCAAGATCGGTCCCCTTGGTCTTTCTCCTAAGAAAGTCGGAGAAGACATCGCTAAGGAGACTGCTAAGGACTGGAAGGGCCTCCGTGTCACTGTCAAGCTAACCGTCCAGAATCGTCAGGCTAAGGTCTCCGTGGTGCCATCCGCGGCAGCCCTAGTCATCAAGGCGCTCAAGGAACCGGAGCGCGATCGAAAGAAGACCAAGAACATCAAGCACAATGGAAACATCTCTCTCGATGATGTCATCGAGATTGCGAGGACTATGAGTCCTAGATCCATGGCCAAGGATCTTTCAGGCACTATCAAGGAGATCCTGGGGACGTGCGTTTCTGTCGGATGCACCGTTGATGGCAAGGATCCAAAGGATCTGCAGACTGAGATCTCAGAAGGAGATGTCGAGGTTCCCCTCGAGTGAGAATCTATCATTCATTGTTATGCTTTTTTGGCGCCAGCAATGTTTTTACTTTTAATTAGTTTTTTTCTTTTCAAGGCAAAGACGACTAAAATTATGGAATTGAATCCTAGTTGATTACAATTTTGAAGATATTTTGATGATTTCTTTCTGTAGCATCAAAGCGAGACTAGTTTTTTTTAATGATCTTCGTCATTACTTATTTATTGTTTTGGGGTTTATTTATTTATTTATTTATTGTACTGGTTAATATTTTCACTCTATTGGGGTATTCCACCATGCTAAAATCCTTTGATTTTTGCTTCTCGTAGAATCAAATTGAGGCTTGTTTTTTAAAGATATGATTCAGTGCTTATCTGTTGTTTTGGGTATTATCTTTCTTTGAATTATTGTATCCTTGCTAATCTTTTCACTCTGTTGGATGTTTTTCATTGCTATGATCATTTGAATGTCATTTTACTGTCCATTTTTGACGAAATTACGACCTTTTCCATTGTATATCAACTGGTCCTCTAGTTCTCTATGATTGAAAATGCAGAATGCTTAATTTCTCTATGATTTAAATGGCGCAGCATTTGTTTTATTAAATTACTCATTTCATATTTTCATGTATAAAGTATGGTATTTAAGGTTTTGATTTAGTAGACCATAAATTGTTGGTAAGTTTTTGTTTCCGTTTATAAATTGTTGGGAATTATATCTTTTAGATGGAAGTGAATGGTTTCTTTGATTGGGAACCTAAAATGAGAAGAAATAAAAAACAAAGGAAAGAATGAGAAGAAACATAGATGCTTAAATTCATATTATCAAACTTTTGATATCACATAAACACTCTTACTCTATTAAAAGATCAAAAGTTTATGCCTATAGATTAATAACCATTTAAATATGTTAGTTATGTATGCAATAGTTTTAAAATTTAATAGTAAACATAACAAATAATTATTTTTTTTGTTAATTTTTAGCTTATGCTAAATATAAAATGGATAAAAAATTGTTTACATAAGCAAATTAGATGTTGAGTATATGTGTGTGTATTATTCTAAATAAACTAATCAATGATGGGAATATGTTAGTTAGTCTAAATAACTATTTAGTAATTAGTGAGTAAAGTGTTATTTTAATCTCATTAGAGTTTATTTAGGCTTAGTATGAAATTGGATTATTTTGGTATAGATTTATTAATTAATAGATTAGTTTTTTAAGTAATGAATAAAATAAGGATTATGATGTTAGCATAAGATAATAAATTGTTAACCAATATTTGATTGGGATAAGAATCCAATGTTTATTAGTTTAATATGAGGTAATCAATTAAGATATGTACTTGTTGCTTTATATAGTTAATAGACAATCTTTTAGTTTATGAGAATGGATATTTTTATGCCTTTTTTGCACTTGTTGTTTTATAAAATCTTCGAACTCAAGATTTATCTTATTGGTTGCTATCTACAACATAATATTTGCATATGAAATGAGTTTAATTTTCTTGTAAATTTAACCATTCATAAATGACATGCAAATCTAGGTACCTCATCCTGGATTAGAGAGACTTCTAAATCACCTAGGCACTTTAAAATCATGAATCTGGTCTTATGAAAGATGGGTAAGGTTCGTTAATTAGGTTTTTGAGAAATAAGGGCTGAGTTCTAGAGAATGTCATAATTGACCCCTTCACTTATGTATGGTGATTATACTCAATGTAGTTAAAATTTTATTAATTTTTAGTTGGTTTCTAGTCTAATGCATGCTAATTGACCTAGCATGCAAAAATCAAAATCGTATGATGAACTTTAAAAATTAGACTTAAACAATATATTTTTTTCCTAGAGATGCACAACATTCTCTTGACAGAACTACACCCTAATAGGTCAGGTTGTCTGTCATAACCCGCAGATGAGGTAGTTCCTAATGAGGAGAGAATATCAATATGAATGTATGGAAAACCCTCGGTGTGTCCGGGTTTACTTCTTAGAAACGTTTATCTTTTTATGTTAGTCCGATATATTTTTTATTTAATTGCAAGTAGAAGAAATTTTTTCGTTGTCCTTAAGAGCCTGATCGTGTTCCAAGCTAAAACAAATTCCTCATGCAAGAAACAAACCTAGAAAAACAGGCAATTTCTAAGGCACAAACAATTTAAACAAACATCATCGTATAATATCAAATGAACGTAAAAAGACCATGTGACAAATGCCACTTAATTATAACCTAGGGTTTGAAGAAATTAAAAGCAGTCAGACTCCACTGACAACATCCCAGATTCTAGTCTTATAGAATGACACAAGTTTTAAAGTGGCATATTTTTTTTTCTTCATTCCTTTAGCTTCTTCATTCGAGCTTCTTGGACAGAGGATGAGATCAAGCCGACTATGAATGGCATGAAGGAAAGAGAAGAGGGGACTGCTTATGCAAAAATAAGGGGGATCTATGTGTGTTGCCGTTGGCCCTACCATTCTTCTTCTGAACCTAACATATAGAAAATACTTTAATGAAAATCATGCCATTCGAACCAATCTATTCCAATGGCTAAAGTTAGTATGATTTAATGAATCTAAAAGGGTTGGATAGCTGAATTTAGCTAGAGAAAACTTTATTAAAATAAGCCAAATTGACCATGCAACATTGGGTTTAAATTTTATTGAATCAATTTGAGCGGATCAAAGTTGATTTTATTTAAATTAAGTAGGAATGAGTGAAATTGTGTCAATCAGAGCAGCATAAATTATATTGCCATAAGTCGAGTCAAATCACCTCGATGAGGATTAATTTAATTTACTTGATTATTAATTGCATTAATTTAAGCTCGATTGATTATGTTTTATTAATAATTAATTTATTTGTGGTAATTTTAGGCTCAAGTTGAATTGTCTAGATAAAGCTCAAATGCATTTATTTGATTATTAATTAAATTAATTTTGAGCTCAATTTGAATATTTTTAATGATCGTCGAAATCTAACTGGGCTCGAATCAAGTCGAATCTTACTCGATGTCATCATATTTAATTTGTGCGATCAAGTTTACTTCAATTAACTCAAAAGTGGTTCAATTTTGAATTTGTCGGCGATTGACGAAATGATTTTGGCTTGCCAAGTTTGAGGTCAAGATCAGTGTAAAACTTTTCAAATAATTATGACGTAAATCTTTTAATATATTGTGAATGCTAGGGCATTCCCTGGAAGCAACGCGTTGTATTGCTTGAATACAATAAGAATTGTGCAAGAGTCTTTGCATCGATGCCTAGGTATAATGTTAAATAGGCAAGATTTCACACATTATGGATGAATGTGGGCGAAGAAGCTAGTCTGTGAAATTAGAATTATGATATGAACTTGGACTATAAGTTCTCTTACGGACAAATTAATGGAATTAATTTGAAAATAAATATTTTATGTATTCGTAAAACTAAATGATTGGGGAGAAGGCTAAGGAGATTGATAGTTTAGGTTTTAAATTATGATATTATGGTATGAGTCATATTAGAAATGATGTAGGTGTGATTATAGATAAGTGTTTGAAGGAGAATGTTATAAAAATTAATAGAATTGGAGATATAATTATTTATTTAAGGATGGTTGTTGTAGCTAAGATTATTAATGTTATAAATGTTTATGCTTTTCAAGTAGGTTTGTATGTGTTCAAAATTAAAATTTTGGAATCACTTGAAAAAATTAATACAAAAAATACCTCTTGAAGAAAGAGTTTTTATTGGAGGAGATTTAAACGAACATAATGATTGAGATGTAGATGATTTTAAAAGCATTCATAATGGCTTTGAGTTTGGAGCGACTTATGAAAGTGGTATGACTATATTAGATTTTGCTATAACTTAAGATTTTGTAATCGCTAACGTCTTATTTATGAAAAAAAATTGAGCATCTCATCACTTATAAGAGTAGATATAATAAAGTTCAGATTGATTATTTTATTATAAGAAAATTAGATCGTTTCGATACGAAAGATTGTAAAGTTATTCCGAGTGAAGTTTATGTACACAACATCATTTGTTTTTGAGATTAAGATTTAGATTTTAAGATTTTGTCTGTGCATGAGGAAGCTAATGTTATGTTAGAAAAAGTAGCTAGTGATATTAATAATGTTGCAAAGAATATGTTTTGGAGAAAAGCTCATAATAGTAAAAATAATTGGTGGCATAATCAAAATATACAAGAAAAGATTGTAAAAAAAAGTTTTGTTATAAAAATTGGTTTAAATATAAAATTTTGCAAATTATAAAAGATATAAAGAGGCCTGTAAGAAGTCTATAAAAGTAATATGCGATGCAAAGATTTTAACGTTTATTGATTTATATAATAGACTAGATACTATATATATATATATAAAAGCCAAACAAAGATGCAAGAGTAGTAAGGATTTAATTCATGTGAAGTGCATTAAGGATGAAGATCAAAAAGTGCTTTTATTAGAAGTGGATATTCAATATTGGTGGATGAGATATTTTACTAAGCTTTTCAATGAAAATTGTGAGAATACAATTGACTTTAGTGACCTTAGCATCCTAAATAAAATATAGATTTTTATTTTTATTGGCGTATTAATAAGATCGAAACTAGAAAAACTTTCAAGAAAATGAAGTGTGAAAAAGCTGTTGGACTTAATATGATATTTCGATTGAGGTGCGGAAATGTTTGGGAGTTGAATGAATTTCTTAGCTTACCAATTTTTATAATATTATTTTGAAGACAATGATATCAGATGAGTTGAGAATGAGTGCCTAATTTCTATTTTTAAGAATAAAGGTGACGCACAAGATTTGTTCGAATTATAGAGAAATTAAGTTAATATGTCATACTTTAAAACTATGAGAGAGAGTTATGGAGCATAGGTTACAACATGATACTAATATTTCTCAAAATCAATTTGGATTCATGTCAGATAGGTCTACTATAGAAGTTATACATTTATTGAGGTTTGATGGAGAAGTATGGATAGGATAAGGAGGATCTACCAATGATATTTTAGAGAAAGCATATGATAAAGTTCCAAGAGAAGTGCTATGGAGAGTTGTAGAAAAGACAAAGGTTGATAATGCTTATATTCAAGTCCTTAAAGATATGTATATAGGAGCTATTACTTGTATTCAAACACAAGGTGATTTGACCAAGTATTTTCATATTTCAGATGTATTATATCAAGGATCAACCTTAAGCCTATATCATTTTGCTTTAGTCATGGATGTTCTTACTAGATATTTGCAAGAGGTTGTACCCTGGTGTATGTTTTTTGCTAATGATATTCTTCTTGTTGATAAGACGGTAGAGAGTTGAAGGTAAACTTGAATTATGGAGGTCAACCTTAGAGTCTAAAGGTTTTTGTTTGAGTGGATCTATAACTAAATATATGAAGTGTAATTTTAGTAGTAATAGATCTAGTGGGGGATTGTGACTATGGGCAATCAAGTTATTATTAAGAGTACACATTTTAGATATACTGGGTCGATTGTTTAGAGTGATTATGAAATAGACGAGGATATTATTATTATAATTCCAATTGGATGATTGAAATGGAGGAATGCATCAAGCTTGTTGTGTGATAGAGAAGTCTCCCTCAAACTTAAGTTAAAGTTAAGAAATGCATCTGGCTTGTTGTGTGATAGAAAAGTCCCCCTCAAACTTAAGGGAAAATTCTATAAGATGTTAGTGAGACCTGCAATGCTTTATGGCACAAAATGTTGGCCGTTAAGAGAGAAGCATAATATTAAGTTAGATCTTGCAGAGATGAGGATGCTGATGTAGGACTAAATGTGTTTGTTGATGTTTTACCTTTGAAATTATATGCTTTGATTGAGCAAGAGCAATTAGTCACTTCCAACGACTTAAATGATGAATAAAAAGACTAAAGCAATGATTTAATTCAAGCAATATAATACATGATAAAGATTTAAAGCACAAAATAACTAATCAAATTAGATTTTGCTTAATGTGGGGTTTTCGAAAGAAATCCCTTAATTAACATTTAGAAAAGTCACTATTTAAGATCCCGCACTCTCACTCTTAATAATTGGTTAAGCTGAGGAAGCTTGCATGATCTTTATGATGCCACAATTGAGAGGGACTTGGAAGAAATAAGATTCGGAAGAGAGTTCACCTTTATCAGGATTCAGAAGAAAGTTGCCACTGAACAGGAGGTTGTCGTTGATCGATAGCGGTGGCAAGAGAGAAGAAGATTCGTTCCACGTAATCTTCAACGGAGTGGTCGATCTCTAGGTCAATGTCGAAGAAAGGAGAACGTTGGATGTCAATGAGCCCCTGGTTGTCGAAAATGAAGCCGTCATCACGTTCAAGATCGACCATGCATGAGTAAGGAGGCCTAACAAGGGGTTGGTGAGGGAGTGGTTTTGCTTCTTCTTCCTTAGGTGAAATACCAAGCGTAGGAGAGGAGATGTAGAGGAGGGGGGAGGAGCTTGGGAGTCGGCCAATGCTAGGAGAAGAGGGCTGATTTTGATTTTAGATTTGTGTTGTTGGTTAGGAATGAATCAATTCAAATTTCTGAAATTAATTTCAGATTTGATGGTGGAGATAATTAGGGAACTTGACCTTAATTTCCCTGTAATATAGGAGAGGAAAAGGGAAGAGGGTGCGGCTCCCTTTACTAGGCATTGATTGGGGAATTAATTAGGAGCATTAATGGAAGTAGAATTTAGAGACGAGAGAGTGTAGGGCCGGCGACTAAGAAAAGGAGGGAGGAGTTTTGGAGAATTTCAAATAGTTTCCAAACAAAGCAAGTTAAATTAAAAGAGATTTAATGTCTATATCTCTTAATTTGAATTCAAATTCAAATTAATTTGATTGAGAGACTTTCCAAATATAACTCATGTCAATTAGGAAAGAATTCAAATTTGAAATTGATTCATTATTGAATTAATTATTCTTCCAAATTCATCATGATCTAATTTAGGAAAGTAGTAGAGGCTAGGGGAATTTTGGATCCAACGAGGGGGGGGGGGGGGGGGGGCCGGCGGCTAAGGTTTGGTGTGAGGGAGGCCGGCGGCTATGGGAGGGGGTGGATCTTGGGGCAGGTGGAGTTAGGGCTGGGGGTTTGGGCTTAGGGCCGGTGGTTTGGATGGGAAGGGGAGATGGTGGCCAGCGGTTTGGAGGGGGAGGAGCTAGAAGGTGGTGGCCGGCGGTTTGGAGGGAAGGAGCTGGAAGGTGGTGGCGACGGTTTGGAGGGGAAGGGGGAATTGGACCGTGAGCCCGGACGCTTTCTGCGGCTGACGGGTGGTACTTTGCCCTCACATAGGGACTTCAACTCTCACAAGAACTCTCAAGCTCTGCCAAACACAAGTGCAGAATTTTCTGTCATAATAATCATCATCCCCTCAAAAGGAAGAGGGGGCTTTAAATAGCCAAAATACAACAGTAAGACAAAAGACAAAAGTTCCCCTAAGGATCACAAGCAACTACTCCCTCAAGTGAGGATAAAAACGAAAAATTGCAATAATAAATCAAATACACATATAAATATATTACACATGATAGCTCAAAAATAAAGTGGTGTGATCGTGGCCGTAGATCGTTGACCCCTTCTCTGGTAGACTCTCCATGGTCGGATGTTCTCATCAGATGCTCATGTAGATCAGTGGCTTTACTCTTAGAAACATGATACAAAATGACATATACGTGAAAAGGTTGGAGTAGCTCTTGTGAAAGATAAGATTTGAGAGTCGCCTTAGATTCTTTGGTCACATAAAACGACGGCCTTCTTATCACTTGGTTAGGAGAGTAGATGTATTAGATTTGGCTTATGTTAAGAAAGGTAGGGGAAGACCTAAAAAGACTTGGTTAGAAAATATTAGAAGTGACATTTCTTTACTAGATTTAAATAAGAATTTGACTCTTAACATGACACAATGAGGAGAAAAATGATTCATGTAGCCCACTCCATGTGGTGGGATAATGGCTTTATGTTGTTGTTATTGTTGTAGGGGCTGTTTGGTTGCCTGAATTAGGAGTGTAAAGTAAACCAATTACATGTATTTATTAAATTTAGATGTTTGGTTAATTTTGAGCGGAACAAAAGGTATTCGTCGGATGCGTTAAGAGTGTATTAAAGAGGCTGTTTTGCGGGAATTAGAAACCCGCTCGATACGAGCGGGTTATAAATTCATCGGAAGAAAAGCAGCTTCGTCGTGCTGTTCGGCTTCAATCGAGAGGAGAAAAGCGTCGTGCTGTTCGGCTTCAATCGAGAAGAGGCTTCTTCGCCAACGTCGTCCTGTTCGGCTTTAATAGCTCTGGAGTTTTAGCCAAGCTTCATCTTGCTGTTGGGCTTCAATCGAGAGGAGAAAAGCGAAGCTTCGTCGTGCTGTTCGGCTTCAATCGAGAGGAGAAAAGCGAATCTTCACTCGAGTCGGAACCTTTGCCGATCTCGCGCTCTCGAAGCCTTCCATCTCGAGTCGGAGAAATGGGGTGTCAACGTCCAGCCCTACTCAGGCAGCCCGGCTAATTTCGCAGCATATACCGCGCTACTTAATCCACATGATCGGATCATGGGGCTCGATCTGCCCTCAGGCGGCCATCTCACTCATGGATACTACACATCCGATGGGAAGAAGATCTCTGCCACTTCGATCTACTTCGAGAGCTTGCCTTATAAGGCGAATTCCACGACGGGATTCTTGGATTATGATAAGCTCGAGGAGAAGGCCTTGGATTTTCGCCCCAAGCTCATAATTTGTGGCGGGAGCGCGTATCCGAGGGATTGGGATTATGGGCGGTTCAGATCCATTGCTGACAAGGTCGGCGCGCTGCTGCTTTGCAATATGGCGCACATCAGCGGCCTTGTTGCTGCACAGGTACAGTTTATATGTTCGATTCATTGGTTGTGTTTTTTTTTTTTTTAAAGTATTGTTTCTCGTTTATCTTTTGTTTTGTTTATTTGTTTGGATTTGGTGATGTGAATCTGCTCGGATCTTGTTGTGTGGGGCAAATGAAGCTTTTGGTTATTGAGTTTTATAAACGGTTTAGGAAATCTATGATTCGAATTTGGGTTTTATTGATTAGAATATTATATTTGTTTTGTTTTTAGAAACCTTGATCTAGTTTGGTTCCTTCGGTTCAGATTCATAATTCACCTTCAATGATTTAGCAGCACTACTGAGCTGATGCAATGCTATTTATCCTTAAATGAAACAACTTAACTTAGATGTTATATTTTGAAATGGATATAAAAAAACTGGAATAAGCTAAAAATTTGATTCCGTTTACTGTAGATACAGTTTACACTACTTTGATGAGTTGTGAAACTTTGCGGTGGTCACTTATGCAATGAATGCCAAGTTAATAATCCATTTGCTCAGTCACAAATTGTGAGAATTCAAATTGGCAGCTTAACAGTCCATTCTCTATTGCCTATAACTTCTCTTGAAAGAATTAAACAAGGTTCAGCAATCTCTCAATTTCAGCAACATCCTGGATTTCATCAACTTTTTGTATTTCATTAACAACAAGAAAATGAGGGTAAAGTTTCTTTGAAGGATGCACTTATCTTACTTTATGAACATCTAAATTTATAACAAACTGAAAGAATCAGGGTTGGTGAAATCATCCTATCTTCTCTTGAAAGAATCAGAACTAGGTTCATCAACCTCTCAATTTTCAGCAACATCCTCCTTTTCACCAACCTTATGTATTTCATTAACAACATGAAAATGATGGTTAGCAAAATCTCAGGGATGGAGAAATCATCCTAACTTCACCTGGATGATTAAAACTAGTTTCTGCAACCTCTCAATTTTCAGCAACATCATGGATTTCATCAACCTTATGTATTTTTCATTAACAACAAGAGAATGAGCTAATTTGGAACATCTGTCTTAGTGAGCGCCAATTTACATCTGTCTTTTTTTATGGATTGCGATTTGGCTTTGCCTGTATTTAGAAACTACAAAATATTGGTTGGCATGTAAAAATATCCATGCTGTGTAACTCACTTTGCTCGGTTTTGGGAGTTTTGGAAGGCTTCGTTTGGAACATCTTTCATATTGTTTTTTACAACGGTTTTTTATTTAATTTTTGTACTAAAAAGCTGTTTTAGAAAGCAAGAAGAAAGCTAGCCCAAACAAAGTTTAAACAATCGGTGATTACTTTTATAAATGCACTAGTAATAATGACAAAAAAATATTACAAATGCATCGTTATTACTTTACTTTGGATATATCTAACCAAACAAGGGAAACATTTCTCCTGCGTTTATTTTACATACAACCAAACAGCCTCAAAGTATTTGGAATGCACTGCATTTATTTTACACTGCATTTACTTTACATTGCGTTTGCTTTGCAGGCAACCAAACAGCCCCGTAATGTTTTATAGAAACATTTTTTAATAGTTTTGTTGACTTTTGTGATTTTTTCCGTTTCTTTTGTAAAGTTATCATTGGATCTTTATCTTATAATTGTGCGCTGAAAATCTATTATTCCCCCACAAATAGTTCGGTATTCAAATGGCATATCATTAATAACTAATGAATGTTCATCATCCTCTGAATTTTTTCCTCAAATGCATATATTTTAATATCTTATTATTTATCATATATTATGTAAACCAACAAGCTCTTCCTTATTGTTGTAGTCAATTGATTCTTCTTGTGGAATAAATTGTCTATAAGTATCTCAATTTTGCTCACATCTTGATGACGAGCATGTAAAACTTTTGATTGTTAATCTTAGTAATTCAGGAGTGCCTTCTCTAAAGTGAATGCAACACTTAACTAATTTAAAAAACAACATGAGCGAATTCAAATGATATACAAATTTAACAAACTCAACCAATAAATATCAAAAGCTAATGCCAATAAAATCTTAGATTTTATTTATGAGAGGGATATTTAGCTAGGATCTTATAATCCGAATAATCCTTCCTCTTTTTTAAAATCTACAACTTGGAGATCAACCTTCCCTCTTTCTATTGATTTAACAATCATTCTATTCATGTAATGGTACAAATCGAATTTATTATATGGATTGATAGATTTCATATTGTTTATATAATATATGTTAGGGAGCAAATATTGATGTCATTGAAGCTCTCATTTCTTATTTATAGTCTCCTAAATTTTATAGTTGCTGCCCTCATCTCCTCCTAGGCATTTTGCTAATCACTCCTTTATCTCATTCAGAACATTATAAATGAAATCCATCACTGGATTTATCTCTGCATCAAATTATTCTCAAGACTTAAATTAAGGGATTTGTAGTTGTGAATCATAACCCTTAATTAGCCAAAAAAAGTCACTTGAACGTTGATTTGTTCAATGAAAAATGCCCCACGCCTTCTAAAATGGTGTGCTTCCTTACTTAAATTTGAAGTAGGGTGTCAATATTTGAACCGACCCGGACCCGACTTGGAAAATTTCTGGTTTGGGTCAACCTGTTTTCCATACGGGCCAAGTTTGGGTTTTTAAAATCGAGTCGGGTTCAGGTTGACTTGGAAACTTGAAGTTGACCCGAATCCCACACTCGGACTGTCTGCAGTGCTCCACGCTCGCAAACGCCCGTAGCACTCCCGCATAGGTGATTGCACAGGCCACACTTACCTCCCGCGCTCACATTCGCACCGCACTAGCCTCCCGCATCACAATCGTCCCTGAGCTCATGTCTTCACTTGGACCTTGACCTGCGCTTGCACTGCTCGCACCAACTCGCACCGCACCCGCACATGTAGATCTTGCCCTCAGGCTTCTGCCCCCTTTGTGCTCGCGTTTGGCCTGAATTGCAGCTGTATTGCGAGTTAGTGGGTCGGGTCAGGTCTGATTAGAAAGTCTGAACCGTTTATAAAATTTGGTCGGGATCAGCTGTATTGGACCCGGGTCAATTCCTGATAACCCAAACCCAACCTGAATACTCAGTTTGACACCCCTAGGCTCAAGGTGTGCTTCATTGTGTGCCTCAAAATGATTGTGGCATATTCCTCTCTCTCTCTCTCTCTCTCTCACACACACACACTGCAAGTCTTTCAACTAAGGCACACATTAAATTGCACAATTATAAACATTGATTAACTTTTAATTAATAGCTTAAATATACACTAGTTAACCCCATTCAGCCTTGCTAAATATTAGTAACCACCAAGTAGCTTAAGTTAATATTTAAACATTAGTTACTCAACAAATAGTTTAATTGAAATTAAATTAATCACCAATTTAAGAAAACATCCTAATAAGTTGTAAATAATTAATTAATTGATCTAATTAAACTATTAATTAACTAATTTATGTATAATTAATCCAATTTAACGTTATTTAGCCTAATGAAGTCCTAATTCAATCGACTTTAAATAACATTCTGATCATTAATTATATTGCTTGAACTATTTAATATTAACTAAAAATTAATTATCATAATTAAATTATAATTACTTTATGATTAGCTAAAGACACCGTATAATGTACTTGAATATACCAACAAGCTCTAGCTTTTTTTGTAGTATGCTCTCTGGTCTTGGGTAAAGGATCACAAGTTCCATGATCCTTCAAACTGCTTATGTTGCAGGTAGTATAACCGTATATGATTACTTACTCTTGGCGTGTAGTTCACGAGTCTGTAACTGATATTTTTCCCATTTTATCTTAAATTAGATATTTATAATAGATTTTGATCCTTAATGATGTTAAATAATTATTGCTTGGTAAATTTATTGTGTGAACAATCTTGTCTAATTTCCTTTTATAATATCTACTTTGAACTCGCCTTAATGAAATCTTATTTGACCACTGGCTATCTTAATTTAGTTTCTTAATCTCACCAGACAATGGCTGATTCGATAATTAAGAAATAATGTATTTACCAACAGAGTTGTAAGATTTAACTGGTTAAGTTATTTTGCTATTTATGTCTAGTTTGATTGGGCGTTTTTTGTGGTTATTCTTTTTTAAAACGGCAAAGTTATTTGTTCCTCAAATCATGTTCTCAATAACAAGATTTTTTTCATTTTCTGCTGTTTTGTGAAAGCTTTTTATACGCGCTTTCTCCGTTAGAAAACTCTTTTTTCTGAACCAATGTTTTTTAAAACTACATTTTACAAAAGTACTGAATAACCAAACGAAGCCTTAGCTTGATCTTGTTGTCCTTTGCTAGTTTGATATTTAGCTTGATTTTTGGTTTAAGAGTCAGCATAGTCACCTTTTGTGCTTCGAAATTGTTTCTTTTTGAAACTGATAATGGTGTTTTAGATTCAATTGGGGATTTGTGAATGCGTCTGATCTTATGAGAAGCTGGTTCTACATTTATTTTTGTAGCAGTTGGAGAGAATTTTCAATTGTGCTGCATCATCCAGCCTTTGATAGACATACGGCTTCTATATTGTTGCTTTATTATTTATTTCAGCAAATGTAGGTCATGCTTCTCTTCCCTTAAGCTTTTACTTTTTGTTGCATGCTTATTTTGATGGTGCTTGATTCAGCCTGCTGGTAGAGTTGTTTTTTTTTTTTTTTCCTTTTTTTTTTTCTGGACCAGTGAGCTATGTATCTCAAGTATATGATTTGAATCTATAATCTTGATAATACAATTATCTCCTTTAATCAACTTGCCAACAGTTCTTTCACCAATTTTTATGAATACATCATTTAAAAGCTACTAGGTGACAGTAAAGTCATGGGGGTGTCAATTCGAATTAGTAGATCAGTTTTAGGGTTGAATTGACCTGAATATGCTTGATATGAACTTAATTTTTTTATCATACAGATTAAGATGTTTGACTTGAACATTACTTGACCCTAACTTGCTTAACTCAAATCTGACCCAATTGGCCAATTTATCATATGGATCATGGAGTTTTTATATTAACACAATTTGTTTAACCTAAGTCCAACTCATTTGAGTCAACTATGATTTGTTGTACTTGAACCCGAATGATTTTGAGTCAATTTTGATTTTTTTTGGGTCAATTAAAGCCTGACCCACCCGAAAGATGCTTGGCTCTAGAACTTGGATTGTATTTACCTACAGTTGTAAGACTTAACTAGTTAAGCTATTATGATATTTAGGTTGATTTTGTTGACCTTTGCTAGATTGATATTTAGATTTTGTTTGGAATAACTTTTTTACTACTTTATAAAATAGCTTTTTAGTATAAAATGTTTTTGAACATGAAAAATTTTACTAGAAAATTGCTTTAGAAAGCAATTAGAAAACTATCCCAAATGAAGCCTTAGCTTGTTTTGGTATTTAGAAAAAAAAACTTAATTTTTGGCATAAGAGTAAGCATAGCCACTTTTGCACTTCGAAATTGTTTCTTATTGAAACTGATAATAGAGTTTTAGATTCAAATGGGGATTTATGAATGCGTCTGATCTTATGAGAAGCTTCTTCTACATTTCTTTTTGCAGCAGTTGTAGAGAATTTTCAATTTTACTGCATCATCCAGCCTTTGATTGACATACGTCTTTTTTTATTGTTGCTTTATTTCTTATTACACCAAATGCAGATAAAGCTTGCCTTCCCCTAAGCTTTTACTTTTTGTTGCATGCTTATTTGATGGTGCTTGATTCAGCCTGCTGGTTGAGTTTTTTTTTTTTGGGATCAGTGAGCTATAATATTAAGTTTAAGTGTTTCTGAGATGAGGATGCTCAGGTGGACAAGTTGCATTACTCTTAAAGATAGGATACGAAACGAGCATATAAGTGAAAAAGTTGGAGTAGCTCTAGACTCCAGTGGAAGATAATACAAAGGCCTTCTAATGACGTTGTTAGGAGAGTAGATGTATTAGATTTGGTTTATGTTAAAAAAGGTTGATATAGACTTAAAAAGATTTGGTTAGAAATATTAGAAATGACATTTCTTTATTAGATTTAAATGAGAATTTGACCCTTAATGGGAAACAATGGAAAAAAAAAAGATTCACGTAGCCGACCCCACGTAGTGGGATAAAGGCTTGATATTATTATTTTTGTTGTTGGACCAGTGAGCTACAAATCTCAAGTATATCTATAACCTTGATAACCAAGGTTGTGAAAACCGGACCGGACAACGAACCGGAAGAAGGAGAGGTTCAAGGTTCGACCGGTTCGACCGGTCGAACCGTGGTCGAACCGGATGATGTAATAAATACTAATATTATTAAAAATTTATAACATTAATAAGATAATTACGTGAATTTAACATCAAATAATATAATTCTAAGAATTTAAATTATATAATTTTAATAAATTATCTTTTAATATAATTAAATTAAATTGAAATGATGAATATATTATAATATAATTATAATTTATAAAATATTTAGTTAATTATATTATATTTATGAATATATAATAAATTAACGATAATTAATTTTTATATTTCATTATAATTATAATAAATGAGATTCTTATAATATACATTATAACAAATTAAAAATTTTAATATAATTTATAAATTTATAATATTAAATTTAAAAATGTGTAATAAGAATAATATTTAATATAATATATAAATTTATATAATTAATTTATAAATATACATCATAACAAATTTATAATACAAAATTTAAAAAATTTTGCACCCAACTAGCCCAAATTCGTAGCACAACTAGCCCAAATTTTGGCCCAACAAACTCAATTTAATGGCCCAATAAAGCCCAAGCTCACATAGCATTCATGTTATCATGTACTCTTTTTTAGTCCCACATCATGAAAGAGTAAGAGATAGTTGGCTTTTGGCTCTATATATAGTTCTCTCTTCTCTTAAAAAACTTGTTTCATGAGGTGATAACCATATATAATGGTATCAAAATCTCATTATTTAATAAAAAAATTATTTTTTTAAGAAATAATGAAGTAAAATATATTATTTATATTTTATTTATCATTACATTTTTTTTTTGAAACCGGTTCGCCGGTTCACCGGTTGAACCGCCGGTTCAGTCCGGTTCAGGCCGGTTCTCTGCGAAGCCGGTTTTTGAGCTGGACCGGATCGGACAACTGGCCGGTTCACGGTTGAACCGGTTGAACCGGCCGGTCCGGTCCGGTTTTTAAAACCTGGTTGATAACACAATTATCTCCTTTAATCAACTTGCCATCATTCATTTCACAAATTTTTATTTAATACATCATTTAAAAGCTACGGGGTGGCAGTAAAGTCATGGGGTGTCAATTCGGGTTAGTAGATGAGGTTTAGGGTTGAATTGGCCTGAATGTGCTTGATATAAACCTGATTTATTTACTATACAGATTAAGATGTTTGACTTGAAATGACTTGGGGCTAACTTGCTTAACTCAAATCTGACCCATTTGACCGATTTATCATATGGACCATGGGATTTTTATATTAACACAATATGTTTAACCTTAATCAAACTCATTTGAGTAAAATGTGATTTGTTGAACCTGAACACGGATGATTTTGAGTCAACTTTGATTTTTTTGGCCAACTCAAGCCTGATCCAACTGAAAGTTAATAGGCTCAAGATTTCAAATTTGAACTGGACCTGAATGATAAAACCCAAATCCAAATTAATCAAGTGGGCTTTGGATTAGGTTATTGGGTTGGGCTATTTATTGATACCCTTAGTACAACATTTCAAGAGACCATTTGGTGATACAAATTTTTTTCCTGCTTTATTAGGTTGTTTTTACTGAAATAGTTTTTGAAATTATATCGTGTTAAGATCTGAACCATAAAGGCGAAGGTGACTCATCTCTTGTATCATGATAAGATCTAAGGTTCATATCTATTTAGATGTGTAAGTTTAAACTTTAAATATTAGTATTTAAGCATAATGATGAGATTCTAATACAAAAAAGAACAATTCAGTAATAGAGCATAAATTGTTTTAGGCATCATTCATGAAGATACATAACATAATAATTACCAAATAGGCCATATACGAAAAGGTATATTTGGTAATTCTATTTTCTTATTTCATTATCAAGATATTTTATGCCAAGTAAATTGTTCTTTTATTGTGGGTGTCTATATATATTAATCATCAAAGAATATAATAATAATATTAGATACGGCATTGAAAATCAACTTGATCAATCATGAATCTAGGTGAATATATGAATTAGAAGCTTCTAAAAATAAATTCATGTTCATCCAAATTTTAATTTTAATACACTTATAATCATACTGATTAGATTGATGAGACGAGTCCTATGACAATAAAAATGCTCCATTTTGAATTTAAATAAGCCCAAATCAAGAGCTTGATGAATAGTTGAAAATTTTAGAATATTAATTATAAGATGAAATGAACTCCAAATTTGGCTTTGTTAAAGTCAAATTGAGCGTCTTGATGATATATATTCAACAAATCTACATTGAGGATGTGTGTAGCAAGATAAATTTTTGATGTTGTCCTTGAAGTGTTGGTGAGTCTATTTTCAAAAAGTGAGGTAGAATTTTGTATTGAATTGATATCTAATATGTTCTTATTTGCCAAGGCTCCCTATAGAATGACATCAAAAGAGTTATAGGAATTGAAGATTCAATTACATGAACTGTTAGATAGATATTTTATTAAACCAAGTGGATTGTCATGGGGTGCTCTTACCATTGAGGATGAGTATTATACGGAGTTGAATGAGGTGAGGTGCATTAGTGTTATCAAAAGATTAATTGAAGATTTGAATACCATCATATAAGAGTGACAATTGAGGATGAGCCAAAAATTGCTTTTAGTTCCTGGTATGAGCAGCTGAATTCTTAGTAATGCCTTTTTGCGTGATATATGCACTAGCAATATTTATGGATTTGATAAATAGGATATTCAAGAAGTATTTGGATAACTTCATCATTATATTTATAGATGATATTTTGATATATTCCAAGACGGAAGAAGATATAATTTGAGGTTGATCTTAGAAACTTTGACTGGTTGATATTTTTGGCTTTTCTAGGGCATATGGTGACCAGCGGTATTCGTGGATCCCCAAAAGGCACAAGCTATAATGGATTGGTCAAGATTGACATAAGTAGCAGAGGTTTTTAGCTTCCTTGTAATGAAAAGTTATTATAGAAAGTTTGTGAAAGGCTTTTCGTAGATTGCGATCCCTTTGACAAGATTAGCCCATAAAGATGTGCCATTTGACTAGGCATGAGAGTGTGGAGATAGCTTTCAGTGGTTGAAGGCTTATTTGGTGTCGGCTCTTGTGTTGATTATTCAATCCGGTGTTGAAGCATTCAAGGTGCATAATGATGCTTCATTGAAGGATCTGAGATGTGGGTTGCAGCACCATGGAAAAATAATTGGGTATGCTTCCGAACAACTAAACCCGCATGAGAAGAATTATCTAATGCATGATTTGAATTTGACAACGATTGTATTTGCATTATAGATCTTGAGACATTATTTGAATGGAGTAAGATGTGAGATCTATATATTTACTCAAAATAAATTAAATCTTAGGCAGAGAAGGTGGTTAGAGTTAATTAAGAACAAGGTTTAAAATTGCGTATTTGGGTATTGAGGCGTAAGCTTCAAACTCCAAAAATTGCGTAAAGTAACAAATAAAGTTGAAAGTGATCTTTTATATAATACTCAAATAATATGTTAAAGGATGGTATATTAATTTTCTATTGAACTATGAACTAACAAATTTATATACATATGAAATAAAAAATTACACAAAATGTAAAGTGATAAGTAATAAATTATATTAAATGGAATTGAAATCCAAATATCAAATGAGAAAATAACTTAAAATATATGAATTGCATAAACATATCATATAGCATCAAGTTTAAATCTAAATTTCTTCTTTCTCAATTCAATACTCATCTACATTTAATTACTATTAAAGTTAAAATATTTAACAACAACAACAACAACAACAACAACAACATCAGAGAGAGAAGCTCCACGTTTGTAGAGAGAGAAGCTAACGAATTTTTGAAGTTTGGTTTCCCGCATTTTGCGTTCGCCTCTGATGGCGGCGGATGGACGCCGTCTTCCACCCTCCGGCGTCGGCGACAGTCGAGTACCTGGATCTTCTTCAGTCAGGATCCTTCCTCGTATCAACCATAGTGAATCTCCCCCAGCTTTCGGGGACGCAAACAGGATGTTCGATCTGGAGTCTAACTTGAGGTTTAAATCTGCTAAACCTCTGGTGATCAAAGAAGGTGCTCACCAATCTCAAAAGAAACAGTTGGATTGCATAGGGAAGGGAAAGAAGGTTATGTTTGATGAATATGTAATCAGATCCAGGGATCTCGGTATTTCTGAAGAAAAGATTTTTCGTAAAGAGGAAGGGATTATTTCTACTAAAGGTAATTCTGTTTTGATGAAGAATTCCTCGTCTGAATCTGAAATAATGATGCCTACAAGCAATGTGCTGGGTGGTGAAGGAGCTAAATCTCAAGAAGTTGGAAGCAATGTTGTCGAGCAAGAGAAGAAGGATCTGGAGAATGTTAGAATTTGTGAATCAGCAATTCTGGGAAACTGCGGAAATAGGGATGACTTGGATTCTGTTATCCCTCCTCATCCTATATTGGGGAATGCTTGGAGTTCAAAGTCTAATGTTAAAACTATTAACTTTGATTATGGAGAGGAATTTTCTGAAGATGGATCAGTAAGGCTTCATCAACAAAGTGAGAAGGAGAACTCGGATAGGTTGAAGAAATCTCTGGTTGTTAAGGTGTTTGGTGAAAACACCCCATACCATGTCATCGATTCGGAGTTAAGAAGACAGTGGAATCTGTATGGGAGATTTCACATGACTTTGCTTGGTGGTGGCTGGATTCTATGTGCCTTTGAAGATCAAGATGCAATGGAATCAGTATTAAAAAGTGGACCCTGTTTTGTTGATGGAAGTATAATTGGTCTGGAGAAATGGGCTCCAGATTTTCATCCCTCTTCTCTGAAGGGATTGACAGCTCCGGTGTGGATTAGGCTACCTAATCTACCACTTCAAAGCTGGGACAGAATCAATGTCTGCAGAATAGCTTCGAAAGTTGGCACTCCATTCCTGATCGATGAGAACATGTTTCAATGGGGGAGACGCGAGTATGTCAGAGTGTGCGTCAAATTGAAGTTGGATGGCAAGCTTCCATTAGGTGTGTGGGTGGAAGGCTCTTTGGACAAATTCTATCAGAAAGTTTGTTATGAAAAAATGCCAAGCATTTGTTACAAATGCAGGAGGATAGGACATCTGGAGAATTTTGCAAGGAGAGCAATGAAGAGCTAGCGGGAATCCGTAGCAAACTGTTGGCTGTATCGGAGACAGGGGGATCCTTAGTAGCTAAGGAGTTGCCAATGAATAATCCTGTGGTGATAGAAGGCATTAAAAACAAGGAAGAGGAGTATGGTCCATGGATTCACGTGGACTATGGAAAGATGAAAGGGAGAATCTTTAAGCTCCAAAACAAATGGGTTCGGCAGACTTATGCAGATGGAAAGCCAAAGATAGTGGGAGCTGTTAGCCAATCTGTCGCAAAAGATAATGAATTCAGTAAGAAGACAAATTCCATGATAATGGAAAAGCCTTCTGATGAGACTTTAATTCCGTCTACAGCTCAGAAGGAGATTGATGAAGTGATCAGAGAGACAAGTAACTTTAAAACTGATGATATCCTATGCAAACCCAATCAATTTGTAGTATTAAGTAGCTTAAGGGAAGAAGGAGAAACAGTGGATAATAATACAGAATTCTCTGTATTGGAAATCTCTTCAGAGAAAATTAATTCAGGAGGAGCAATGGAAGCGTCTTTGGAGGTGGATCACTTGGAAGATCAGTTCAACATAGAAGAAGAAGGCTCTACCAAAGTAAGAAGGAAAGGAGCAAAGCAACTAAAGGGTTTGGGTCCTATAAAGCTTAATCTGAGAAGTAGGAAGATGGAAGGAGATGGCAAAACCAGGGTGGGGAACCTCTTCCCCTTGAATCATTAATGTCTTCCATAGGATTCTGGAATTGTAGAGGAGCTAGGAAGTCAAAAGCTTCTCTATATGCGAGGGAGTTCATTAGGGAGAATGGTTTGTTCTTCCTAAGATTGGTGGAGACTAAAATTACTACTGTGGACAAGAAAGTTGTTAATACTTTGGTTGGTGAAGGATGGGACTACTGTCATGTTCCATCAGAAGGCCTCCCTGGAGGTATCTTGGTAATTTGGAGGCAAAATATGGCTAAATTTAGCATGCTGGGAACTTCATCTCAATTTCTTATTGTGATCTTAATGTCATCAATAAAGGTACATGGAGAATTGCTACTATCTATGGTAGCAAGGATGTTTATAGAAGGAGTTTATGGGAGGGGTTGTAGCATTTTATGACTGAAGATTTCCCTATGGTCATAGGAGGCGACTTTAATTGTTTGCTTTCCAAGGAAGAAAAAAAAGGAGGAAGAAACTTGGTTTCTGGCTTGGGACCAAGGGAGATGAAATCATTCATTACTTGTAATGACTTCCATGAGGTGGCTTGTGTAGGTCCCAAGTATACTTGGTGCAACAACAAGAGAGGAGCTGATAGAATTCTGGAGCTGGATAGGTGTTTGGTTAATGCTACAGCCTTTAATTCTTCCCACAGGCTTTTGGTGAAACATTTGACAAGGTTGGCTTCGGACCATTGTCCAATATTGTTTAAGTTGTTGAACTTCATCCATCCCTCCCAATAAGAAGATTTTAAAGTTTGAAGAGGTTTGGTCCTCTATTCCAGCATCTGTTGCTGTTGTTTATAAATTTTGGAATAAAAAAACTAAAGGTGATCCTTCTCAAGCTCTTAATCACAAGCTTAAGAGGACTTTAAGAGATCTTCATTTTTGGAGCAAGGCCAAGTTCAAGGCAATGAACTTACACAAAGAGGAACTGAAATCTGAAGTGCTGAAATTGCAGGAACAAGAAGCCGGGGATGGATTTATTTCGGAAGAGGATCAGTGGTTCCTGAAAGCTAAAATGGAGGAGCTGAACACTGTTATGGCTCGGTTAAACACATGGTGGAAACAGAGAGCCAAGGTGAAATGGATGGTAGATGGGGATTCAAATTCTAAATTCTTTCAATCTTATGCAAGTGCTAGAAGAATTTCTAACTTCATTCATAAAATTAAAAATGAACAAGGTGTAATGATTTAAGATCAAAAAGAAATTGAAGAAGTTATATTCCGGTATTTTGCCAATAAATGGGAGGAAAGGAGCTGTAATCTGGAGGGTTGGCCATCAACTTTGTCAACACTAAATGAAGAAGATAGAAGAATGCTGGATAGAGAATTCACGTTTGAAGAACTGGAAACGGTGATTAAAGACTTGAAGAAGAACATTGCTCCGGGTCAAGATGGTATGCCCTACTCTTTTTTTAAACACTATTGGCACATCATTAATAAAGATTTATGGAATGCCTTGGATCACTTTTTCAATTTGGGTAAGATGAAGAGTATTTGGAAAATTACTAATATAGTTTTGATACCCAAAACTGAAAGTCCTTTAACTCCCTCAAGCTATAGACCTATCAACCTTTGCAACTTGGTTTATAGAATAGTTGCTAAGATGCTTCTTAATAGAATCTTGTTGGTAATCCCAAAGATTATCTCGGTAGAGCAGGCGGCTTTTCTTAAAGGAAGATCTCTCTCTGATCATGTTCTTGTGGCTCAAGAAATTTTCCACAATTTTAGACATTCCAAATCAGCTAAGGGATTGGTCTCTTTTAAAGTTGATATGGAGCAAGCTTATGACTCCATGGGGTGGACACCTTTTGTCAAGATCTGGATTACTTTGACTTTCCTATTAAGTTTGCTAATTTGGTGGTGGAATGTATCGTTGACCCAAAGTTCTCAATTATTATTAATGGCTCTTCTTCTAAAATGATTGAGGCTAAGAGTGGTTTCCGTCAAGGACCAAAGGTATCCCATTTATTATATGCTGATGCATCATCATTTTCTCTAATGCTCAAATGAAATCTATTAAGTTTATCTAAGGAATTCTTGGGGAGTTTTGTGGTTGGACGGGTCAAAGGATTAATTTACAAAAATCTGGTATCCTTTTTGGAAAGTCTATGGGTATTAGGAGAAGGAAGAAAATTAGCAAAGCTATGAATTGCAAGGAGGTAAAAGAGTTTAATTACTTGGGTATCAAGGTAACATTAAGAAGGTTGTCTAGAGCTGATTTTCAGTTTATTATTGACAAAGCTATATGCGCGGCGGGGGGGGGGGGGGGGGGGGGGGCAATAAACTCATATCTCTTGCTGGAAGAATAACCTTGGTCAATTTTGTTTTATTATCTTACCCATCCTTCCATTCTTCTCACTCTTTGGTTCCAAAGCAAACTCTTTATGAAGTTGATAAGCTTTGCATGAAATATATTTGGAATAAATGTGACGGGTCAGCTGGACTACACTATGTTAGCTGGGAGTTATTGTGTAAACCAAGGAGATGTGGAGGTCTCGGAATCAATTCCTGTTCCAAGAAAGCTTGGCCTTTGAGGGCTAGGTTGGTGTGGAGATATAATCAAGTAAAGGATTCACTTATGCATAAAGTCATGTTTCCGAAGTATGGGCCAATTATGAAGGAAATTTTAGCTTTTGGGAAAAGCTCTGTTTCTTGGAAACTTATTTGTAATGGGGGTAAATTCTTGAAACCCATTATCAGATGGTCAGTGTGCAATGGCAAAGATATCAAGGTCTATGAAGATATTTGGATTTTAGATAAAAGCTTGCTACTTTGGCCTACTTTTGTTAATCCAAATGATGAAGGCAATCTAACAGTTGATTGTTTTATATGTGATGGAAGCTGGAATATGACAAAGCTAAGGAGATTCTTTGGGGAAGATTTGATCAATTTGATCATCTCTATTAAAATACGGTGCGATATGAATGGAGATCAGTTGGAAATGATTCATCAATTCTCTGGTAAATCTGTAACCTCTTTAGCTGCTGAAGCTTTGGTTTATGATAATACAGAGCTGTTTTATTGGAAATGGTTTAGAAAGATGAAATTAAACCCAAAGGTGAAGATATTCTGGTGGAGACTATTTAACAACGCCATTCCAACCTTTCAATTTCTCTGTTACAGAAGATTGCAAGGTTTTGATAAGTGTCCTAGAGGGTGTGAGGAGGTTGAGGACATTGGACATATAGTCTATGGTTGCAGGAAAACAAAAGAAGTGATGGTTGTTTTAAACAAATGGGGCTTCGGTATTCCGGATTTTTATTCCAAAGAATATTGTATGGATTGGCTGGGCAAACAAAATTCTTGGATGAGGAGTTTGTTTTGTAATTGCATTTACCATTCATGGATAGCTAGGAACTTGTTTGTCCATGAAGGTAAAAGTTTAAGCTCGGTGATGATTGCTTCTAATGCTGTTTGTAGTATAGCATCCCAAAGAAATTCCAGCTTCGCGTCTTCAGGTAATGACGGTGCTAATCAACCTTTCAGGCTGTATAATTCTTGGCATCCTCCTCCACCTGATTGGATCAAGGTAATCATAGATGCTGCTCTACATAGCTCCTACAAGGCTGGTATTGGAGGGGTATTTAGAGATCATCAAGGGAGATTTTTATTGGCTTTTGGCAAGTCTCAGATACATTGGGATGCAGCAGCTTTGGAACTTCAATCTATTCTAGCTTATCAATATGGTGGTTAAAGATTGGATGCTTGACTACAAAGGCATTATTATTGAAGGGGATAACTCAAATGTTATCAAGTTCATCAAGGGAGTGGTGGAGAAAGGGGGTAATGATTCTATAGACCTCTCTTTTATTAAAGTGTTTAATTATGTTATTTTTAATTGTATTGATAGGGAGAACAATAAGTTGGCTGACCTATGTGCTAACTTTGCTTGCTTTAGTTCTTTTTGTTGGAATGATGTTTCCTTGGATAATATCCCTCCTTTCATTAAGTTGTTGGAGGAGTCAGATGCTTGTATAGGGTAATTCTGGTTTTTGTTTAATAAAGCTTTTTCAGCTTTTGTTAAAAAAAAACAACATCAAGCCTTTGTCGCACTACGTGGGGTCGGCTACATGAATCCTCTTTCGTCATTGTGTCTGGTTAAAAGTCAAATTCTCATCTAAATCTAATAAAGAAAGATCATTTCTAATATTTTCTAACCAAGTCTTTTTAGGTCTACCTCTATCCAAATCATAAATCATTTCTACTATCATTACTAAGGGGATTTTTATCTAAGTCATCATAAAATTTTTGCCTCTTCTTTGCCTCATTCTGTAGGGTCTAATACCTACTAATCTACATCTTTATTTATTTCAACCATCTTCCTCTTTCATAAAAGTTTTTAATCAACATAAAATAAGAGTAATATTTAAATTTTTATAGGAGATGGTGGCGGTATGCGGATTTCAAGTAATCCCCGGCGGCGCCTATGCCGGTGGTGGCTACGGCGAAGGCGGTGGGCTGTAGTTCGAGGTAGTTGAGAGGAAGTTAATGCGGCTTTGGTGCACATGAGGACATGATTTTTTTTGGGTTTTTGTATAGGATTTAGCTAAGTTTTAAATAAAAACATACATAAATAGAGTGAGACGTATGCCTCATGCCAACGAGGCGAGGCGGGCCTTAGCCAAGATGAGGCATAAGCCTCATAAAAAAAGCTCGAGGCGTAAGCCTTGAGGCGTTTTTCATTGAAATTGCGCTGAGGTGGGCCTCAAGGCGAGCCTCATATTGCGCAATTTTAAACAATGATTAAGAATTATGATCTCAATGTTATTTATCACCCTGGTAGAGCCAATGTGATTTCTGATGCTTTGAGCAGGAAATATGTGGGAATAGTAGCCAGTTTAATCATATTTTTTAGCAGACATTGATTCTGGGGATGGGGAGTTTGAAGTTAGAAGTAGTATATTCATTTATGCATTAGAAAGAGTCATTTCATAGTTGAAATTGTCTAACATTCATTGCAAGAGAATTAATGAAGCTCAACAGCAAGATGAAGAATATGTAAGTCTGGGGAATCAAATTTTGGTTTGGAAATAGGCCTGAAGTACAAATTGATGATCAAGATATAATATATTGTGGTGGCAGGTTGTCGGTTTCAGATGGTGGTGATTCTTGAAGAGAGTTTCTGCATGAAGCCTATTATTTTAGTTATATGATTAATTTAGGCAATAATAAAATGTTTAATGTTTTGAAATTGATGTTCTTATGGTCTAGACTAAATCAAGAGATGGCTGAATTTGTCTCCAAGTGTGAGACTTGTCAAATGATCACGACTAAGTTTCAGAGGCTGAGTGGATTATTGCAGACATTGTCTATTCCTGAATAGAAATGGGGAGAAATTGTTATGGATTATTCTACAAGGTTTCCCAGATTTAGACAAGGACATGATGTCACCATATGGGTTATAATGGATATATTAACGAAGTCAGCTCATTTTCTACCAACGAAGTAGACAAGTTGGCTCAATTGTTCGTGAATAATTAGATTACTTGGAGTCTTGAAGGTTATTATTTCTGATCGTGATGACATATTTACATCCAAATTGTGGAAGGGCGTTCAGGAAAGTTTGGCAACAAAGTTGAATTTTAATATAACTTTTCATCCCTAGATAGATGTGCTGTTTGAACTGATCATTCAAATTTTAGAAGATTGGTTAGGATTACGTTTTCTAAATTTTGGTGGAAGTGGGTATAATCATGTTCCTTAGATTGAATTTGCATATAACAATAGTTTTTAGGCAAGCATAAGAATGACCCTATATAAGGATCTCTATGGGATTTGTAGAACTGTGTTGACCTGGACAAAATTGGGAGAAAAAAGATTGAATGTTATGAGCTGGTTGACAGTGCTACAGAGAAAATCAGAATGATAAGAAAAAGATTACAACTAGCTCAGGACTGGTAGAAAAAGTATTATGACCCAAAGCACAATGATATTGAATTTCAAGTAAGAGATTTAATATTTTTAAAGGTCAATTCAATAAAAGAAGTGGACATGTTTAGCAAAAAGCAACAAATTAAAGATTTCAATTTTGATTTTATTAGGAGTAGTTATGAAGTAAAATATATTTTTAATGAGTGTTAGGAATCTTTCATCATGTAATTTATGGTATATTTTAGAGTATTTTATTCTAGTAATTTTAATGGTAAGAAATCAATATTTCATTGATTGATTTTGTAAGTGAAAGACAAGTTATAAGGGGAATCAAATTAGTTTCTACACCTAGTTGGGGTTGATCTTGGGAGGCATAAGTGAAAGTGGAGTTATAAATAGGCATTTGGACGTACATAACATAATTTCTGTTGTTCATTCTATTAAATATAATAAGTTTAAATACAAAAGAATGTTATGAAGATAAGTACACTCTAATGTCAATAAAATAAGTTAAAATACTAAAGAATATTTTGATGATAAGTATACTATGATGTTTCTTTATAAGTACCATATGATAGTTCAGTGAAAATATAAATGATGTTATGTCAGTAAGTATACTCTGACACCCATTTAAAAGTGCGTATTATATAATGTTCAAGTTCAAGTAACAAGTTCTGAAAAAGTTAATCCAAATACATGCCAGTTTTTTTTTTTTGGGGAAATTTTGCGGTGTTGCCCATTTCATTGATAAAAGTGAATTACAAGTAAAAGTAAAATAGAATACAGGGAAAATATAATCTTAAATCTCAAACAACAAAAAGAGATTTATAGAATTCTTAAGAAGGCAGAAAGAAAAACCTAACTGAAGCAAACCAAAAATAAACAAAGTGGCAATAGCCACGAAGGACTCAGGTTGCTCAAGTGTACACGATTCGGGTAAAAAACGAGGGTCTGAACAAGAGCGTAGCCCGTGGTTGCCAAAAAGACCGTTCTAGAGGCTGCTGTGAAACAGTATTCATCATCGTCCTTTCAAAAAATAATAATATTAAAAAATACATGCTAGTTTCATAAGTACTTTCTAACTTTATATGTTCATGTTTTCTAAAGAATAAAAATCATTCTTTATTTCATTGAATTTAATATTTAAAAATTTTAATTATATATTACAAATATGGGCATTGACATCTGTAATAGGAATTAGGATAACCTATTGAGCATATGAAGCACACTTGCTGTTTATGAAATTTCAAGAAAAATGAAAGGGTCAGACAGCTGAGTAAAACTTGATAAGGGCATGATCGTCAGAATCATTATATTAAGATGTTTTGTAATCCAATTATTATGTTTTAATGTATAAAATAAATTTGGATTGAATTAATTGTATATAACTCTTTTGAAAATAAAATTTGGATGTCCTTTTTATTACTTAATTACTTTTGGATTATTTAGTACTCTGGTACATACTCCATTGTGATTGAGATAATTAGGGTTAAGATTTGATTCTTTTACTAGATTTTGGGAAATAATATTATCTTTTGGATGTTGTAATTGAGTTTACCCCCTAATCTTGACTTGCTTTTTTCCAAATAGATGCTCAGTTGTAGACAAAGAGATTGCCTTACCACAAATATGTTTGGGACATTAACATGAAAAACATTTTGAGGTTGTATCAAGGTGTTGAATTGCTTCTCATAAACAATGCTTGATTATTACGGCTAAAAATTTGTGGTTAGAGATAAGGAAAGATTTTACCATCTCAATTCTGAGCAAAGATTCAGTACATGCAAAAAATAAAAGAAGAGTTGGAAGAGAAAACAATGGTTTTGCATAAAAAAAATCTTAAAAAGGGAGAAAAATCACAAGGTCTAATTTAATTGAAATGTTTCAACTAGTAAATGTTGTCAATTATAAATGATCGACTTTCCTATGCTTAGGGAAGACTTTAATGTAATACATTGGACATAAAATTGTAGCTAATGAATTTTATGGTAGATGTTGGGCGAGCCTCGAGGCATTGTTGTTATCTACAAGATATTATTTATGTTTTGTTAGATTACTCTCCTTTGAGGAGAGTAGATCAGAGATAAAAAAATTCAATATAAATCTTGGTGTGTACATCGAGAGTTATAGTTAGCATTAATAACATTCATTATTCTTAATGGTGATTTGTTTGATGAAGTTATTGACAATAATATGTGACAAAGTTTGTGGTCATCAATGTTGGTGTTAATAGTATGCATTAGCCTTATAGAGGATATCATAGTAAAATCATGTTGGTTATGATATTGTAGTTTTGCTAGGGGTGTCAATATTTGACACGACCCGAAAACCCGACTTGAACCCGACCCGTAAATTTCGGGTTAGGGTAAATCCGAACCTGAAATGTGTTGGGTTCGGGTTCAACATTTTGACCTGTTTCAAAAATCGGGTTCGGGTTAACCCTTTGACCCGAAATTGACTCGTTTTTGACTCGAAAACCCGATTTTGACCCGAAAACTCGATTTTGACCCGACAACCCGAGATTGACCCGAAAAAGAGGAAATATACCCGTTTTTGACCCGAAAAAGAGGAGATAGACCCGTTTTGACCTGAAAACTAGCATTTTTTTTGTTGAAAATGGGTCATTCGGGTCGTGTCGGGTTGACCCGGACCTGAAGCGGGTCGGGTTCAGGTCAGAAAAACTGACCCGTTTTTAAAAACGGGTCGGGTTCGGGTTGACCCGAATAGTGCCGGGTCAGTTTCGGGTTCGACCTGAACCCGACTCGTGACTCGAAATTGACACCCCTAAGTTTGGCAATGATGGTTTTGAGATTGTAGTGGGGTGATAGTGGTCGAGAGACTATATTTAATAGTGATCAATAAATCAAAATAGCATGACGAAGATCAAAAAATCGTAGTTAGGTGACAGTAGTTTGGGGGCGATATTTAAGCAATTGTGGTTTGAAGAACATATTCTTGTTATGGTGGTCAATATACTAGAGTTAGGTGATGGTGGTTGAGAGACCCTAGTTGGATGATGGTGGTTGGTGGGTTGTTCTTAAACAATGATAGTCAAGAAATTATAATCAAGTATAATGGTCAGGAGATTGTAGTTGGGCAATGATTGTTAAAAATCATAAACATGATATGAAGTTTTGATGGCAATGGTTGGACGATGATGGTCTGACAATGGTAATGGGAAGGATACATGTCAATTGTTGTTTGATGATGGTGGTGGCTAGATAATAATGGTTGGGCGGTAATGGTTTGACGATGATGGTTGGGTGTTGGAGTCAAGGCAATGATAATCATCAGTTGGTAGTCTGATGACAATGGTTAGACATTGATGGTATGATAGTGGCGGTTGGGTGATGACCATTCAACAATGATATTTAGGTAATAGTGGTCCATTGATATTAGCTGAATGACATGGCCTGATAGTAGTGGTTGGAAAATGATGATGGTCAACTAGTGCTCTAGAAAATCCCTATGCTCCCCCTAATGTATACAATGGGGGTTTGTTTATAAATTTTTCGAGTGGCATTCTTTTGTCAAGATAGTCAAATCCCAAAATACTCTATTTAAAGACTCGCAGTGATCATTTTAATCGTAAACTTTTCCTTCAAAATTGAAGTATTTTAATGGAATTAAGCAATTTTTGTCTCATTAGATTTGTCTTGTATGAACACTTATTTGAATATATGCATACAAGATTTGAAGATGATTTGTTCTTCCCATTAATATTCTGAAGACGTCAATCATACTTATGTTACTTGCGTTCATGTGACTTTGAATAGAATCACTTTTTTTTTGGTTGATGGGTTTGTCTTATTAAGACGTTATGTTTGGCTATACATTTGCTAAAATTAGTGTTCACATCATCCTAAAGTAAATTTTAAATTTTTTTTGTTCCAACACACATCAAGATTTGTGCTTGATCAACTAAGTTTTTCGGTGATGTATTACTAGATACATTGCTCTAGTGTAGTGAGTTCCATTTAGGTGTGCATAGATTTCCAATTATGAGACTCATGTTCAAAGCACATAACTTTCATAAAATTAAGACTTCTTATTTTTAATGTAAAAAAAAAAATTTTCATTTAGCTACTAGCTTCCTCATAGAATAGATTCTCACTTTTGCAACATAGGCACTTGTATGGCAAAGTAGTAAATGTTTGTCTATATTGATTACTCAAATTAGGTGGCTTATATCTTTACCTTTATGAGGTATGTTTAGCAGAATTTGTTATTAAATTAATTTGCAAATCATGTAGTTTGCACTTTCATATGACAAAGCTTCAAATTATATATAGTATTTAAACAATAATCAGTAGAGTTTTGAATATTGGATTTTCTTATATCCAAGGTAGGTTTCGTTTGTGTTAACTTTATTATTGTTTTTCGAAGTAAATTTTTAGTATAAAAATTTTCTTAACTAAAAGTTATTGTACTAAAATATTGCTTTAGAAAGTAGTAAGAAAGTTGTCACAAATGAAGTTTTAGCTAGCTAAATTTTGTAAATTTATCCTTAAATATTAGATTAGGAAAATCGAAACTCGGACTAGCTCGGGCTCCAGTTGATAAAAAAAAAAATTCGGAGCTTAGGTTTTCAATGAGTATGTATTGAGTTTAAATCCTTACATATAGCCGGTTTGTGTATATGAATTGTCATTAAATTCAGTCAAATTTTTTAAAAAAGAGCGCGAATTAGATTTAATTTAATTTCTTTATAGTTCTTTTCTATTTATTATTATTATCTATCTTTTAATTTTTTTGGAATCACAAATATATAGTAAGCTAGAGGCATAAGAAAAAAAAAAATTATGTATGAATATCTTGAGCAAAAGTGGCCAAGATGAGCACAAAATGTTTGAATATATTTAAAATTAATATAATATTTATTATCTATATAATACTTTGAATACATGGAGTGTAATTATGTTGGGAATAGATCTATTGGTCGGATTGTGACATTGGGTGATTAAGTCATTAAAACGAGTGTATATTTTAGATATCTCAGGTTTATTATTTAAAATGATGGAGAAATAGATGATGATATTATTAGTAGAATTCTAGTTGAATGGTTGAACTGAAGAAAAGCATCAAGCATGTTGAATTATTGAAAAGTACCCCTCAAATTTAATAAAAAGATTTATAAGATGGTGGTGAGACCTACAATATTTTATTGTGCAGAATGTTGACCATTAAAAGATAAGTATAAATTTAAGTATTGTAGAGATGATGCTGAGGTGGATGAGTGGCTTTGCACTTAGAGATAAAATGAGAAACTAGTATATATGTAAAAAGGTTGGAGTAGTGCTAGTGGTAGAGAGGATTAGAGAAAGTCTACATAAATGGTTTGGTCTTATCAAATGTCGGCCTTCTGATGACCCTATTGAGAGAGTAGATGTATTATATTCGACCTATCTTAAGAACGATAAATGTTGACCTAAAAAGACTTGTTAGAAATTATTAAAAATGATATTTTCATGAGATTTAAATGAGAATTTGATTCTTGATATGATACAATAGAGAAAGAAGATTCATGTAGTTGATCATATGTAGTGGGATAAATACTTATTGATGTTATATGTATTATATTGATCTCAAAATAAATCAAAAAAGTTGGAAACCCAAAACACAATGTGTTACCATTAAAATTAATTTACTAAAAAAATAAAATAACATTATGTAATAAATTTAATATTCATTAAAAAAAAAAGCCAAAAGCAATAATAATTCTCAAATAGTAACACCCCATGCAATCCAACAAGCATAAATAGGCATCATAAATAACGTAGATGGTTTTTCTTATGAAAAGACATTGCAAAATAAATTAATAAAATAAAAAATAGCATCTCTTTGCTTTAAATAACAAAACAATCGTCAATGGAAGATTCTCCTATTTTCTCCTATAGTCACATCCCTATGATGTCTATTGATGGAAAAGACCACCTATTCTTAGCACATAAAAGATAACAAACTTGTCTACTACTACAACCTAAATGCTCTAATGTTTCCTTCTAAGAAAGAAATTTAAATCATTAATGATAATTAAAAAAATTAAAATATTAATTAACGATGTCTATCTAATAATTAAAGCTTCATTTAGGACGGTTTTTTAACCGTTTCTTAAAGTAGTTTTTTACTATAAAAAATTTAATTTTTTTATTAAAAAATTGTTTTAAGGAGCAGTAAAAAAACTATCCCAAATAAAGCCTAAGTCAAGGAGATTATTTTGAATTTTATATGATATTTGTGTCTCAAATTAGGATAATTGACAGCACTAAAGCTAAGAAGAGAAGCAAAGATAATGCTCTATGATTGTATATATTTAGGGTGCACTCTTTCATTTCATAAATGTTTTAAAATGATACAAAGATTAAAAAAAGGTTCTTATCTTCTTCCTTAAAAAGATAAAATTAAAGTGCATTTATTTCTTCTCCCATGTGATTTATATGCTTGTGATAGGAATGGTTAAGATGCTCAATTGATGAATATCTTTCTCTTTAATGGTTAAGATACTCATTTATTTTTCCTTATGAGTTTTTTTTTTTATACTTTTAATAAGTTAATATTAGTGATATTTTTTTATTTAATTAAGATATTTGATTATTATGTAAATAAATATAGAGATTTTGGTGTTATCTATATAAATATATAAAAATTTATGGCATGTATGTAAATTCTACTTCTTTTTCAAGTGAGCTGAGAATAATATTCTCACTATGTCTATTTATCTAAATCTATGGATGGTAAAGCATTAAATCAGCTAAAAGTTAAAAAAATCTCTTAGCTTTCTTTAATTTATATGAAAAAAATTATATTTTGCATTAATATAATTTAACTCTATTTGCTTTTAATTTCATCTTTCATGTGTTATCTTAATGTAACAAATTATTAGACAACATTATTAGATTATTAGACATTCATAAGTATAACATAGTTAAATTATTTTTCTTCTAATTTAATTGTATTTATGATATTTGAATTTTAAATATATTGTTTGATAGTTTAATTGTATTGAGGGATAATATCCTATGTATGAAATTAGGAATAAGTGTATTAAAATTAGCTACAACATGATATAAATGGTATCATGATAGCATAATTTTTTTATATTATTTAAATATTTAAATGAATGGTGAAAGTTAAAAAATTCAAAAACTTATAATATCTATATATATAAAAAAAAAGTTCTTAGTGCTTTCTAAAGAAGTGTATTAAGGCTTCGTTTGGGACAGTTTTTTTATTACTTTCTAAAACGGAATTTTAGTACAAAAACGGAGAAAGTGAAAGAATTAGAACCTTTTATATTATTTGAGGAATTAAAATTTTTTAAATTTTTATTAAAAATGATATAAATTTTAAAATTGTTGAATTTATTTTCAAATAAATATAATATATAAATAATCAAATAAAAATTAAACTACACTCATATTAAAATAAATCTAATAATTTTGAGATTCATTATAAATAAAATTTATAGAAATACTAATTTATTTTCATTAAAATTTCCGTTTGATGTTTAAAACCCTCATGCATATTTAGTAATTACCAATGATTATTTATTGGGGCTAAATAAGAGGAAGAAATATACCAAAAAGTCTTTTCCTAATCCCTTTATGTACAATTAATTATACCTAATTAATCATGATTGCATTTGTAATTATGTGGCTTAAACTTATATGCCCCTTCAATGATTAAGATATGTTTAATTGCTTGTACTGCCTCCTAACGCATGTTTAGCTTAATAAATGTTAGAAAGCATTATCACTAAAACAAAAAAAACAAAAGAACCTAACACTTAAACCAACTAACATAAACAGGTTTAAATATCATTATTTTTTGCTTTATTTTTGTAGTCATGATCATTGGATGGAAAATTCAAATTGTTTAGATATCATGGTTATTGTATATAATGATTTTTTTTTGGTTATGTCAAACATGTGGATATTTGAATGAGTAATAATGTTATTATATTTTCAATTGTTTCTATTATATGGATGAAATCAGTAAGTTCTAGTTGATTATTAAGAATATAAAATGATACAATTCATTTCAATTTAGATTCTCAGACATGAAAAAATTGTATGAGAGAAGTGTTTTAGAAGAATTATATTGTAACCAGAGCTATAAGACTGATTATGAGCGGGGTAAAGATGGATATTATATATTTTATCATTTTGCATATTTGATTAGGAACATATGTAAGTATGTTTAGTATGTGTATTTATCAGATTGGAAATAAAACTATACTAATGAATAAATGGACCCCAACCATTAGAATATGACAAATGAACAAAGTGCAGTTTCTCTAGTTACACTTATAATAGCATGATGTAATTCACTATCAGTCTACCAGCACAAATTATGAGTGATGCACAGAGCAAGCAGGTTGGGAACAAGGATGTCGAAGAGGATAAATATTATAGATGTTTCACAAGCTAAAACCATCATTGTTCAAGGGAATAGTGGAATCTCAGGCTGTAGAAAACTGGGTATTGAGAATGAAGACATCTTTTGAAAGTATGTAGTACCTAGATAATAAGAAAGTTCTGCTAGCTGAATTTTCATTTGAAGGATAAGTTGAAAGTTGGTGGGTAGGATAGCAGAGAGAAATATTTTAAGTTCAAATGAATTTTTAAATTTTGCGGGAAGAGATTGTTTGTAATTTTTAGGAACTAATTCATTACACCATTTGCTCGACAACAAATATAGAAAGTTTTCATGAGATTGGAGCAAAGAGATTAGACAATTATGCATTATGAATATGAGTTTACTTCTCTGGCCAAGTAAACACGCACTAAAAAAAATATTATGAAATTTTGCGGGGATTCAAATATGAATTAAGGCATCCCTTAGAATTTTTGAGTTAGTTGAAAGGGAAAGATTGATTGACAATGATTTGGAAAACTCCTCATTTAGGAGGAAATTTGACAAGAAGAGACTAGGTGAAGAACTAAGCAATACAGGTGAGAAGAAGATGAAGTGCAACAATTTTTGAAAAGGACCTATTGCACCCATCAACAATTATCTAGAATGTGATAATCAAGGAAGAATACATTCAGGTTTGTGCTTTTTACTCACGTAATAGTGTTTCTGTTATGAGCAACAAGGACACAAGATAGATGATTGTCCTTAGTTACAGAGGGGATTTAAAAGAAGACCAATATCCATATTTATTCATTCTAGGCTAACTTATAGGTAGAGGTCTGAAACATCAAGTATGTATAGAGAAGGTATTGTAAACAAGAATAATATAACAATGGATGGAAGAAAATGTAAGTGGAAATCAGCCTTCAGTGACTGTAACACCGGTACATTCCAGAGCATATAGTTAGCCATAGATATGCTAAAGACCTCCATTGGTAAAATTCTTTGTAGAATATTTTTAGCATGATTAATAGATAAGAATTGCATAGCATGATGTATGATAGATTTATGTATTAAGTGTGTGTGATTTGATTTCAAGCATGAATAATTGATTGATATGATTGAAATAGAAGTGGAATGCTGAAGATAATAATTTTTTAAGGTGGTAGAATATAATAAACTAAAACTTATAAAAGAGTTTAAAATGAAATAATTTTATATAGGCCGGCCCAAATATCATGATGGTGGGTATTCAGTGAGGCATCGCCCCACTCTCTGCTACGTGCTAGGGTTTTTCTCTGGCCCGTGGGTCTCCTGCCCCGCTTCGCCTGGTTCTCTCTGGCGAATGATCTTCATCTTCATGATGCTGCAGTCTCTCTAGTTTCAGGGAGTTTTCCTCTATCTTGTCTTTTATTTTGTTGTTTTTCTACCTCTGTTCTCATTTCTTTCAGCCCGGGTGGCCGGAATGGCCTTGAATCGGCTCTTGGATCCTGGTTTTTTGGATGGATCCAACAAGTCGCGGTCATTTTTGAATGTTTTATCTAGTAATGCGTCGAATGTTCGTTTCTTGCCTCTCAAAACGACTTCTTTTCGCGGTTTACCTCCTATGTGGATCTCGGAGGAGGAGATTGTTTCTTTAGCTGCACCTTTCTAGTTTGCTTTGGTTGGCTTTTTTACCTTCTCGTTGGCCTAGTTTGAACTCCATCAATTATTTTTTCATCAACCTTAAGTTATCGGTTGAGTTTTTGGTTACCTTACTGGATTCGTCTCATGTGTTGATTAAATTATCTAATGACATGGATTATAGTAGGGTTTTTTTGCGATCGTTCTTACTTGATTTTCAATTGCTACATGAAACTTACTAAATGGTCTCTTTCCCTTGATATCGGTGTGGAATCCCCGGTTATTGCCATTTGGATATCCTTTCCTAACCTTTGACCCCTTCTTTTTGCTCCCATAATCCTTCATGCTTTGTGTTCTTTATTTGGCCGCCCTCTTAAAATCGATACCGCCACCTCTATTGGCTCTCGGCCCTCATTGGCGCGTGTTTTGGTTGAATTGGACATCACAAAAAACTACCCTGATAAAGTTTGGTTGGGTTCCAATAATTTGGGTTATGTCCAGCATGTGCAAATGGAGGCTTTCCCCCCTTCTTTGATCTATGTAAATCTATTGGATATAATAGGGGTGAGTGTCATTCTTTCCCCCCTGCAACCATTCATGTTTCTTCTACAAAACTTTGTCTTCATGTTAGGAATGATACACTTAATGTGGAGAATGCTGGTGGTGGTGTTATTGTGGCTTAGGTTACTCCTAATCCTTTGGCTCAGTCAAGTTTTATGGGTGAGGGTGATGGTCTGGTTGGATTGGCCGCATGTTCTACTGTTCGTGTGTCTCTTGTGATTAATGTTGTTGTTTCTCCTCTTTCTTTGCCTTCTATGGATGGGTCTCTTGTTGTTTTGGTGGAGTCGGTCGCTGTGCTAGATTCCTCTATTCATACTATTAATGTAGGTGATGTGGGTGTGCCTACTGTAGGGCCTGTTCGATCTTGCCCTGATCTCTCCCCTGTAGCCCCTTTGCCTGTTGATGTCGTTCGTTCTAGTTTTTCTCCTGTTGTTAATGAGAAATTGGTGGTTTATGGTGTTGTGAATGGTTTTGCTTCTCCTAATGTGGCATATGCCCTTGTGGCAGTGTCTCATATTAATTGTTGTGTTAATCTTAGTAATAATACTATTTTTTATGATGGTATGGAGTTGTCTGTTGATAATTCTGCTTCTTTAGTTAATAGTGGTGAGGAAGCCTTGGCTGATGTTGAGGAGGAAGGTGTTGTGAAGCCTCTAGTGAATGTGCCTATTTTTATCATTTCAAATGCTAATATATTAGCCCATGTTGTCAGAGATGTTAGGTGGTAATGTGATTGGTTACATGATGACATGTCGATTGATAGTGGGGATGACCTTATTGATAGCACCCTGGATATGGGCTCGCTTGATAATTTTGTTAGGCAACATAAACGGAAATCCAAGAAAAAATGATTTTCTTCTTTTGGAAGTTTTTGGAATGTGCTATTTGGTTTTATTCTATATTCTGTTACTTTTGTTGCGATGCTGGATTCGATTCAGAATTGACAATGATGAAGCAGCTATGCTGCATGCTCCTTGGATGGCCAGGGTTGGTTGGAAACCTTGGTGGCTCGTTTTGATATTTTTGGCTTCCTCTCGGTTCAGATGTTTTATTTCTTCTCTATGGATGGCTCCTCCCTAGCAACTAGGTGTCGGTCTGAGTCCGATACTCTTCTGATTTTGTCTATCCTACTCTCAATTTGCTTTGCTACTACTATTTTTTATTTTATCATTAATTGTAATTCTATGGAAGTGGCACTGTTTGTGGTCTTGTGCTGTATCATTTTCTCTTAATGGAATTTTTTGTTTGGTTTAAAAAAATGAAATATATATATATATATATATATATATATATATATATATATATATATATATATATATATATATATATATATATATATATATATATATATAGAAAAAAGTTCATTGAAGTGTTGCGGTGCTGACAACACTGGGGCATAGGATGACAATGCAATGACGATGTGTTTTCTGTTCTATATAGTAAAAATGATTTCTACATGCAGCGCTGTGGCATTGGGGTCATTAGCGTTATGGAGCTAGACACTAAATGATATTTTTGTATATATTAACTTGAATGTCTCTAACCCCAATCCACATTCCCTTAGCGTACCCAGGAAGAAGAAGAGGAGAGAGAGAGAGAGAGAGAGAGAGAGAGAGAGAGAGAGAGAGAGAGAGACTCTTCTAGAGCATTTTTGTACGACATTAATTTCTATTTCAAAACTCATGATCATGGTAGGCAACCTAAATCCCACTTCTATTTTTAATGATATTAATTTGTTGGATTTTATCTCTTTTGAATCTACTAAAATATCCCTATTTCAAAATTTAAGCAACTTTCATCGTATAGCTTTTTATATATTGTAATTATAAATTTTATGAACCTTTTTTTAATAATTATGTTGGAATTTCACTAATAAGAATGGCATGTATAATTTTATGTGTGAAATGTATAATAATTTGGCTCGTATTAAAGAATAGAACGACATCTCTATTGATGTATAATTATGCATGAGATTTGGGGATTTTCTATTTTGACATGCATATATACATGTGATAATGCATTCATTTGCATCAAGTAATAAATACCAAATAATTATAAAAATAAGATATGAGATTTCTATGTGCAAACAAAGATAGATTGATTGTGCATTAATTGGAATAAGATAACCTAAACTAAGATATTAAATATGGGAATTATAACTGTACATGATTGGGGTAAGATATTAAGGGAGTTATAAGTATTTAAGATTAGGAGTAAGATACCTGGAAGATATCTATCAGATATAAGAATTCCAATGACTGGTTACGAGCCTATGAATTTTTACTATATATTGAAGCAATATATGAATTCGTATGAAATGCATACATGAAATTCATATGAAATGCATATATTAAGAAAATAATAAGATCGACATGATCAAGACACAAGTCATTTTATAAGATAATTGAGAATGAATTTAGAAGTGCTAATCCATCACATATGTATGATTTATGATTCTTGTTTACACTATTATTTCAATTGAGATATATGAATGATTTCATGCATATTGTTTCTATATACCGTATTTTGATTTTAATTATAGATTTTGGTAACCTACTGGGCTACGTGTTCATTCTATGATTGCTTTCATATTTTCAAGTTAGGATAGAAATCCAGTGGAGCGAGTTCATCAAAATCTCAAGATTAGATGTTTTCTACCTTGTTTTCTACTTTAGTTTTGCAGTCAGGATCATTGGATGAATATTTGAAATTGTTTACATATCATGGCTATTGTACGTATATAATGATTTTTTTGTTATGTTAAATATGTGTATATTTGGATGAGTAGCAACGTAATTATATTTCCTATTGATTATATTATATGGATTAAATTAGTATGATCTGGTTGACGATTAAAAAGATAAAAAAGATGTAATTCTTTTCAATATAGATTATGGGGCGTGATAGTGAAGATGATGGGGAGGCTGTGTAGGAGTGATTTGATATAGTTCTCCATGACATGATCCTTAGAGATGAGAGAGACTGCTCATGTTATCCTTGACAGAATATAGGTTAATAGAGAGAAGCTTGTTTACTGAGGGCATATTATTAAAAAATAAAAATAAAAAATTGGTGCATCTAATAGAGGAGTTAGGTGAAGCTTACAATTTGGAGCGGGTAAAATACCTTGACTAGTATGAGCAATAAAGAGCATGCAATCATTTTCATCTAAGGGCCTATTTAGTTTAAAATAAAGTGGGTGCAAAATATTCTCTTTGTAAAGGTTATAAGAATCTTAGTATTTAGTTGAATGAAAAAAGAATGCACATCGAAGTGTTCTAAATGCAATACAAAATATTTTGGTTCATTTTTTAGGGAAAGTAAACTCGACTAATTTTGAGTTAAAATAGTTTTCATTGTAACCAAGTTACATTGTTGCCACCAGTCATTAGGGGTGCAAACGAGTTGAGTCGAGTTTGTATCAGACCTAACTCAATCTTGACTCACGAGAAAAAATTAGAGCTCGAACTCGAGTCGAGCTCAAAAGGAGAGCTCGAGCTCGGCTCATGCCACTGAAAATGGCTTGTTGAGCGGCTCGATTATCCAGTTTGAGCTCTGATTCCGCCCGACCACTCCGCCTTGGACGTTCGAGCCCTCATCGCTTTGAAATTCTATCGTCCGAGCCCGGCCACCCATTGATTACTTCGTTTGAGTCTGCTCGCTCAGAGATTTCACCGTCCGAGCCTGCTTCTAAAGTCCCACTACAAAAAAAAAAAACGCATGTTACCAGCGACCAAAATCCGCTGGTAACCACGAAATTCCGTCGGAAAATCTGATTTTCCTGCAAAATATTATATTCCGCCGGCCAGAAATATTTCTAACAGGCTTACCGGAGGAATTCTAGACATATGTCGCGCAGATAATCTGATGGAAATATTGGCATTAAATTTCCACTAGAACACCAATACATTTTTCCATATCAATTTTCCGGCGGACAATGATCCGTCGAAAAGGCCACCGGTAATGAGTCATTTTTCTGTAGTGTCCAAACCCTCCTTCCCCGGCTGAGGCATCCTTCCAATCACGATCTCGCCTTGTGCAATTCAGTCGTTTGAATTCCACTCGAGCTGCTCGACAAGTAATTGAGCAAAGCATAGTAAGGATAGAACCTAAGCTCGATAAGCGAATGAGCTCAAAACTCGATAGCTCGACTCACGAGCTCACTAACGAGTCGAGCTCAAACCGGCTCTCAATTCAGCTTGACTTGGTTGCAACCCTACCCGCCAACAAACAATAACCCCCTCCGCCCGCCATCATCTACCACCATTGCTTGCCGCTGTTAGCCATCTCCATCACCAATCCCATTTTTAATTTATTCTAATGAAAATCTGATCAGCATTTAGAACAACAATTATATCTTTTTTCATATCTTATGCCGCATGAAAACTTTTCAATAACAATCTACAAATTCAACGTCGTGGTCGGTTGGCGGTGGGACCCATCGACCGCCCACCGCGCAAGTAGAAGGTCACTCTCAGCTGGTCGGCTACTCAACCATTAACAAATAAGGAAAGAACATTCTTTTTATTTGCTTTAATCTTTTTATTAAAGGAATTGAACTTTATGCTTCACTTTTTAGCATGAGAGATAATTATAATTAAGCTTATAAAAAGGCTTAATTTTATAGTATTAATAAATAATATATTGATTTGATCATAAATATAATATTCAAACTCTTGATAAAATTTGACAAAATAAAAAAAATGACAAAAAGGTGCTTTCACTCACATTTTTTTAATATAATTAATATTATTTAAATCATTATTTAATTAAATTATTTGTAAAAATATTATTAAATCTTAGGCTTCGTTTGAGACAACATTCTTACTGCTTTGTTAACTAGTTTTCTAGTAAAAAAAATTCTTGTTCAAGAAATTTGTATGCTTAAAAACTGCTTTATAAAACAATAAGAAAACTATCCCAAATGAAACCTTAGACTTTTTATAGCGACATATATGAATAAGAATTCAGATCACATATATATGATTCTTTGAAAACTAAATAAGATTTTATTTCAATTGAAATTAATGAATCGATCAATATTGACATCACACTGTTCAAAATGTGAAAAAGACATTCGATTTGCCGTTCGGTTGGACGGCCGCAACTACTGTAAACCAGAGAATGTCGTTCGGTTGGAGATAACCTGATATATAGGTGAAGAATGACATAATTAAAATTTTAAATGAAAAAGTGGAAATAAATTTATCTTAAAATTTCATAATTTATGTATCTTATAATTAAAAATAAATTTTATATTATAAGTGGGAGGAAGAGCCACTTCTAACTCCTTCATTCAACCACTTTTTATATGTGTAGATAAAGGGGTGTTGTTGTGGGCCTACAAATATTGTTTGATAGAAGACAAAGAGAATTGTTTTTATTATTCTTCCCATTACTCTTTATTGGTGATAAGGAATGCCATCTCTTTTGAAGAAACAATGCATCAAGCAGAAGATTCTAGAGAGAAGATGATGTTGATAGGTTTTAGTTGTCTAAGTGTTCTCAAGCACATAAAATTAATATCTTATTATTTTTATGGTATTGTTTATATTTGATCCATTTAAATTTTTATATTTTAATTTTTAGTAAAAAATGTGAGGCTAATTAATTTATTCATCTAAATAAATAATATTTGGTTAGGCATCTTTAGTGAAATATTTAAATTTGTTTAGTGGTCTTTATGAGGCATATAGTTAAGTGGTCTTTAAGAATATCAAGTGTTAAATTTGCTAAGTGAGTCACTAAGTATTTTGTGTATATATATATATATATATATATATATATATATATATATATATATATATATATATATATATATATATATATATATATATATATATATATATATATATATATATTACTGCTCTTTTGATAGTAGTAGGACATGAATTAATGAAATGAAAATCATTCTCTTTGTTAAATTCTCTTCTTCCTCTTATTATTCTTCAATTTTTGGAGTTGTATGCTGGCGAGCTCAAAATCGCCGTTTATAGCCCTTGATCCTTCAAGGTTGTACTAATTAATATTCTCGTTGAGCCTTGCTACCTCTAGGTGCCCATCTCCATCTACATTGACCCACATCATCGAATTCCACCATATCCACTATCTAAGCAGTATTATCACCAAAACTTGATTGCACTACGCTCACCCTTAGTCATCCACTTCTTTCCATTAAATCAAGAAAAGAAATGTTGATGATTTAATCATTGTTTGGCAATTTTTAGAAATGAGAACAAATAATGATTTTGTTCATAGGAGAATGACAAATACGTTGTAGAAAAATCTAACATGTAAGGAAAAAGTTGTAAGCGACCAAAAAATTTTTACATAGGAAACCCGAAAGGAGAAAAATCATGGGGTCTGACCTAGTTATATCAATTCATTATTGGTGGGAAAAAAGTTGTGTCACCACGCAGATTTTGATTTTCTCCTATTTTGTAATTGAATACTGCATTGAGAATAAAGTACAGTCTCGAGAGGCCGACACAATATTCTACAATGGATTCAATATCAGAATAGGGTTTTGAAAATTGATATTTCTATAATCAAACATAGTTCAAAGAATAACATATCATCTTAAAAGATGAACATGAAATTCTATAAAATATGTTCAAAGATAGAAATACGGTTTTTTTTTAAAAAAGTTTATTCATTCTTTTATTTAGATATGGCAAGAAGAATATTATATCATCTTAAAAGACGAACATAACATTCTTTAAGATATCCAAAAGCGAGAATGAATTTTATAAAATTCATTATTTCTAAAGTTGAATATAACAAATATAATATTATATTATCTGAAAAGATAATAATAATATTTTACAAGTCTATTCAAAATTAGAAATAAGGTTTTAAAAATATCTACGTTCCCAAAGATTCTTCCCTTGTTTTATACGAATAAAACAAGGTTTATTTTAGTCTGGGGTTCTCAAATCCCTATAGGAGCAAGCTCCTATAGTTAATTACATCTTAGGAGGAATGCTCCTAAGAAAACTCTCGATTAAAGCAGTGATTTCATACCCTTTGACTACAAAGTAAAAGACAAGGAACAGAAGTAGGAATTTTTCCAAGGTGAAAGCTCAATGTTGAACATTTATTAGCGAGTCAAATGATGAAAAGTAGGAGGTGTCGGATTCTGAGAAGCTCAGAGACAACCTCAATCTATCCTATGTTGGGCTTTACATTTTAGGAGAAAATTTTATGTTTAAGTTGACATTTTATTAGAAATTTGGGATTATATTCCCGGAGGGCGAGGACTTAAGATCTAAAAAGTATCTGCCTCAGAACCTAAATCTAATTTGGGTACTACAAAGTAGCGACCCGAACCTAACTAATGAAGTGCAAATCTGGACTTACCCCGGCCTGGATTGGGGAGCCAGCTAACCACCTAGGCGCTTTAAAACCATGTGTCCAGTCTCTTATGAAAGATGGGTAGGGATGTTGTTTAAGTTTTAAGGAATTGGGGCTGACATCTAAGACAGTTCCTAATTGGCCCCTTAACTTATGTAGGGTGATAAATGTCTAGAAATGCAATTAAAATTTTAGACTCTTTTTAGTTTGTATCTAATGCAATGCATGCTAATTGACTCGAATGCATAAAATGATAATGAAGCAGTTTAAAAATTAGGCTTAGAAAATAGGTTTTTCCCTAGAGATTGCACAACTTCCCCTTGACAGAACTGCACCCTCATAGGTCAAGTGGTCTGCCAGAACCCGCAGGCGGGGAGGTGCCTAACAAGGAAGAGAAAGTATTAATATGCTTATGCTGACTCTCGGCGGTCCCGAGCTTACTTCTTAGATCGTTAGAGTTACTATGTGAGCCTAAAAATTTTTATTTTTTAATTACAAGTAGAAGAATTTTAAGCGTACCCTTACGAAAAAAATCTCTCCGTTTCGAATCCAGGCTAAAACAAAACACGGCATGCAAGGTCCTAAAAAAAATCTACTGCACAAACAATGTAAACAATCAATTTTAATAATCCAAATATAATGTCCAATGTCCATATTACACCCAGAATTTGCAGAAAAGTAAAGTGGCCGGGCACCACTGACAACAAACCCGGATTCTAATCCTAAGAATGACGCAAGTGATTTTTTGAAATGGGATATACTGTTCCTCAAATCTTCATTTCTTCATCTTCTTTCTTCAATCTTCTCGTTCTGTCTTTTCTTCTTCTATAAACTTCTCGGGTCCGTCGGGTTCTGGATATCCAAATGAAAAGAAACTCATCCCTTAAGAGGGGTATTTTCTTTTCTATTTGGATATTGAATCATCCTAATTTGGCTTTCCAAATAAAAGAGAATAATCCTTTAAGGTCTATTCTCCTTTCTTTGGATTCCAAATTGGATGTAATATCCCACTTTCAAAATCACTTTCACAATTATTGACTCTTGATATATTATATTTACATTACATTTCATTTCACAGAAAGGAAAGAAAAATCTAATCCACCTGCAAGGTTATCCTAAGCAATTTATAACAAAAATCATCCCACGCAGTTATATATATATGCAATTGAATTTAAATTATTAAGCCACACTTGGCCACACTCTTCTTCATTTGGGGGCTAAGCAGCTGAAGCACCTGTAGCATTTATTTATTATTAATTAATTAGCCCCCTTTTTCTGCCCTGCATGAGTGTGGCCACCTGCAGAAAATCATATTAACAATCCAGATCGCTCCTAGCCTATGGGTAATCTAATCGTCAATCAAACCAACACAGAGTGCAGTAAAAATAAATAAACAAACACACCAACATTTTACAACCAGCATGCAATAAAACTCGAGAAAAAGCCCGTCACAGTGCAGTAAGGAAATAAACACCGGCCTAACCAAAAACTAGAGTCAGTTGTCCTAACAAACAAATCTAAGTGTGTGCAGTAGGCCGTGAGGTTTTGAAATGTCCTAAGTCATTTATTGGCTAAAGCTTTTTAATTGATTGAATTCTATTTTAAAGATATTTACTAATTCTAAAGTGAGATGTCACTAAATTTTCTATGTTATAAGTTTCTATCCTAAAGTGTGCATGCTTCCTAAGTCTAGATTTTCTAAGACCCGGTCCTTAATTTTTGTCCTTAAGTGTCACTACTGTTGTATGGGATAAAAAAATTTGTTATTACTAACCCTTGGGACTTTAAGCGTGTGTAAAAGGGGTTTAAGGATCTAAAAACAAATAAAAGTAAACCTAATAAAATTGAAGTTACTACAGGGACCTAAAGGAAGGGTTTACGCATACCATATCAAGGGGCCCCTAAAGGTTTTCTAAGTTTAGAAATACTCACAGTCACCGGGGGCTACGACCCGGTGGTTTCGCCCGTAGCACCTCTACCCGGTTGGATAGAGGCGACTGACGTCATTAGCTCCTTGTCCTTTTGTTCCCTCGACCGGTACCATTCCTCGCAGTTTATGCAAATAAAACAGAAAAAACAAGAAAAGCAGGGATTAGAAAGCATTTTTTTTTAATAAATAATAATGAAATAATTAAAATTTACTGAAAATAAAGACGTACCTTTCTTCGGGCTTGAACACTGGCTTGGTTGAATGTCTTTTTTGGAACCTTTACTTTTGGAACTACACTTTATAATTTTCCAACATGTATCTCGAGGCATGAGAAAGGGGAAGTAGAAAGGGGAAAAGAGAAGTAGAGAGGAAATTTTTTTTTTTTTTTTTTTTTTTTTTGGTTTCCTTAAAACTTCTATATTTCTACTTGTTTTTTCAAACATACACTTTCACTCTTCCGAAACTCATACAAATTTCACAAAATAAATATTTTACCTTTCACATTTATACACTTCTCCCATCCTAAAATCATACTCTACACTTTTCCTTATCAAAATATTTTTAAACATTTCAATATTCAATGCACCTTTCAATACACACAAATTTCACCTTTAAAACATATACCTTTCATTTTCAAGAATCCCAAAATTTATTTTTCAAACCAAAAACACACTTTACCATTCATAATCCACTCTCCACTACAAAATACCTTTCCACACATACATTCCACTCTCACAATCCATACCTTTCATTTTCACTTTACTTTCTAGAAAAACACTTAATACAATTCTCAATGCACATAGACCTTTTGCCTTTCAAAATAAATAACATACATTTTACCCTTCCAAACTTACATTTTTCAAAGCTCGTACATTTCACATACATGCACTTTTCAAAATATCTCATCTCCCAAACATTCACATACACACACTTATCCACTCTTTAAAACATTATATATATATATATATCAAACCATTTGCTTTTCACCTTTCCTACACAAAACCTCTCCAATGTACATTTTCACCTTTCACCCTTTATACATTATCTTTCAACTTAGACACAAACTCTATTTCCCAAAACTTATAAAGCCTTTTAACATAAACGAAATAACCTTTTTATTGAAATTACAAATACTTATGAATGAGACATAAAGAAAATACATAATTCAAATCATTGAATCCACTCATGAAGCAAGATATATTGTAAAGATATAATCTCCAACTAGTGTTAATTTTGCTCAAAAATGCTATGGAAATGAGTTCAACAAAAACATGCTCTTCAACTTGCCTTACTAAGATATCAACATCTTACTTAAAAAAATATAAGACCCGAATTCTTTCCAATATCCATACGGATTTTCATACAAAAATGCTGAGAAATCCATTCAAAATGAATTTCAATTGCTCTCAAAATCAGCAAGGAAATTATACAGAATCTGTAATGATTTTTTTTTTTAATGAAGAATTTATCTAAAATCGATAGGGATTTATACACAAAAGAACAGTGAGAAAACCTTTCTAAAAATTATAAAATTATTCACATATTAAAATAAAAAAATTAGAGAATTTATATGTTGAGCGATTGTTGCTAAAGTTATCTATATATTGAGTGACCAATTCGTATAGAAATAACAATCCCTTTAGATTTTCATCACTTCTCTAAACGACAAGTTTTGCTTTAGATTTAGTCAAGAAAACTTCACATTATAACCTTCAATGCTTCATTTAAATGCAAAAGACTAGTCAAGAATAATAGAAGAAGAAAAAGAGAAAAGAATAGATGAATAAAACAGAAGATAGGAAGAAGAGGAAGAAAATTACCCAAGGTTGAGGAGATTGTCGACGTCGGCTAGGGCAGAGGAGGCGATGGATATAAGGCTTGCGAATAGGGAAAAGCCTTAGGGATTTCGTTCGGCTTCCCTGAGCTTCTTACGCGAACTGGAGAGGAAGGCCGAGCGGTTGATTTCACGACCTGGAGGAGCGACGGGCTTGGAGGTGATTTTCGCTTGGAGTTTGCGACGACCTGCTCTGGGCGTGCGAATCTGAGAGACGAACGGGAGAGGGGTCTCCTCCTGGAGGTGTGCGGGCTGGGGATTGCGCGAACTACAGAGAGACGGCTGGGGGAGGTTCGTTCTCTGGGAATGGGGAGGAGACGGACGGTTCGTGAATGGGGGGGGCCTGGGGTTCGTTTTCATGCGAGAGAGGGATGCGATGGATCGGGCGCGGGATGTTTCAGGATTTGGAGTTAAGGGGAGAGGGAGATCGTGAGGGGGTATTTTTTTTTTTATTTTTTTTTATTTTTTTTTTTTTTTTTGCTCTGTGTGCGTAAATGAGAGAGGAAGTTCCGAAAATTTCAGTGAGAGAGATCGTGGGATTCGGTTGAGGGCTTCAGTGGGTATTTTTTTTTTTTTTTTTTTTTTTTTTTTTTTTTTTTGAAAAATGAGAGAGAGAGAGAGAGAGACAGAGAGAGAGACGTGGGGAGTGGAGTTAATCAAATCTCATTTTTAAAAAAAAATTCTGATGGCTCAAATTAAACCTAATCTAAATATGAATTTAAAAGTAAATTTTTATTTTGAAAGTTTGAAAATTATTTATAGAATAATTTAGAATATATATATATATGTTTTAAAATAATTGTTTTATCTCAATTTAAAATAATAATAATAATAATAAAATATTATTATTATTTTATTCTATTAACGATGATTTTGATTTGATTAAAATTAAAACAGATTTTTATTAGAAAGAATTTTGAGTTTTGAATGGTGAGTTGTTTTGAGCTTAATGATATATCAATTTGATCGAAAATAGATTAAGTCATATTAAATTGAATCGATCGACATTGATGAATCATGAATTGAGTTTGATTTGAGATCGTTTGGAGTTGAATTAAAATTAGATTGAATTGATTTTGATTCAAATTGAATGGTAGGTTCGAGTCGATGCTACGTCATTAGGTGTCCACCTAAGAGAAATCCTATGGGGCGACGTCTACACTAGGTTACGAATACCTAGGTGCTAGAATCGATTCCAGGGAAATTGACCTCGAATAATGAGGTCAACAATTATATAATAGAAGATATACAAATCCTCCATTCTTCATAGTTGAAGAAGATGCGTTAGTCATAGTACAAATTTTTAAATTTCCCCTATGATGATTATAGAATTTATATGTCCACAAATGAATTACTATAAACAAAAAAAAAAAGTTAAATTTTGACATACTTAAGTCTAGGAATGATGGTGCCAATTGATGGAGGTGGTTGTCGCTGGGATAGCCGGAAACTGCAAGAGACTTTTTTAGTTGATCTCTAAACTCTTTTGCTCTCATATGTAGAGAATGAGGTCAGATTCATAGCTTTTTTGGGATGAACATTTTGGAAAACTTGGCTACTCTATCATACAGTTCATATTGATTCTCTTGATCATAGATCATTTATTAAATATTTGAATGTCTTAATAATATCATAATTGAGGGATCTTTGACTCATTATATTTGTCTCATTAAGCCGCTAGATTTTACTTTATGCATGCTATAATTACAAGCCATTTGTCCATCAATTTATGTTTAGAAGTTTTCAAACATAATTTAAGTGCTTAATTTGATCTCATTTAGAGTTGGATATGATCAATTGCAGTATCAATAGGTTCGTCTCATCGAGGCATACAATTCGACTATAAGTTTGCTGAAATCAGAGTCGGGAAGATCCTGAATTTAATTCTGAAAGCATTCAATTCAAATATTTCCTTGAGATTCATATTGATTATGTGAATTTTCTGTACACATATAACAACTACTTAAGCCCCTTGGGTGGGTCATTTGGGCATCGATGCATCTCCACTCCTCCAACAGTCTAATTAACGAATCAAATACCAACACTTGAACAACCACTATAGCTCATCTCGCCACTTATTTGTGTACATTATGAAGGGAAAACACTGAGTCTAACTACTTGATTGATTCAACTAGAAATTCAAGCATCCCCTTCGGCTCCAAATAAAATTTCATATTTTATGCCAATTTTTGTATAAGCTACTCACGATATAGTTAAGATGATATCTTATGCAGTTGCAAGACACATAGGAGCTAGGGGATGAGTGACCACCATTACTATTGTCATGAGCATATCATCAAAAGCAAGTTTGTCTTGATAAATCCCCACATATTGCAAATTTGACTAAATTTGTGCATGCATGCTATGACCTAAAGATTTTACTACATGGATTCCTCACTTCAATCAATCTTATTTGGATAGACATCTTTTATTATGTTTGACATTGATGACAAGATCAATAGTATTTATGAGTCCCCTAGTTCATAGGTAGTTAAGAGTTAAAGTGCTAAATTGGTTAAATGAGTCATTCAAGTATGTTTTCTCTATAATTATATCTCTCGAGAGTAATAGGGTGCCACAAATGATTGAAATGAAAACCCTCCTCTTTGTTGAATTCACTTCTTCTTCTTCTTAATCCTCAATTCACGTAGTTGCTAACGATCTCAAAATTGTTGTTTATCCCCCTCGATCATTTGAAGTCGTATCATATTAATAATGCTCCCTTTGCTATTAGTCAATTTTTTTGGTTGAGGAGTACTTAATGAGTATTAATAATGTGATATATCTTAAAAACTGGAGAGTTCTAATACTTCACGATAATTCAAATTAAATGGCTAACTTCTACAGTAGTACATGTCAATCGATATATGTTATAATATTAAAAAAAAGTTTTAATTTCATAAAGATTAAATATTTATTATTAATATAACTTATAGTTATTTATTTGTTTTCTTTTTTGCAAAGATTACATTCATATATGTTCATGTATGTATTTATAGATGTTTTTTTGGATCTAGTTGAATAGATTAATTTGCCTCTTATAATTCTACATAATTTTAGAATATCTTAGATTCTCCTTAAAATTTTGAAATTTTAAGTTTAAAAAATAGTTTTCAAATGATTTTTTTTCATTTATTGATATTTAAAATCATATTTTTACTCTGAATATTTTTTGAATAGAGATAGACATTTGAAAAATCAAGGTATTATAAATAATTTTTAATATGTTTCTAAAAAAATTATTTGATCAGCACAAATCTTGAGGTGATATTTTAATTGAAAATTCTTTAGATTAAATTCAAAACTATTTGAACTTCAATTTCAAAAAAATTATAGTGCAATTGAACGTGTTGACGAGACGAACCCACAACACCATAAGTGATATGATTGGAATCCAAATGAATTCAAATTATGCACTTAAAGCAAGTTTAAAAGCTTTTGAACATTTATTGAAGGACCTAATGATCTCCAGATCTTGCATGCTTGTAGTCAAATCCTACGGCTCGACAAGACGAATTTAATGAGTCTAAGATCACTTATTTCTAACATTAATAAGATAATTAAATATTGGATAAATAATTTATGATCAATGAGATATTTATGGAATGTTCAAGGGAGTATTTTAGATTTAACCAAATTTATCACAATATTTCCCTCAAAATCCTATAAGTAGAGCTTCATTTTCTACCTAAAGAAAGATTCAATAAATATGACACCTAAAAAACTCCATTGCATTTTCCAGCAATCACTTATGGCAACCACCATTAACAAAGTTGGACTACTAATCAATGTCATAGTTCTATTATTCAACTATTATTACTTGAATATTAATATATAACTCTATCATGGGGCTTTAATTTTTTATTTGTGGAAGCCCAATTTTTATAATTTCAACAAGAGAAATAAGATAATTATTATCAATTGTGTATAATCCAATCTTTTTTATTTGAAAATACGATATTCTGTTGCCAGTGTATAATCCAATCTTTTTTAATTGATATTTTTTTATACTTCAAATTTACTTTAAGAATCAACAAAAAAGTTGTCCCAAACGAAGCCTTAGTCTCTTATAACTTTTATTTGTGCGTACTAGATCTTTATCCAAAGCTAAATATTAAACACATACTCTACCAATGAAAACATTTTATATCATTGTAGTTTGAGCGATTATATAACAAATTTGAAAAAAAAAAGCTAGAGTATTAAATATGTATTAAATTTTTATCTACCAATATAAAAAATTTTAGTCTCTAGTAATTTTTTTTCTTCAAAAATCTCAATTAAGAAAATTTGATCAATCCTTAAATCAAGTCTTCATTCTTCATTCTTGTCCAACTCATTATTAAATTGAGTATTTATTATCTCAACAATAGAAATAATATAAGTAGTTGAAGGAGTACAAACCATTAAGAACATCTTGAGTTGATATTGTATAGATTATACGATATGAGAAGGATGTTAAGTGATCTCATCTGTTAAAACTAAATTTAAGAAATAAAAAAGCAATGTTAGCATTTCTATCATAAAGATATAAAGATTTCTAGAGTGAGAATCTATGATATTTTTATAAAATAAGTTTGAGTATAAGAAATTATATAGATTGAGCTCATCCCTTGACCTCCTAGCTATATATTTCTAGATTTGGGTTAAGGTGTGAGCATTACAAAATTGATTATCATGCAGCTCAATTAGAATGTCCAAGTTGCGCAAGTCACTCGTCTAGCTAATAAGTAGCATCAACATGGACTTTATAGGTGGTGGATGAATCATGAATAGATGAATACTCGATCAACAATTTTTCATATGAAGGAAGTCACCCGCTTGTGCATTAGCTAGGACCGACCTGATAAGTCATACTTACATGTCTGGGCGAGTTCGTAGATCATAGTCATCAGCCTGAGGTGATTTCATTTATAAACTAATATGAGTTTGAAGAGACTTTTTACTGTGAGTTTGAGTCGACTGAATATGAACTAAGCAGGTTTTATTTGAACCCGATGTTTTGAATATTTGACTACATACCATTAATATTTTCTCCACTCACATGAAAATCTATCATTTGTAATCAACTTCATAGTGTAATGTAATTAGCATGTTAGGCCCTTTGTGAATTTTCACATAAAATTTTTCTCTCTGTCTCTCCTCTAAACTATTTTACCAACCTTCTTTTATTAGTCTTCATATAATTTATGTTATTCTTTTTATTCATTATCATAAATAATCTGATTTTGTATTAAGCATTAAAAAATTCATTATCCCTAACCATCTCCATAATACTAAATTCTTTTCCCGCATGCGAGATTCGTCGGTGAAGAAAATGGCGCGGCTGCTGACCTGGCACTCGTACCGCCGCCTTTCTGGACCCGTCTTTTTATTTTTTATTTTATTATTATTATTTTTTTGCCACGCCAACCGCCGGGGCTTTTCTAGCCTCGTATTTATTTTTTGGGGACCGAGCCACGTGGCGAGAAACAAACGTGCCCTTTGCTTCCAGCAATTTTCCGACACGTGTACGGCTATAGATAGCCAAGTTGAAAAGAATATCGATGGCTAATTACGAATGTGCGCCAAATCTTTCATCGAACTGCAGTAATATCTTTTACTAAAGAGGGCATTTAATTCAAGCAAATTACCATTTTGGGATCTTTATTAATTAGATATTATAGTTTCGATATTAAGTAAAAATTATTTCTTAAACAACCTGTGATTGAAATTAAAAATTATTGTCAGAGGTATAAATTTAAGGCTATAAGGGTGAATTAGTAAATATAATTCTTTATTATATTTGATTTGTTAATTATTTAAAATTTGTCTAAGCTTGTATAATATAATAATTGATCATTTTCAAAAGAAACCATTTTTTTATTGCATGAGGGGAAAATATATCATTAAATTTAAATTATGAATCATTATAATTTTAATAATTTTTTTATTATCAAATATAAAGGTAAAATAAATAAAAATTATATATCATAAATGTAAAAAAAATAAATAAATACTATTAAGTATCTTTCTCTCTCTATATATATCTTTCTCACATGACATGCTTAATTAATTAATGAATATAATGTAAGCTGCGTCGCACATCTCATAAGATTTCATGTTGCAAACTATCTATCAATAATAATTAATTAAATTTTTAATTAAATTAATCCCTGCATGATACCTAATTATAATGTTATTAGAAGTGGTGTAGTTGGTGAGGATTCTGTAGATTCGAAAGGTGTGTTTTGGATCATTATTCTGATTCTTTCATTTTATATCTTAAGTGATTTTAATTAATTATATTTTTTTGTTATTAAAAAGAAGGATTAGTTGAAAATTAATTATGATTTTAGAATGACTTAATAGCAAATGAAGATGTAATTTGCTTCACATATGATTAATTAAATTAATTAATGGTGTTAGTGAAGAGAAGCACAAGTCTAGGAAGCATTTATGAGCATTTATGAGGAGGAAGAATTTGAAAATTTGTCAATGGGGTTTTGATTAGTAGTTGGGAGAAGTCCTACTTGATACTATTGTATTAAATTTTATGTTGTTCCCTTAGCTTAGGCTTGACCTTTTAATACAGAGCTTTGTCCTATTAATAACAATGAGAATAGATAGAAGGGGGCAACATCTAGGGCATAGAGGATTTAGAAAGTATTGAAAGTAGCAACTGTTAAAACTATTTCGATCAGTAACAATTTTATTTGTTTTTATTGCCATTATAGCAGTAATTGTATAACCGCTGCCAGATAATGCTATAATTTTATCTCTATTTTAATAGTGTCACAAAACCTATGCATACATTTTATATTTATTCATGTATTTGTTTCAAAATTTTGCAAAAACTTTCTCAAAAAATATATTTTTTTCATGTGCTCTAAGTGCATGTGATAAGTTTAAAAAATTATATATGAAATTTCATAATTTAAATTAATTTATATTTATAATACTTTAATGCCATCAGATTTTCTAAATATTTGTAAAAATATAAGATTTTTTAAAATAAGATATATGAGACAAGAATCTTGAACATGGTGGCAATGGTTATTAAAAATTAGATATGAATCTAATAGTTTTATGATAAAGTTATATATATAATGCAATGCATAAGCACTAACTGAAAATATAGAAGATGTATATTCATTCATCAACAAAAATATTTTTTTGGGCATGTAGCATTATGGATTATATTTGGCATATTTTTGTACTGTGAGGAGAGAGGGTTATTCAGCTTACAAATATTAAAGCTTGAGCTTGAATGTAGAATGTCTCTCATATATAATATGTTTATAAAAATTTATCAACATTTTACAAAAATTTCTAAAAAAATTTTAATTTATGAAAATGCTTTTATAAAATACTATCAATAAACTCTTTTTCTTTGTATAAAAAGGGATTGCGACTTGAGTTAAGAAAGAGTTTAGATATCTAAAGAACTTCATTGCATTGTATGATGATTGACACCAACAACCTTTGCTAGCAACTATAGTCACCCAATCACTATCACCCAACCATTATTGCTGACTATATATTTCAACCATTCATCATTTGATTATATTTTCCTCGTTATTGTTGCTTGATTATCCCAACTATCGCCACTCTCCATCAACTATAAGGTTTAGCACATGATATTTTAAACCAATGTCAATGCCCATCGATTTGTTACTTGTAGTTGCCGCCAATATTGATGCATGCCATCACCTATGAGATTGATGCATTCCATTAACACAAAATTAATGCTCATAAATTTTATGGTCTGCAATCACCTATAGCATTGATGCACACGATCAACAATAAAATTGATGCATACTGTTGACACCAACTCTAACTCTTGATGTTAACACCAAGATGTTTTAAAGAATTTTTTATTTTGAACCCCTTTCCTAAAAAAGATTGATCAAATAGAAAACAATCTATTTTTTAAAGACAACTCTAATGTCTCAAGGCTCCTCCAACTTTCACCATAAAATATATCATCTAAATACCAATACTTTCTCCAATTATGAGAAAACATATCATTTATACCATATGACATACATTGGTGGTATCACTTTATGTTCCCCACGAGTTTTCTCTTTCTATGTTTCCATATGCATAATCTTGTTCTCTCCTATGAGATGTTCTTTACTTATTTATACGAGTGAAGAAGATCTTTATACAATGCTAAGATGATATACACTCTTTTTTTATACTGTTATGAATTTTCATATGCATAATCTTTATCTCTTAATTTATTTTTTGTGTATATCAAATTTAGGAGATTTCAAAATACACCGCGTTACGCTCCCCATCATCCATCGCTCATTGTCTGCTGCCTTTGCCAGCCACCGTTGGTCGCTTGTTGCTCCCAACCACAACACATCATTTGTCGCTCACCTCCGATACACTGCAAGTTGCAACTACCAACCACTCTCACCTTATAAAAATTTTTATTTAAAAGATTTAAAAACCTTGTTTTATATTACAACAATTCAAATAAAACACTAATCTCTTAAATTTATTCTACAATCAATCAATCAATCATACACCAAGTAAATATTTTACACAATACCTTTACTTTTAAATGCTTAAATCCTAAATAAATGCAACCTAAGGGCATCTCCAACATAAAAACCTATTTCCACTTCAAAATGTAATAACGGTCATATCAAACATTAATTCATCTCCAACCAAATTTCATTTCTAACCAAAAAATAAAAAAATAAAAACGTGCGACGCAATGCCGCTTAAAGCTACTATTTACAGTAAAAAAAAAATCTGTAATTTAAAATAATAATCTATAAAAAAAATTCCGACGAAGTTATGATCAACGAAACTCGCTTCTGATTTTTTGATGATTAAGACAGTGCCTAATTTCTGAGTCTTTTGTTGGTGCCATTTCGTTCTTCCTTATTCTGCTTTAGTCTTTGTAACTTTGTTTTGATATAGCTCTTTGCTTCTCTTTACTTTTGTTACTTGTAATTTGAACACTTTTTCTTAATACATGGGCTTTTTTGCCCCGGGTTTACCCAAAAAAAAAAAAAAAATGATCAGCGAATAGATCCCATGTTTCTCGTAAACACCAAACAGCCACGTGGTTTCTTCTAGTACTAAATAGCGCCGGTAATCAAATTTAAAGAACCAACTCGGACATTTGAGATGGGCAGTCGTGGTTCTCGTGGAGAATAGGTTGCAGTGGGCCCCATTTCATCTCTAATAATTATTCCGCAAGTCGACTGTGGACGGCAGATCAAACAAAACGCCCAATAAATAGAAAAAGAAAATACAAATTAAATCATAAACCTATAATAATTAAAAAAATTCGTATTTGATCATAAATTTTTTAATATTTATAAAATTAATACCTAAAAAGCTAAAATTTTATTATTAAAAGATGCAATAAATTAGTATTTATTAAACTTTGAATCATTTTTATTTAAATATTAATTAATTTTAATATTTTATTATATCAATTTTATTCCAATTTTTTAAAAATATGTATTAAATACTTTTAACATATTTTATAAATTTTTTAAAAATTGTAATGATATTTAAAATTATTTTTAAAAATAAAAATTCATAATAAAATCTTTTTGATGGGCATTTGCATGCATATCACTAAATTCCTTTATATTCATATATTTAATACATCTATTTTAGTACTTATTTAGAAACTAATTTAATTATATATATATATATTATAAAATTATAGAAATAAAAATAAAAAATTATATTTTAATACAGTAGCAAAAGTCATCCTCCCAACAAGAAATTGTTACAAGCGAAGTCCGAACGAAAGTCAAATGGATTCCAATGAAATCAAGTAATGTGACTTAGGTTTTGTTTGGGACAACTTTTTTATTACTTGATTTTTAGTATAAAAATTAAAAATTTTGTGCTAAAAATTTGTTTTATAAAAAAGTTGTTATAAAATGAAACCTAAGACTTCATTTAAGACAGCTTTTTTATTGCTTCTTAAAATAACTTTTTAATACAAAAATTAAAATTTTTATATTAAAAAATTTATTTAAAAAACAGTACAAAATTATCTCGAATTATGCACACTCTACCTACAACTTATATGCAAAATATATATAATAAGCACATTATATACAAATAATATAACTTAATTTTATTCTCCTCAATAATTTACTCCCTCCCAATAGAGCTCTCACTCTCCAACCCAATAAATACCACCCCTTCATTCCCCCAATTCCATCCTCTCCTCACTCTCCTTTGTCCAGCCCATCAGACCCAAATGGCCAAAAGTCATGAAGTACCATCCTCCGCCGCCCCCAGCTCCGAATTCACCGGCAGGGACTACACCGATCCCCCTCCCGCCCCTCTAATCGACGCCGAAGAGCTCACCAAATGGTCATTCTACCGTGCCATAATCGCCGAATTCATCGCCACTCTCCTCTTCCTCTACATCACCATCGCCACCGTCATCGGCTACAAACACCAGTCAGACCAAGATGCTTTCCCTGTAGACTCTGATTGCGCTGGTGTCGGCGTGCTCGGCATCGCCTGGGCTTTCGGAGGAATGATCTTCATTCTGGTGTACTGCACGGCGGGGATTTCGGGCGGGCACATAAACCCGGCGGTGACATTCGGGTTGTTCTTGGCGAGGAAGGTGTCGCTGGTGAGGGCTTTGCTTTACATGGTGGCCCAGTGTCTGGGGGCGATTTGTGGGGTGGGTCTGGTGAAGGGGTTTCAGAAGGCGTATTATGTGAGGTATAATGGTGGGGCTAATGTGCTGGCCCCTGGTTATTCAAAGGGGACGGGACTTGCTGCTGAGATTATTGGAACTTTTGTTCTAGTTTATACCGTTTTCTCTGCTACAGATCCCAAACGCAGCGCCCGCGATTCTCATGTTCCGGTAAGCGCACGCACTCTCTCTCTTTCTATCTTCAAGCTTCGTCTATTAAACTACTCATTGAACAAGAACTTGATCGAGTAAGCCGGACTGCATTTTTTAGGGTAAATTTTTTTTTTTTTGGGAAATTTTTAGGGTAAAATTTTGATAAATAAAATTTTAATTGCAATATTTACGGATTTATAATTGAAAATTACTGAATATATTTGATAAATTATGGACAACATATGTTTTAAATTTCAGCAAAGTTTCACTGCAAATAAATTTTTATTAAAAAATAAATTGTGATTTTTCGTTTCAGTGGCAAAATTTCGGTCGCACATTTTCAAGCACAACTTTATGCCCAAAGGGTATCACAAAATTTTTTTTTTATATTTAAATTATTTATTTATTTATATATCATTTAAATATTTAAATCACATGAAATGTGAATTTATTTGAAATAAATTACATATTATATATTAAAATAATAAATAAATAAATAATTTAAATATTATATATATAAATACATAATTTTTTTTAATATATTTATAAATCTCTCAATAATAAATTAGCCAATTTAATTTACTTTGTTATTTTTCCGTAGTGCTGTAGATGATTAAAAGATATTGCGTGACAAAACTTGAACTTTTTCTTAAATCCTTTACTTGGCTTTGTTTTTTTGTTAAAAAAAAAAAAAAAAAAAAGACAGCTTGAATTAGAAGGTGCAGAAACAGGAAGGAAAAGTTATCAGGAATTACCAGAAATAATTTCAAAAAACATTTTCTTTTAAAAATGATCGAAATCGTCTGCTTTTATTTATTTTATTATTCATCATATTTTATAAAAAAATGGCAATAATTATCGAGATTAAACCTTTTAATCTCATTAATTGTTGTTGTTATTTAAAAAGAAGAAATCATATAATTAAATATATCTGTATTAGTTTAACACCGATATCTAATAACATGAGTTCATAAGATATAATCAAACTCTATTGATCCTTTATAAATTATACGAGGAGCTTCACATGCTTCAGTAGTTCTCCCATAAATCTCGCAAAGTACACCAGCATCTCAAATTTATATTAATCCAGTCAAGGTTGAAAATGACTTCTCTATAGTGTGGGAAGCAGTGCGGAGGTGGGCTACAAATTTCTGGGTTACTGCGTTTGTAGTCTTCTTTTCGCTTTCATTACAGCTATGTGGACCCGATTACTGCACCATCCACACAACAATCATCCTTCTTTTTTATTTTACTTTTAAATCTCATATGAATTTAACTTTTTTTTTTTTTTGAAAATATATTATTACTTTCCCAACATTTATCATTATTTAAAATTATTCTTACTTGTGAATAATAAAAGATTAAGAATACACTGAATAGAAAATGGCTTGCAGGCTTAAACTAGCAGTTTTTGTAGTCTTTGATTTGATTTGATTGAGCATGTTCTTCATGCATTGGAGGCTAATGAGAGATTCTTGTTGAAAATTGATTTATGAAATTATTTTAGAAGTCAGTTCTCAAAATAATTGTTTTCAATGAAATTTTTTTTGTAAGTAAGATAGAAGAATGTTATTTGGTTTAAAACTAATATATTTTTAACTTTTGTTTGTAGAATTTTTTTTTCAACTATAGAGATCATGATACAAAATATATATTTTACTTTAATTACAAAAAAACATAGAAATTCATCCTATCTTCTAATTTTGGAGATCTAAAGATCTGCAATCTAGAGTACTTCATATGAGCTCCGCTTAAGAAATCTCTACTTTTTAGTTATATTTTCAACACCATGAATGTTATTCAAGAAAAAAAGTTTAATAATCATTTAAAGATGGAAAAACTTGTAGCTGTAAGAGAAAGATTAAAGTAATGGGCAATTTGCCCATGTCATCATTCTAAATTTGTTGTGAGCTGCTAGAAGTTTCTTAATTACAATTTAAACAAGTTATAGCCAAGAAGATGTTGACCCCCCAAGTGGAAGGGGAAACCTCCAAATTGATAAAGCAAGTAGGACCCAATTAGTGATTCCATTCCTTTTTGCATGAGACTCTGTGTGGTCTTTATCACCATGGGCACCCAATAAATCAGCTTTGAACTTCTCTTTGCATCAACTCTTAATTTAATCAATATCTCATGAATTTATCTTGCAATTTTATTTAATAAACACCTATTCCCTTATTATGCAATATCTTACCATTTTTTGTGTTTTCTTCAAGGTTTTGGCCCCTCTACCCATTGGATTTGCGGTGTTTATGGTCCACCTTGCCACCATTCCAATCACCGGAACTGGCATTAATCCTGCACGCAGTCTTGGTGCTGCTGTCATATATAATAAGGATAAGGCTTGGGATGATCAGGTAATTTTTTTTTTTAATTTAGTTTAAATTACATTTGTTGTATTAAGTTTGAGCTATAAAATGATTGGAAGCATTTCCATAGAAAAATTATCAATGTTTTTTAAAATAATCTATACAAGATATTTCTATAAACCTCAAGGACTGCTAATGGTGTTTAAAAATAGTGAATCCCAATGTTCTTTTCTCAATGGGTTAGAATTTGGATGCAATTTACCTTTTGATCATTACTACTTGCTTTCTTGAAAGCAATCAAAGTATCATTGAGGAAAAACCCTATCCCTAGCACCATTAAGGCATTAATAATCTAATTAAAGCTTACTTTTTTACTACTAAATTATCAACTTAACCATTCCTTCAAATTTGATTTAGGCTTACAATAGCAATAATTAATGAGAATAACAGGGGTGGAGAAATGAGAGAGAATAATTGCCCCATCCTATTTTACTTTTAACCTACTTTGGGTATTGATCTATGCTCTTGTTAAATAGGTTGAATTAGGTAGGTTCAAATCCATGTGATATTCCTTACATAGCAGGTAACCTTTTATGGTTAATTTTAATATGTTAGGTTTGGAATTTGCCAATCCACCCCTCCCAAGTTTTGAATTGAGGTTTCGTTTGGGATAGCTTTCTAACTGCTTTATAAAGCAAATTTTTAGCACAAAATTTTTTTGAACAAGAAATTTTTGTACTAGAAAGCTACTTTGAAAGTAATGAGAAAGTTGTCCTAAACAAAATCTGAATCTTCATATATTTCATGTCTGAATCTTTCGAAGCCGAATCAGAACCTAACATAACCTATAGGATAAACTTTAAAGTTTTCCGTCAAATCATCTGAGTCGGCCTAATCCAATCAGAATACTACACCTAAATGCCATCTTTGGCGACTTCAACATATGATAGTATTGATTTTAATCACATATTAGATTGTTGATAAATATAGTCATAAGGTTAAAGTTTTGATTTAGATATACTTAATCATTGGTATTATCATACTCAACTTTGATCCTGCTAACAATTTACAAATTGTACACATTACAGTGGATATTTTGGGTGGGGCCATTCATCGGTGCGGCGATAGCAGCAGCATACCATCAATATGTGCTGAGGGCAGGAGCTCTCAAGGCCTTGGGATCATTCAGGAGCAACCCTCACGTGTAATAGCTTAATATTATTGAAGGCAATCTTCTTCTATTAGTACTGCTACTTTCTCCCATCTTTCAAATAGGAACTGTTGTTAAGGAAATTAGACTTTGTTGCAGATATTGTAAGAAAGCTTCAAATTTGATGAGGGAGCTCTTATTTTCTTTCCCCTTATTGACTTTAAGCTATCTTCTTCTTCTTCTTCTTCTTCTTTTCTTTGGGAGTACTAAGTTAGCTTTCTTGTATCACTTATTGTCTTTTGAAAAGTGTCGCACCTTTATTTTTCCTTTGAACTCTTCTTTTGAAAAAGTTTATATTAGCATGCGTATGAAAGCTCCTTTTGCTTTTCAGGCTTCTTACATGATTGCCCAATATAAAATGATTATGATACGAAATTTTACGTAAATATATATGGATGGATTATTATTTTTTAAGTGAAAAAGTTCTTTTTTAACCTAATTAATTTCTGGAAATTATATATATATATATATATATATATATATATATATGCTCAGAAGGTTTCATTTAATTTAATTATTTATATATTATGAAATCTATGAATTTTTATCTCATTATAAAGGTTATGATTAGGGAGTTATGTTTATATGTTTTATGCAGACGGTATATGCCATAGTCTTAGAGGCTGTTGATAATTAAAATAAGAGTTGTAATTTTAGCATTCTTAGGAAGACTTCTTTTCTATTAAAGAAGTGCTTGATTGAAATAATAAATTTAATAATGACCGTCAGATCATAAATTAAATGCGAAGTGAAGATTCAAACTTAGGACTTTGATAATAACTTTTAAAATCTTTATTAACTAAACTAGCTGATATATAGTCAATGATGTCTTAAAATAAATATATATATTTTCTACTTTATACATTTTTTAGCAAATCAATTTCCATCTAACATTATTCTATCCCTTAAAATCTTGCCTGATGAGCACAAAGTCAATAAATTAATAAACAATGTGAAAACCTTCTTGTTTTAGACTTGTTGCCTCATGGAATATTCATGGTAGTAGAGAAATATAGCATTTAGCATCTTAGCATTGTACGAAAATTTGGCATGCATATAGATGAAAGAGAGGATGCGTTATTGATAAGAGACAGCATAGTTTTTAAGTGAAAACCCCTAAAAAGGGGGGCAAAATCACGTGGCCTAGCCCAATTTGAATGAACCACTAGTTTTTGTAGTCAATTACAAATGAGGCTCTTCCTTAGGAGAAGGCCATAACTTGATGTAATAATATACATTATATATAGTGCATTATATAGTGGGAATTACAATAAAACGGCGACAAGAAATCGCAGGAGAAAGCAAAACCTAGCAAAGCTGTGAAAACCCTCCGCACGAAACAATTCTCTGCTTGTTATGCAAGAAACACAATAGAGATGTGGAACCACATTAACTATTTTCTACCAAAGATAGCATCCATTCAATAATAATTTAAATCTCATACCATTTAATTTTAAATCATTTATTAACTCAGTTTACTATAATCAAATCATTTTATTTTTAATAATCACAACTTAATTGACTTAAACTTTTATATACCTATAATTTTTGGGTCTTCCAACACTACAAAAGTTGCCCCAACAAAACTTAAGGCTTCATTTGAAATAATTTTTTTATTATTTTATAAAACAACTTTCTCATAAAAACTTTCAAATTTTAAAAAATTTTATATTAAATTTTTTTTTTTTATAAAATGATAAAAAAACTATCCCAAACAAAATCTAAAGCTTCGTATGAGGCAACTGTCTTATTACTTTCTAAAATGTCACGACATCTTGTACAAAATTATTTAAACTAAAAAAAAAATACTAAAATATTACTTTAAAAAATAATAAATAAATTGTCCCAAATAAAACCGAATTTTGAAAAATGAAATGAAAGAAAAGCCTAGTGGCGTCAGCAGGCAGTTGGCCTAGACCTTCAAATGAGGAAAAAGGACCTAGATTTGTTGCACAGAATGAATGTTTACCAAAATATTCAAAACTTTTTTTAAAAAATCATATTTTCAAAACAATTTTAAAAATTCAATTTCTTTTTAATCCAAACAAAGCTCAAATCTTGTCGTAAAGTAGACCAATAAAAAAACATACGAGGCATAAGCAATATATATATATATATATATATATATATATATATATATATATATATATATATATATATATAAGCAGAGAATTATTTATTAGCAGATAAAGTAGGACTCATCCCAGATCAAAATTTTGGGTAGCGCAAGCAATTTGACCATCACAATGCGGAAAGCATTTTAACCAGTAAATCATGAATACAAGCAAAGTTTAGTATTCAGACTCATATCCCATAATCAGATTAAACCAGACCATCTTATTGCTCACACCATAAATTCCATTACTAACATAAAGAAGAAAATATAAATAAAGATCCACACCATCAGCCTTGACATAAAACAACAACATTCTCTCTTAAAATAAATATAAAAAACAAAAAAAGAGAGAGAAACAACGCAACGCTTATTCACACCAGAACAAGGCAGAAGGTCTGTGAACTGAACACTTCTTGCTAGTTATCACCAACACTCATCGTCACCTCTCCAAGAAATCCATTAAGTTCTGCAATAAACACAAAAGCCTCTCCATCAGCGATCATAACGGTCAGAAGCAATTGAGGCTTCGTTTGAGATGGCTTTTTTCCTGCTTCTTAAAGTAATTTTCTTGTACAAAAATTTTAATTTTTGTACTAAAAAACTATTTTTAGAAGCAGGAAAAAAGCTGTCCCAAACAAAGCCTGAATGAGATTCATTGCTCACATTTTTCAAAAAAAAAAAAGCTTAGGAAGATAATTTGACTAAATTTTTGTGCCGGCACGGGTACTCCGGTATAGGCCCATCCTCTTCAACAACCCAAGGATGCTCAGCCACTGCAGGCAAGGTAATTCGGTGCTTGGGATCTGCAGTAGCAAAAGACTGATGAGAAATCATAGGTGAGGAGAAAACTGCATTTGCAGAGACTCAGTACCTTTGCAGAGAAGACGTTCGAGCAAGTTTCTAAGCTGCGGATTTATGTCGTCAGGTAAGAACAATGGGTTGTTAACGATCTAAGAGACAGCTGAAATAAGTTAGGTAATGGCCCTTATATTCTTACTAATGGCGTCGCAGAAAATGAAAGGATTTCTGACCTTGTCATAAGTTTCCTGCAGTGTCTCTCCAAGGAATGGATAGTGACCTACAACCATGCAATATAGAGTGACACCTAGAGCCCATGTGTCAGCAGCTCTCCCATGATAGGTTAAACCTGCAAGGAAAAAACGTTGGCAGTTATGCCTACTGCATGCAGGATTCTTCCTTGACACAACCATGTTTTTGGGATTAAGTGGGACGGCTTTCTTGCTGCTTCTAAAACAGTTTTCTAGTTCAATAATTAATTTTTTTTAAAAAGCTGCTTTAAGAAGCAACAAAAAAGCCGTACCAAACGAAGCCTAATTCAAGATTCCCTTTACCTAAACAACACTCTGGAGCAGTAAAGACAGGAGTTCCAGGAGATCTTCGGAGTTCATCATTATCATCCTGCAAAGCCAACAAGCTTCCTATCAGTTGATGCTGTCAAATTTCCTAGCATGTGATTCAAAAAAATTGCAGGTGTATATTAAATATAGGAACAGAAAACTATATATCTCCAAATAATTTCGGAACCATTAATTTCAGGTTGTGTTTAAAAAAGGGATAAATAAGGAAGATAATTATTTTGAATCAGGCAGTGCTATTAAATAAATAATCCTTATGAATAGTTATACAATTCACACAAAAAAACTAATACCACTATCAATTAAAAGTAATCATGGATCTGTTTTTCTTAGGTACCATTTGCTAGGAACAATCTGAAGCCAAATTTCAGGCATAGACATTCCAGAAGGTTCCCTCCAATTGCAAGGTCTATGGAACGTTATTTTATTAAATATTATGCTTAGGGCATGATTAATATGCAAATATTAACTTTATATGCTTCACTCTATATGTACGATAGGGTAGGTCAGGGACCAACAATAGTTGGGTTCCTCCATGCAACCTAAGAGTCATGGTTGTATGAAACAACCTCTATGATGCACGGGTCGACCCCTTGAAATACAAATGGAAGCAAGCCTACACTAGTTGTCCCACTTGGTAAGAATATTTTTATTTATCACGGTAGCATCATGTAATGCGTTGCAATAGAAATTTAACAGTCTAATTAAAGATTATTACAAGCTTACCTCAAAAACTTGGCTGACACTGAAATCTCCAATCTTCACTAGCCCAGTGCTGGTTATCAAAAGGTTATCAGGCTTAATATCCCCATGGACAATATTCTACAGATTTGGTAAATGAAACTAATTACATGGACATCGGTAATAATAAGAAAATCATATGAGCAAACATTTCTAAGAGCATATCATGCATAAAACAACAAAATAGAAAGTGCATTAAGGCTTCATTTGGGACAGCTTTTTTGCTGCTTCTTAAAGCAACTTTTAATTAAAAAAAAATTGTACTAAAAAACTGATTTGAGAAGCACTAAGAAAGCCATCCCCCTAAATCATCAATAAAAAAAAATGGTAGATTAATTACGGTTGATGCATGTCCCTGGATGACTTGGCATATTTCTAACAAGGTTAATCTGAATTGCACATCATGTATTTATAATAGTAGAGTTAAATAACCAATGACAGCTAATTCAGAATGTACTAAAATTTAGAATGAAACTATATGGGGAAATATATTAATAAACTTTACATGAGAACTACTTCGGAATTGATTTTGGGCGATTTGTCTTGTGCACCTAAATCAAAATCAATTATAGTAGAAGTTTGACATATTTATTACACAATAGTAAGTATTATATTCTCATCAAGCAATAACTTGTATGCTGCATCCCTTAGTAGCATGACGCTACTTATGACTGGAGAAAGTTTATAATGCCACATTTGAAGTGGTATCATGCAGAAATATTAGTACAGTGCAACCAGCATACAAAGAAAGAAATGTAAAAAGATGCAAAACAATAATTGATCCCTGTGAATACGTACCATCCAATTGCTGCAATTGATGGCATATGATTCAAACAAAAAGACGGGCGGTGAAAGTACAAATTCAAATAGCAGAAAACAAAACATTAAGTACCCAACATTGGTCTTCTGTAGGAGGCTATCAACAACAGTGAATATGGGATTAAAGTTCAAAGAACCGAGATACAAGACTAAATTAGTTTAAAGCATTTCAGATGGGCACAACAAAGAAAGAAAGATAATTGAAATTTATAAATATTATAATTTAGAAAAGGCTATATGATACTATATGCTGGTTGAAATTTGCTGAAATTCTTTTCTAAAATAAAAGATTTACTTATTACATGAGCGTGGAGATACAGGAGACCAGCAACGACATCTCTCAAGTATCTTCTAGATTTACTTTCTCCAATGCCACCTGGACCAGAACCTTCACATACCAACTTACCTTCCACATACTCTAGGACTGGAAATGAGATAGAAAACCATTAATAAGTTATGATCAGGATTTAATATCAGAGACATCTAACTAAAGGTTGTCCCCAAAAAAAAAAACTTATTTAAGCACAATAGCATATAAAACATGAAAAATAAATAAAAAACCAGTGAATACCCATGTAGAAGTGATCTGACAGTGGATCATTAATCACCTCAATAAGATTTACTATATTGGGATGACCCAACATTTTCATGATTGAAACCTGAAACAGTCAAGGAGAAAAAAAATAATGACATGACACAATTTAACAAGAAATTAACCATCGACTGCAAAAACAAGTAAAACAGAACCATAGACAAGTTTACCTTTGATGGTCACAATGTTTTGCTAAGCCAGTAATTGTTTGTATTAGAAATCAAGAAAAAGACTAAAATGGTCCCTCAACTCTTTAGGAAGGACCAAAATGTGAAAATGGTCACCAACTATCTTGAGGGACCATTTTGGTCCCTCAACTCTTTAAAATGGGATCATTGGTCCCAGCATCCAAAATGATAAATGTTTGACTTAATAGTGTTAAAATTATGGGTATTTATGTAATTTTTTTAATTAAACTATTATTAGATATAATTTTCAAGTAATTTTTTCAAAATAAAATTTATTAATCATTTATTTAATAAGAAAAATTAATAGTATTTTTAGTTATAATTTTATTAGTACTTTATATATTTGTCAATCATAATTTATAAAGTACTAATATATTTACCAATATATTTACCAATCATAATTTATTAATCATTTATTTTTAGTTACAAATATATTACCATATTAATAGTACAATCATAATTTATTAATCATAATTTATAAAGTACTAATAGTACAATCATAATTTATAAAGTACTAATATAGTTACCAATCATAATTTATTAATCATTTATTTTTAGTCACAAATATATAAAGTACTAATAGTTTAAAAAATTTAATCACAATTTATAAAGTACTAATATTATTTATTAAATAGTTAATTGAAAGTTATAAAATACTACTAACATTTTTAAAATTATAACTAAAAGACTATTGATTTTTTTATTAAACAAACAATTAATATTTTTTTAATTAGAATTATTTGAAAACCATATCTAATAAATAATTTAGTCCAAAATTACTAAAACACCGTTAATTTTAATACCATTAAATCCAACATCCATTATTTTGGATGATAGAAACAAAATGATCACATTTTAGAGAGTTGAGGGAACAAAATGATCCCTCAAGATAATTGGGAACCATTTTGGTCCTTCCTAAAAAGTTGAGGAACCATTTTGGTCCTTCCTAAAAAGTTGAGGAATCATTTTGGTCCTTTTTCTCAATAGAAATCATACAATTTATGTCATTCTCTACAATACAATAACAACAATATCAACTATTTATCCAACTCCGTGAGGTCGTCAATATGAATTCTTTTTCACCATTATGTCCAATTAAGAGTCAAATTCTCATTTACATCTAATAAAGAAAGGTCATTCTAATATTTTCTAACCAAGTCTTTTTATGTTTACCTCTACCTTTCTTAACTTAGGTTAAATCTAATACATCTACTCTCCCAACTGGGCAATCGGAAGGCCACCATTTTATGTGACCCAACAATCTAAGGCGACTCTATCTAATCTTATTTGTCACTAGAGCTACTCCAACATTTTCATGTATATATGCTCATTTCGTATCCTGTCTCTAAGAGTGAAGCCACTCATCCACCTAAGCATCCTCATCTCTGCAACACTTAATATTATGCTTCTCTTTTAATGGCCAACATTCTACACCATAAAGCATTGCAGGTCTAACCACCATCTTACAGAATTTTCCTATAAGTTTGTGTGGTACTTTTCTATCACACAACAAGCCCAATGCATTCCTCCACTTCATCCATCCAACTTGAATTCTATTAATAATATCCCCATCTATTTCACCATCACTTTGAACAATAGACCCGAGATATCTAAAACATGTACTCTTATTAATGACATGATCGCTCAAAGTCACAAACCCCCCACTAGATCTATTACTACTAAAATAACACTCAATGTATTCAGTTTTAGATTTACTCAAACGAAAACCTTTAGACTCTAAGGTTGACCTCCATAATTCAAGTTTACCTTCAACTCCCACTTTAGTCTTATCAACAAGAAGAATATCATCAGCAAAAAGCATACACCAGGGAACATCCTCTTGCAAATCTCTAGTAAGAATATCCATGACTAAAGAAAAAAGATTTGGGCTTAAGGTTGATCATTGATGTAATTCTACTGAAATTGGAAAATACTTGGTCAAACCACCTTGCGTTTGAACACAAGTGACAACTCCAGCATACATATCCCTAAGGACTTGAATATAAACATTGTTAATTCCTTTCTTTTTTAAAAATAATTAAATTTCAAATATGCCCCCCATAAACCATAAAGTATGCTCCCTATTAAGTTATGTTGAAGATTCAAAGGCACATTCCAAAGGAGGGTAGCTGTAAGGTTCCAAAGGAGGGTAGCTGGAAGGTGCTGGGGTACCAATACAGAAAAATAAACAGCATAATTACAAATCAGAAGGGAAAATCCCATTGATTGCAACAAGGATGGCGAGTGCGGACAGCTGAAGTGAAAAGGGATGTCCCATGGATTGCAGCAGAAATTGAAGCATAAAAAGAAAGCTGTATACCAAAAATTGAAGCATTGCTAGTAGATGCCAAGTACAGAGAGAATAAGGAATGCTTTCAAATTTTGGTTATCATTATTGTTGCAAGAATCATATAAGTTCCTAATAAAAACTAAGAAGCTATATGTATATATTATCCTTGATTCATTTATAATACATATAAGGGCCCCTAGTATCAGAGCACCGTTCTTCCGTTCTTCCTTCATGTGCTCTTCTTTCTTCAAAAGTGATACTAGCCAAAACAGTTTGTTGTTGTTGTGGTATCCAACTCTGAACTGTGAACCAATAAACTTACTGTTCATTCCCCTAAGATGGCTAATATTAATCTTTTACTGTTCACAGGGTTTTTCAATATTTTATTTGATGTTTCGTTGTACTTTTGAAATATTTTATTTTTGTTCCTATCACTTTGTGTGTATTTTTTCTATTATTTTATTAGTTTCGTCATAATTTTACTGTAGCTCATGTCTATCTTTAGTAATGTCATTATTTCACTGTAGCTTGAGTTTATCACTTCACTGTAGCTCAAGTTTATCGTTATATTATTTGTTAAAATATTTTAAAATTTATTTTTGTTTTTGTTATTGTTTTTTATGAGCTTTGCTAAAAAATGCTTTGATTATCTGGATTTATTCATTTCGGAAAAATCAAAGTGTGTACTTTCTTTTAAAAAAGCAAAACACAACTCTTATTTCTCCAAAAAAGATTTTTCTCATCATTTGCACAGTAAATAAGCTTATCTCAACTCTCTTACAAATTTATTACTAAAATTATCTAAAAATTTAGAATTTAACCATCAGAAGTTCCTAAACTTTTCTACTCTCTTCACTGAAAAGTTGAAAGAGAAGAATATGCTGATTAAAAAACTGAGTGATCAGATTATTTATCTTAAAGCTCACAAGAAGATATGTATATCAAGTACCAACTTCTTAGACTGAACAATATACCTTCAAAAAGCTAAACTTAATGAGTAAACTGAAATTTAAGAGTTTAGAATATCTTGCTGCAATCACTTACTCTTCAGGTTACTTTAAAAAAAAAAGTTTTGAAAGATATATTGAGTTGTATCTCCATCTAAAACAGATAGAATTACTATTCAGCAAAATAATATTATTTTGACTTTACTCTATTATTTTGACTTTACTCTAGAAGTATCAGGTCTATCAAATACTATATCTAACGAAGTGGTAGATAAATTATTTGACTGATTTAACACAAAGTGTATACCCGTGATAGTCTGAGACAATCTAGAAAATGGAATTGTTCTTCGTTCAGTCTTATTTTAAAAATTGAACAATCTTTTTTGATTTTTTTATCAATAAAAAACAAATAATTAAAGTCAAAATAGTATTATTTTGTTGAGTAGTAATTTTATCAATTTTAGATGGTGATTCTGACTCAGTATATCCTTCAAAACCTTTTTCTTTAGAGTAACCTGAAAAACAAGTGGTTGTAACAAGATATTATTTACCATTAAATTTCAGTTCACTCATTAACTTTCTTGAAGTTGCTTAATATTCTATAATAAATCGTTCAGTTGAACAATTTTTTAACCAACATGAGATTTATTATCTTTGATATCTTGTTAATGATAATAATAATTCTCGAGATTGAAGCTCAATCTCTTTGGCTTATTATTCTCAATTAAAGTAGATAATATATTTATCTCTTTTTGAAGGTATATCGTTCAATTTAAGAAGCATGAGCTTGCTATACATATCTTCTTGAGACACTTTAAGATAAGCAATATAATCACTCAGATTTTTAATCAGCAGATTCTTCTTTTTCAACTTCACAGTGAATGGAGTAGAACAGTTTCATAATTTTTTATGATTAAATTCTAAATTTTCAGATAACTTTAGTAATACTTCTATAAGAGGGTTGAGATGAGCTTTTTTACTATGCAAAACGGATGAGAGAAATCTTCTTTAGAGAAATAGCAATTCTATTTAGCTTTTTTCAAAAACACTACACATTTTGATTTTTTCGAAATTGATAAATCCAGATAATCAAAGTGGTTTTCAGCAAAGTTCATTAAAAAAAAAACGAATTTTAAAATATTTTAACAAACAATGTAAAGATAGATTTGAGCTTCAGTGAAGTAATAAGTTCAAACTACAGTGAAACAATAACGTCACTAAAGATAGACTTGAGCTATAGTAAAGTGATAATAACGCTAATAAAATAATATAAAAAATAAACATAAGTGATAAGAACAGAAATAAAATATTTTAAAAGTACGACAAAGAGACAAACATCAAATAAAATATTGAAAAATCCTGTGAACAGTAAAAGATTAAAATTAACCCTTCCATGGGAATGAACAGTAATTTCGCTGGTTCACAGTTCAAGGTTAGATACCACAACAGCAGCAAACTGTTTCAGCTGGTATCACTTTTGAAAAAAGAAGAGCATAAGCAAGAAGGACGGGGCTCTGATACCAGATAATAATGATAAATGAATCAAGTTTTTCAGTTATTCCTCTACTTTCTATATGGTATCAGAGCCTCGGGGTAGAGTTTCAAATTCCAAACTACTTCAGCCTAATTTCTTAATTATGGTTTGATCCATTATCCATGTATGAGAAATCAGTTTTCTCTGCGAGAGAGCCAACAATCACAAAAAGTGAGAGCCAGATAATTCGTATCATAAAAGCTATCTAAATTGGATTTATATAGAACGTTTAATTGCATTAGAAATCATAAAATTTATTACATTATCTTCCATAGTCTTTTAAAAATAATTAAATTTCAAACATGTCCATAAACCATAGTCACATATTGTATGCTCCCTGTTAAGTTTTGTTAAAGATTCAAACGCACATTCCAAAGGAGAGCAGCTAGACGGTGCTTGTGGACGAATACAACATAATTAGAAATTAGAAGGGCGTATCCCACAGATTGCAACAAGATGGTGGGTGCGGACAGCTGAAATGGAAAGCAATGTCTCCTGGATTGCAGCAGGAATTGAAAGCATAAAAAGAAAGCTGCATCCCTTGAATTGAAGCATTACTAGCAAATGCCGAATGCAGAGAGAGTAAGGCATGCTTTCAAATTTTGATTATCATAACTGTTCCTACTATAAACCAGGCAACTCTATGTATATATCCTCTGTATGATGAATGAATCAAGTTTTTAAGCTATTCCTCTGCTTTCTATATGGTATCACTCATCTCTTTCCTTCATGTCCTTTAGCTCCGCTAAAGATAATATTTGGGATCATCATTATCGGTTTGGGCATTTTCTGATTTAGGTTCTTGTTAAATCTCAGCCTCTCAATCCCACATTAATCCCACGACTGCAAGTAGCAATATGTGCGAAGCTCACCTCGCGTTGAGAGCCTTCCTTAGTTAGGCAGTAGAATTAGGAAGGATTATATTACCCTTTATTATGTAGTTATTTGTTTATTTATTTAAGCATCTTATATAGTTTATAAATAGAGATTATATTGAATAAAGTTTTAAGCTTTTTCCTCTTCAATCTTTTGAATTCAATATTGTATTAGAGCCAACAGCCTTCATTGCCGTCGAAGAATGATCGCAGATCTTCAAAGAAGAAAAAGATGAGATCGGAGCTACCAGACGCCGCTGACACCTTCTCCAGTCGCGGGTTCCTCACTCGTTGTCGGCACGCAAAAGACTCTAGCTGACCAGAAGACACGCACATGGGACATCTGCTCCTGTCTAGAAAGAATCAATTAGAGGAACCGATCGAGCATTGCGACTTGTGGGATGAGGCCGAAGGACGCCTGCATGCAACTTGAGGGGCATAATCTTGCGGAAGAAAGCCCCGTGCCCTATCCGATACTAGCTGCTACCCGATTAGATTCTTTTATTGACTCGGCTTGGTTCAGTTTATTAAACCGATAGATTGAAAATGTATATATATATATTAAAACATCGCCTTTATTGCTGAAAACTAAAGATCGGAGGGAATCTTTTCGGGAAGCCTTCATTGTTAACCAAGATTGTACAAATAATCTTCATTACTATCATTTGACAAAAAATGTCGGAAATTAATTCCTCCCAGAGCATTTACCAATTTGAGGATCCTATGGTGCACCAAGAACGGGGTGACCTCCAAAGCATGCAATCTTTCTATCGCCTAAATGGAAAGAACTATCTAAAGTGATCTCAATTTGTGAAGACTTACTTAAAAGGAAAAGGGAAATTACATCACCTCCTCGGAGGAGGACCAAAACAAGGATATCCTAATTTTGGGTATGGGATGAAGTGGACTCCATGATTAAGCATGGTTGTGGAACTCCATGACTCCATAAATTAGCGATACGTTTATGTTCCTTACCACTACAAAGGAAATATGGGATGCTGTCAACCAAACATTTTCAAAAGCTCAAGGAGGCAGCTCAAATCTTTGAAATCAAGGTCAAAGCAAGAAGCACAAAACAAAAAAGCAAGACCGTGACAGAGTATGCAACTCTTCTACAAAATCTATGTCAAGAACTTGATCACTACAGATGCATAGAGACCAGATGTCCAGAACATTTTGCTATCTAAAACTTTATTAAAAAAGATAAAGTTTATAATTTTCTTGCAGGACTTAATGCGAAATTTGATCAAGTGAGAGTCCAGATCCTTGGCAAAGAGGAGATATCATCATTAAATGAGACCATTTCTCTCATTTGTATGGAAGAAAGCCGACGAGGGGTAATGTTAGAACTTAGAACCAACAACAACGGTGATAACCAGAGAAGCACAATAGAGGGACAAAGGAAAAAACTCCTCATAATTTAAAGATAAATACTCTCTTTGTTGCATTTATTACAAGAAGTCAAGACACACAAAGGAGACGTGATGGAAGATACATGGAAAGCCCCCTAGTAAGGAGTGAAATCAAAGTACATCACATGCCAACAATACAACAAGTCAGTCTAACCCAGAAACATAGTACAGCTTCGGAGAATTCAATAACAAAGATGTTGATAAACTAAAATAACTCCTGATATTTCTTGAAAAACCAAACATATCTTCCTCTCTAGGACCTTCAGGTAAGTTTCCTCTTTCCATTGGGTTAAGTGCCTCTAGAAATCATTTAAAATGATTATGGATAATTGACTCAAGAGCCACATATCACATGACATATTTCCCTACACAGTTCATCAACTACACTCCTTGCCCAAGTAACAAGAAAATCATCACTGTTGATGGTTCTCTGACCACAGTAGCAAGCCAAGGAGACACATCCCTATCCCCCCTCCCTCACCCTAAAAAATGTGTTACACATAACTCAATTATCTGCAAACCTAATATCTATACAAAAACTTATCAATAACCATCATTGCCAAGTAAAATTTAACCATGATTATTGCTTATTTCATGACCAGAGATCGGGGAAGACGATTGGACTTGCTAAGGAGAGAGCTGGACTGTACTACTTGGAAGAGCTGAACAAATCTAAAAATAGCTAGTCTATGTTATCCCTAGTTGATAGAAAATCCACTATATGGCTTCAACATTATTGATTAGGACATCCATCTTTTGATATCCTAAAACATGTGTATTCAAAACTTTTTTATAAATTAGAAAATTAACATTTTCATTGTGAAACTTGTGAGTTAGCCAAACATAAAAGAGCTTCATTCCCAAATAAAAATGCGAGATGTGATACTCCTTCCTATCTTATTTATAGCGATATATGGGGACCTAAAAAATCCCCAACATCTCTAGGGCACACTGGTCTGTGTCGTTCATTGATGATTGCACTCGAGTCTCTTGGATCTATCTCCTCAAAAATAAATCTGATGTTAGCACCATTCTTCTCATTTTCACACCAAGATCCAGACTCAATTCGGGATAAAAATAAGAAAATTTTGTTATGACAACGCTAAAGACTAGTTCAACCAAACCCTATCCTCCTACTTCCAATGTGAAGGTATCATCCATGAGTCCTCCTGCGTTCACACCCCACAATAGAATGGGATAGCGGAAAGAAAAAATGGTCACCTTCTAGCCACCACTCGTGCCTTTTTATTCCACTATAATACACCCAAATCCTATTGGGGGAGGCCCTCCTAACTGTCACTTACCTCATAAACTGACTACCTTCAATAGCCCTAGGACTAAAATCTCCAACGGATGTCATCTCCTTTTACACTGAGTTTCGAACTCTTAGTAACCTTACACCCAGAATCTTTGGGTGCACTGCCTATGTTCATATTCACAGCCAAAATAGAGGAAAATTAGATCCAAGAGCAATCAAATGCATCTTTGTTGGATATTCAGCCACCCAAAAAAGAGTACAAGTGCTATCATCCCCCCACGAAAAAACTTGTCTTAGTTGATGTTACTTTTCACGAACAAAACTCCTATTTTCTCAAACCTCATCTTTAGGGGGAGACTAAAATTGAGGAAGATGAGGAAAGTAAGCTTGTTCACCTTGGCCTTCCTCCACCACCTCAAACCAATCCTCCTGAACTAAAAAATAGGGAAACTGAGGACAAAGTTGTCAATATATTTGGGAATATTTACTCCAGGCGTACAAGTTCAAACTATGCTACGAAGCAGATCCAAGAATCCGAACCATCTCATGAAATTAAGGTAAATACAACCTCACCACCTCCTTTGTACCCTATAGCTAACTTAATTTCCTTCAATAATTTTCAACCTCACACAAAAGTTTCCTGGTTATACTAGAAGATATTTATATTCCCAATAATGTTTCGGAGGTCTTATCTAAACAAATTGGAAAAATGTTATGAAATATGAAATGCAGGCCCCGGAGAAGAACAATACATGGTAAATCATCAACCTTCCAAAAGGGAAAAATCCAGTCGGCTACAATGGGTGTTCTCTGTAAAGTACAAAGCTGATGGCACATTAGACTGGTACAAAGCAAGACTAGTAGAGAAAGGATATAATCAAACATATGGCATTGACTACCAGGAAACATTTGCACCTGTAACCAAAATGAACACAGTCAGAATCCTACTTTCACTAGTAACTAAGTACAACTAGCACCTAAAACAACAAGATGTAAAAAATGCATTCCTACATGGAAACTTAGAGGAAAAAAAATTATGGAGATACCACTAGGATTTAAGAAAAAATTTGAAAGTGAAAAGGTGTGCAGGTTGAGAAAAGCCCTATATGAGCTAAAACAATCACGTAGAGTCTGGTTTGAAAGATTCTCAAAATTCATGCTTCTTAATTGGTATCAACAAAGTCAAGAAGGTCATACACTATTCTTTAAACACTTAGACTCAGGGGGAGTCAAAATATTTTAGTGTATGTGGATGATATTATCTTGACTAAGAATAATGAAGAAGAGAAAGTTAGTCTAAGGAAAACTCTTACCAAAGAAATTGACATCAAAGAACTTGGTAGACTAAAATATTTTCTCTGAATTGAAGTAGCCCGCTCCAGCAAAGGAACCTTCATTTCACACCAAAAATACATTAAAAATCTTCTAAAAGAAATAGGAAAAATGGCTTGTAAACAAGCACCAATACCTGTAGACCCAAATCTTAAACTAAGGGAAGCCAAAGAAGATCTAGATGTAGATAAAGGAGCTTACTAGAGACTCGTAGGGAAATTAATCTACCTTTCCCACACCATACCAGATAAAACATTTGTTGTAAGTATGATCAATCAGTTTATGCAGAATCCAAAACAGGCTTGTTGCAAGCAGTAGACTGAATACTGCACTACCTTAAGGGAAATCCAGGGAAAGAAATTATCTTTTAGAAGCTCTGTTTAAAATTGCGCAACAAGAGGCGCGCCTCTGCGCAATTCTTCCCAAAGGCGCCTCGAGGCGCATGCAATTTGGACCCTGGTCGAGGCGTATGCCTCACTATGTGTGAGGCGCGCCTCAATTGCGCAATTATGGGTGAGGCATACACCTCATCTAAATGGTCCCACCTACTTAAAATGAACATTTTTTCCCTTATACCTGATCGGCTCCAGGCATATCCCGATAATTCCCTGCCCGCAAGCTCCAGGTCGCGAAACCGAGAGCCTCCTGCACAGTCGGCCACCCTTCCCGCCGCCTCTCCCGCCGGCGCCGCCTCTCTCCGGCGAACTTGAAGTGTCCGGCCGCCTTGTAGGAGAAGTCCACAAATGATTTTAGGTGTTTTTTTTTAGTTTTTGGTTAGATTTTTCAAGTGAAATAAATTCTAGGGTTTTTGATTTTTTGAATTATTTTGTGTGATTTTGGATTCTTTCATTAACGATCATGGTTAGAGACAAGGAAAAGGGGTTTTCGTTATTGCGGAGGGACCCTTCTTGTAAATATAGTGTACAAGTTGACATAGGCGACGGAGAGAAGAGCTATGTTTATTTGAAATGCAATTTTTGCGAAAAAGTGGTGAAGGGAGGTGTTACCCGCATGAAGGAACACTTATCATGCTCGCATAAAAATGTAGCACCGTATGCAAATGTGCCGAAAAAAGTGGAGGAAATTATTGCTTATATAAAGAAAAGTACCACAGCAAAACACTTGCAACAGAAGCAATTTGATGATAGGGTTGAACATGGCGCTTACTTTGGGAGCAAGAGTGGAAAGGGCTCTTCCTCCACTATACATAACAGAGGAGAACGAGGTCCTATGGATCAGTATATGACTAATCCAGAAGAGGATAGAGGACAAGCACAAATGATGCATGCGGCCGGTACTAGAGAGGGTCGACGCTAGGTTTGCATGGATATTGGGAGATTTTTTTTTTTTAAAATGCCATACCTTTTAATGTTGCTACGTCGCCTGCCTACTTCAATATGATGCGTTCTGTAGGGTTGTATGGGAGAGGGTTGAAGGCACCTTCTATGTATGAGTTGCGAACATGGATTTTAAAGGAGGAGCTGCTGAACATAGAGCGTAGCATTGATGAGAATAAAATGATATGGATTGAGACTGGTGTAACCATTATGTCAGATGGATGGTCTGACATTAAGAGCAGTAGCATGATTAACATCCTTATCACAATCCCTACGGCACAATGTTTTTACGATCGGTTGAAGCTTCAGATGAGGTGAAAAATGCTACATTCATTTTCAATTTACTTGATGGGGTTATTGAGGAGATTGGAGAGCAATTGGTTGTCCAGGTAGTGACTGATAATGCCAGTGCATACAAAGCAGCTGATCAGATGTTGATGGAGAAGAGGACACACCTATATTGGACACCCTACGCAGCACATTGTATCGATCTCATTTTGGAGGATCCTGGTGACTTACCTCAGCACAAGAGTGCTCCTTCTAGGGTGAAAAAGATTACAAAATTCATCTACAATCACTCATGGGTCTTAAGCTTGATGAGAAAGTTTTCAAAGAAGGAAATCATTTGCCCTGCAACCACTAGGTATATTCTTAAATTTGTATATTGCAAATCATTCCTACTGTATGTTCTTAGTTCTTACATTTGTGCACTGTAAATCTATAGGTTTTCCACATCCTATTTGACACTACAAAGCCTGATGGAAGTGAGGCAACCTTTAGAAGCAATGTTTACATCAACTAAATGGCTTAACTCTACTTGGGGAAAGAAAAGTGAGGGGAAGGAAATAAGAAAGATTATTCTAAATGATAATTTTTGGGGTACTGTGACCTATGCCATATTGAGTACGAGACCCTTAGTGCAAGTATTACACTTAGTGGATGCAGAGAAGAAACCAGCTATGGGTTTTACTTATAATGTTATGGATGAAGCCAAGGAGTTGATTGCACACAACTTGGGAGGAGAGGAAACAAGTTATAGAGAGATTTGTGATATCATTGATGCTCAGTGAGAGGTGCAGTTACACCGTCATCTACATGCAGCAGCATATTATTTAAATCCTCAATTTCAATATTCAGAGAAGAAATCTTCAAACCCGGAGGTAAAGTTGGTCTATATCATTGTATGGAAAGACTAATACCGGAGCAGGCAGATAGGGAGCTTGCAGATTTACAACTTGTTCTATCCCGGAATAAAGAGGGTTTTTTTGGTCTGAATGCAGCAAAATCAACTATTGCCAAACCGTCCCCATGTATAGTTATTTCGGTAAATGCAAGATCATTTATTCAGTTCTGAATTCTGATTATCTTTTTTCTTCTTGAAAACAGTTGAATGGTGGATCCAATTTAGTGGTTCCACTCCTGAGTTATAGAGTTTTGCTGTAAGAGTGTTGGGCCTCACTTGTTCTTCTTCTAGGTGTGAGCAAAACTGAAGTACATATAGTCAAGCGCAAACAAAGAGAAGAAATCGGCTAACACTCAGAATGAACTCCCTCGTATATATTATGCACAACAAGAGGTTAAGAGATAGAAGGTTGAGGAATAAAGGGTTGAAGGATGATGAGGACCCGTTGTGTGTGATGATGTGTCATCTGATAATGAGTGATTCATAGATGATGAAAAAGATTTGTCATTATCAGACTTACAGCTAGAAAATCTAAATGTGGATGTCTTGAGGGGCAAAGCAGATCAAGTGGGCACATCCACTAGTACCACACCACACACATCCACTAGCTCTGCAGCACAACAATCAAGTAAAGGTATTCCACAACTTCTTATATACTATCACATTATATTTATATCAAGTGAGCAATTAACATGATAATGATCTTTTCTCTTATTGAACATGGAAGAAAAAAGTGAGTCATATTGAAGATGATGATGATATGGCATTCATAGATACAATTGGAGAAGAAGATTCCCTTGAAGACCCATTTAGTGATGGGATGTGATTGCATTTTATATGTTCTTTGTACTTTAGGAATTTTGTTGAACTAATATTTGTGATTTTGTACTTTGGGACATGATTTTATTGCATCTATTTTGTTACTTTCCACTATTTTGATATATCATTTAGATGTTTTTATTGTAAAATAGAATATTGCTATTATTATCCTGCTAAAACCCTTAATTTCTCATTTATGCAATTCTGTGTCTGTGAGGCTTACGCCTCAGACCGCCTCGAGACTTACGCCTTGCCTCACGGACGAAAATCGCATCGAGGCTTAATTACGCAATTTTAAACCTTGTTTAGAAGAAACCATGGAGTAAACCTAGAAGCATACACTGAAGCGGATTATGCAGGATCACCATTAAACAAGAGATCTACGTCTGGATACTGCACATTCCTAAGGGGAAATTTAGTTACATGGAAAAGCAAGAAACAGAATATAGTAGCAAGATCTAGTGCTGAAGCAGAATATAGAGCTATGACCTTGAGAATATATGATGCAGGACTAAATATGAAAACAAAATTTAAATAAGAAGCTTGCACGCTTGGATCTTTATTAAGCAATATTAGTTTCAAACCTTATGGAGATTTCAAACAATGAAATTAAACAAGAGTGGGGTGATGCCAATTTAGGCCAAGTCACATGCAAAAGCTGAGAACATTTAAGCGTCAATAGATCAAGTAAAGCATACGTAGTTGAGCTTCAACAAAATCCCTAGGTTAACAATGAGATAGGTTACCATGAAGTTGTCCAATTAATCACTCTTCTAGTCAAGATAGAACAAGCGGAGAAAATCAATACAATCCTTTACGACTCAATAAGTCCGCCATTGAAGGAGATTTAGGTGATATAAGAGCTGGAAAAGAGTTCACCTTAGCAATAGGAAACCACCTGGCCAATCTTGGTCAGCAATTTCACGTTCCAAACCTTCTAAGCAATAGGTGTCAAGTGCTTGAACTGCGGAACAGCAACTAGGAGAAGTCTAGACAACAACGGATTGAATCCTGGGGCTGACCAGCTAGTGTAGAACTGCATATTTCTGCTTGGACAGCAATTTACCAATTTCCAGAAGTCTGGACAACAACCCGGCTCAGGAAAATAAGCAGGGTTTCCATGTCAGTTGGGGAAAACAGAGTAGTGTAAGGGATAAGGAGTTCCCTTGCAGCTCTCCTTTCTCTGAAATTAAGTTAGAAAGCTAGGGAGAGGGAGAGATACGGTGGGAGCAGGCTGGCAGCAAGAGGGGGAAAGAAGGAAACGTGGAGAGGATTGAATTGCTTGAATGGCTAATAAATTTTAATTAAGACGGGTTGGAGGGAATTAGGCACAATTTGAATTTGAATGGATCTTAATTTTGGGAGTTAATAAGGGAGTAATAATGGCTAGAATTAATGAGAGAGAGGGGGAAGAGTGGGCCGGCCTATGAGGAGGAGGGGGAAATTATGTCCACATTCAATGAATGTGGACCACACAATGAATTGTAATTAATGCTCAAATCTGAGAATTAATCTCAGATTTAAGGTGATTGAGGGATATTTCCTTCAAAGCTTAAGCATAAATAGAAAGCATTTGAAATTCAAATTGTTTTGAATTTGAATTCAAATCTTTTCCTAAAATTTAAAGAGCCCAAATAAGGAAAGAAGTAATGGGGATATTAATGGAGAATTCAAGGGGAAGGGAGATGGGGATGCCGGCGGTTTGAGATCTAGTGGAGGAGGTCCGGCGGGAAACTATGCCGACGGTGGGAAAAAAGAAAAGGAAAAAAAAAAAGGAACTAGAAAAGAGAAGGATGATGAAGACCAAGAGCTCGCCGAAGGCAGCTGTTGGGTAATGCGATTAGCCTCTCCCAGGCTCTTTTCTCTCTAACTCTCCTTCGAGCTGTCTCAAGAACAATAAGCAAGATATCTTAATAATTCTTCATTAACCTTCAAAATAATACAAGTGGCTTATATATAGCCATACATAGTGAAAGAAAACAAAAGACATAGTTGCCCCTAGGGTACACATAATACTAAACCCTTTAAGCAAGGGTATAAACGGAAGAAAAATAACAAAACTCTTAAAACATAAAACTAGTACAATGATAATAAAAAATAGATCGGTGTGATCGTGGCCGTTGATCGTCGTCCACGTCTCTGATATACTTTCCGTGGTCTGATGTCCTCATCAATATGTGAGTTATTATGGATCAAGATAATTCTAAAATACCTAAATAACAAGTGGGACGACCCCATGAAGCTACACTGTGACAATAAATCAGCAATCAATATAGCCTACAATCCATTCTAGTATGACAAGGCCAAGTATATAGAAGTTGACAGACATTTTACAAAAGGAAAATTAGACAGTGGTCTAATATGTATCAATTATGTATCATCAAATGATCAACTTGCAGATATCCTTACTAAAGGATTGAACAGCTATGTCTTTCTTAGAATGATTATCGAGCTAAGAATGGCAGATCGATATTCTCTAACTTGAGGGGGTTATTAAATCTCAGCCTCTTAATCCCGCATTAATCCCACAGCTGCAAGTAGCAATCCGTGGGAAGCTCACCTCTCGTTGAGAGCATTCCTTAGTTAAGCAGCAGAATTAGGAAGGATTATATTACCCTTTATTTTGTAGTTATTTGTTTCTTTATTTAAGCATCTTGTATAGCCTATAAATAGGGATTATATTAAATAAAGTTTTAAGCTTTTCCCTCTCCAATCTTCTAAATTCAATAGTTCTAAAATGCATGTTTCCATTATTCAAAGATGTAGACATTTAAATTTTTTATTATTAAGCTTGTTAAATTACTAAACATCATAGAGTTCCCATTTCCTTTAAGTGAACAATGATCATCTAATCCCTTATTATTATCCACTATGATAATTGGGGACCCTAAAAATCCCTAACATCTCCAAATCCAAAGGATTTATAATACTAATTGATAATTATAATCAAATGACATGAGTATGTCTTAACAAATAAAATTTTGATATCAATCACATTCTTACAACTTTTGTCAACATAATAAAAAATTAAATTGGAGTCAACATTAAAAAGATTATAGTACTCATAACCAAATCATGCCCCTTAATTTTCCTCAAAATTATTGCAAGTTCATGAATAAAGTCTGATTGATTTTCATACTTATTTTCTACAGCTGACATATAGGAAGAGAACCCATTAATTTTCCTCAATCCCTCCAATACAACCCCAACAACTCCTCCCCCCCCCCCCTCTCTCTCTCTCTCTCTCTCTCTCTCTCTCTCTCTCTCCCTCTCTCTCTCTACCCTTCTTTGTCATGCAATGAGCTCAAGATGCAAATCTTCAATTTACCTTTGTCCTACACTAGCATCAGCCAGTATAATTCATTCTTCATATCACTCTAAACATATGCATAAAATCCACGTTGACATATGTTAGCCATAACCATCCAGATTTTCAACTGATGGGTAAATATTACAGCAATCATAAAATAAGTTACTCACCTCCCTAAGAACATCATTCATTGCAGTCTCGGATGGCGCCACACGCAACTTAAGCAAATGTGATTTATGAAAAACCTGCATAAGGAAGATAATTTAATATCACATGTTGACAATCAGGAAACCATAATAATTACAAAGATCCTCAAAAAATATAACAAATGTTGAAAATAGTAAATATCTAATATGACTCGGTGCAAAACCTCTCCTTAACATGCATGCAATACAGAAAAAAAAACGATAGGGTAGGGAGGGGAGAATACATGATGGAATACAAGGAGAAAACAAGGGGCGAATACAGGATGGAATGCAAGGAGGGAACAGCAAGAAATCCACATTTATTTGGTAACTCCAAAAAAACTCATCAACCAATTCGATATGTTAGAGGCAACAGTCGATCAAATAGGCTTTGGTTCCAGATTCGGGAATATCTAGTTTTGCTTTCCTCAATTTTTATAAAAATATTCCAATACCATTACCATCTTTATTAGTCTTATCAACTATTTGGGGCCAACCTTAGGAGTCCTTATTTACTTTTCATTTCAACTGAGTATTGCTTGAGGTGGTAAAACTATTTTGCACAATTAGGATATTGCAGCGAATTTGCACTCACAGAGGCATCCCTAGAATTCAAGGAGCACCCAAGAGAAAAAGGCTGATCATCGCACAGAAGCCATATTCACCGGCAAGTATATCCCTTTGACTCCCAACCCCTACATCGTTGCTCTACCATGTTGCCATTTGGTGAGTTGCAGACATCCACCGCATAGACAACATTGAGAAAGATGGAACTGGTAGTTAATAGTCTCGTTCACATGGTGGATCTAAGCTAGTGGAGTCAAGCTCTAGTTATTTGTTGTGATTTGCTAATTATCAATTTTTCCTCTTCAATTCTCACAGCATTTGGCTTTGGTAATCGAATAGAACTTCCCTCCCTGAATAATCCCCTCTTAACTTCAACTTCTATTGGCATTGGCATCAATTATTTCGCATTTTTGGCTAATTCATTCTTGGAGATAGAGATGAGTCATGATGATAATGCAACACCAACACGGTTATCCCTCTGGTTTTCTCTAATGCTAAGCCTTAACGAGGCTCCTTCCTCCTATTGCAAGGACATGCTTCTTCATAGTAAGCTTCTGGACTCTCATTTTAATATTGGTAAGAAAATACTCACCCTTCCTCAGGACAGCATAAATCTTTTATAGAAGCCCTTAGATATCACGTTTTTTATAGAAGCCTTTCGGGTAAGTCTTCACGTACAGTATGATTAACATTAAGACTCCTTTTTTTGTTCCAAATGAACCTGTTATTATGCTATCCGAAGATGAAAATCATGGTCTTGTTAAGCCATAGTATGTCTCAGCTGAAAAGTTTCCATTTCACGAAGTCAGAATTTAAGTTATCCTCAAAGATAGAATTACTTATGAAATCTCTGGACAAAGGGAAGAGAACTGTAAATAATTGGAAGGGAGCCTCAATGAAGTCTGAGAGGCAATTTCCTTATCAAGCTAATGAAAAGGATATAGAGGGAACACTGAATTTAAGATGGAAGGGATATTGATTTGGTTTTTTTCCCTGGTAATCTAGAAACAACAAATGAAGGCAATAATGCAGATAAAGGGGAGCCTTTGGCAAGCAATACAGGCGATGTACAGGAATTGAATGAAGAAGGTTACGCTGTGTTGAAAACTGCTGTTGTGGCTGGTAAGATTAATCAAAATTATATCCTCACAACCTATGATGCACAGACACGGACACGGCGACACGGACACGACACAACACGGACACAGGACACGGCTTTTTTTGAAAATATAGGACACGAGTACGGTGCGGACACGGCACTACATTTTTTTATATAGTGTATATATATTAATGTAATATCATTTTAAAAATGACAAACAATAATAAATGAATGACATTATAACTTGTCTAGCTTATAATATAAATTAGTACAAAATATCTAGTACAACCACAAAAATATAAGCAAATAATCACTTAATACAACATCAAGCTGATAGGAAATACTTGAGTTCGCAAGTAACCCTAAGGTAATACTTGAGTTCGCAAGCAAACCTAACCCAAATCGGCACACAAATAGCGCAAAAACAGCGAAAATAGGGAAGAAACTTGTAGGAAAACAATTGCAAACGATTGTATTCCACTAGTAGGCAATCAAAACCCAAGCTCGATACAATGTTCTTCAATTCGAGAGGAAGAACAACTCTCCTACAATCTCCGGCAACGCCGAGAGCCCAAGCAAGAAGACCTAGAACTCAAACTCCTTTTCAAAAACAAGATAAAAACCTAATCCCCTCATAACTCCCTATTAATACAATCAAATTCAAAATAAAAGCAAAAGGACTACTCTACCCTTCCTTCTCCCTCCAAAAATACTTAAACCATGTTTGAATTCCAAGCGGACCCCACCCCAGCCCCCTTTGCGTTTTCCGCCTGGCCTCTGGCCCGTCTCCGCCTCCTGGAGAATACCCGGACCGGCTGGGCCGGTCCAGGTTGAGCCGGTCCAAGGTGGACCGGCATAACATTACCCCCCTCCCAAAGTACCACCTTGTCCTCAAGGTGGAAGGTAGGAAACTGCTCTGCAATCCTTTCCAGTGGCTCCCATGTGGCCTCATAGTCTGGGAGGCCGCTCCACCTAATCTTCACTTCCTTTTCCCCCTTCTCACTGATGCGCACTCCTTCTACCGCTATAGGCTCCATGGTCACTTCCATGTCTTCCCTCAATGTGCTGGGCAGCTATGGACTTACTGCATGCTCCCCCACCACTTTCCTCAATTGTGAGACATGAAAAACGGGGTGTATTCTGGCTGTTGGAGGAAGCCTCAATCTATATGCCACCTCCCCGATTTTCTCCTCCACTTCAAAAGGGCCAAAATATCTCGCTACAAGCTTCTCGTTTCTTCTTTGGGCCATAGTTCTCTGTCGGTATGGTCGGAGCTTCAAATAGACCTTGTCTCCAACTCCAAATTGTATATCCCTCCTTTTGCTGTCCGCTTGCTTCTTCATAATCTGTTGGGCTCTGAGTAAATGCCTCTTGAGCTCATCCAACACTTGGTCTCTTTCCTCCAAATGCTGATCCACTGCCGATACAGGCGTACTCTTATGGCTGTAGTATACCAGATGTGGGGGATCCCTACCATATAACACCTTAAAAGGTGTCATCTTGGTAGCCGAGTGAAAAGAAGTGTTGTACCAGTATTCTGCCCAGGCTAGCCATTTGGCCCACTGCTTTGGGGTATCAGATACAAAGCATCTCAAATATGTCTCTAAGCTCCTATTCACCACCTCTGTTTGTCCATCAGTCTGTGGATGGTAGGCTGTGCTCCTCTTCAATACGGTGCCCTGCATCCTAAATAGCTCCCTCCAAAAGTGACTCATGAATACCTTGTCCCTGTCAGAAATAATGGACTCTGGTACCCCATGCAGGCGGACTATCTCCCTCACAAAAGCTGCTGCTACAGACACTGCTGTATACGGGTGCCTTAAGGGAATGAAATGAGCATATTTGCTTAGCCTGTCGACCACTACAAATATAACCGTAAACCCCTCTGATTTTGGGAGCCCATCAATGAAATCCATAGTAATCTCCTCCCAAACTTTCTCTGGTAGGGCCAAGGGCTGTAGTAATCCTCCTGGTGCCATCGTCATGTACTTGTTCCGCTGGCAGGTATCACACTTAGCCACCATCTCCTCTATGTCCTTCCTCATCCCCTTCCAGTACAATTCAGCAGCTAACCGGCTATAAGTTTTCTGTACTCCTGAGTGCCCTCCTATGGCACTCCCATGAAACTCCTGTAGCAGTTGAGGAATATGAATAGAAGTCCTAGGGATCACACTCCTTCCCTGATAGTACAGTCTTTCTCCCTCCACTGAGTAGCCTGGGTGGCTGTTTTCATCTGATAGCACCTCTTCTTTGATTCTCCTTAGTTCCTCATTCTGGATGCTCTCCTCTTTGATGGCTCCCCAATCTATCAGAACAGGTACTGATACTGCTATCCCCTGGAGCTCCTCCATACAGCGTGATAAGGCATCCGCTGCCTTATTCTCTAGTCCTGGTCGATAGTGGATCTCAAAATCATATCCCAGCAGCTTGGATAACCACCTCTGATGCTCCTCTGTGACCATCCTTTGTTCCAACAAGTACTTCAGGCTTCTCTGATCAGTTCTGACAATAAAGTGTCTGCCCAATAAATAAGGTCTCCACTTTTGGATGGCCAGTACAATAGCCATCAGCTCTCTCTCATATACTGACTTCAGCCTAGCCCGGGACGACAGTATCTGACTGAAGTAAGCTATGGCTCTATGGTTCTGCATCAACACTGCTCCCAATCCATAGCCTGAAGCATCTGTCTCCAACACAAACACCTGATTGAAATCTGGCAGAGCAAGTACGGGCACCGTCGTCATGGCCTTCTTCAGCTTCTCAAAAGCCTCAGAAGCTGCTTCCCCCCATAAAAAATTATCCTTCTTCAGCAGCTCTGTCAGTGGTCCTGCTATGGTGCTGTATCCTCTTACGAACCTCCTGTAGTAGCCGGTCAGTCCCAAAAATCCTCTGAGCCCCTTCAAGGTTTTAGGTTGAGGCCAAGCCAACATTGCCTCTATTTTGGACTGATCCGCAGCCACTCCCTCCTGAGATATCACGTGCCCCAGGTACTCCACTTGTGCCTGAGCGAAGTCACACTTCTTGAAATTGGCCTTCAGCTGATGCTCCCTCAGCACCCCCAACACCACTCTCAGGTGCTCTAGGTGTTCCTCCTCAGTCCTGCTATAGATGAGAATGTCATCAAAAAACACCAACACAAACCTGCGAAGGTGTGACTTGAAGATCCGGTTCATCAATGCCTGGAATGTGGCTGGTGCATTGGTGAGGCCAAAAGGCATCACCAGGAACTCGTAGTGGCCCTCATGAGTTCTGAAGGCTGTCTTCTGCACATCTTCCTTCCTCATCCTGATCTGGTGATAGCCTGACTTTAGATCAATCTTGGTGAATAAAACGGCTCCATGTAGCTCATCCATCAATTCATCAATCACAGGGATGGGAAACTTGTCAGGCACTGTCTCCTTGTTTAGGGCTCTGTAATCAACACAAAACCTCCAACTCCCATCCTTCTTTTTTACCAGCAGAACGAGGCTAGAGAAAGGACTCACACTGGGTTGAATGATCCCTCCTTCTAGCATTTCTCCCACCAACTTTTCAATCTCATTTTTCTGCACCTGAGGGTATCTGTAAGGTCTCACACTGATAGGGGATACCCCCTCTTTCAGTATAATCTGGTGCTCCCGTTCTCTGTCAGGTGGTAGTCCCACCGGAGTTTGGAACACATCCTCAAATTCCTTCAAAAAGGGCTGAACTAACACAGGAATGTGTTTGTCTTCCTCCTCCTGATGATCTTCCAAGCTCTGCAACTCCACTAGGAAACCTCCTCCTTCCTCATGGATCATCTTTACCATCGACCTGAGAGACACTCCAGCTCTGGATAATCCTGGTTCCCCTTTCAGCTTCACCCTCTTTCCCTCTACCATCAGTTCCATCACCATGGTTCCCCAGTTTACCTTGGTTTCACCCAAGGTCTGTAGCCACTTCATGCCCAAAATGACGTCTGTGCTACCCAACCTCAGGGGTAGGAAGTCCTCCACCACCCTAATCTCCTGTAGTCTCATCTCCACCCCCTTGCAGATCCCAGTGCTGGACTCAATCTTCCCGGTCCCCATCATTACTCCATAACTGCCTGTCTCAGTAGGCTCCATTCCCAGCTCCTCCGCTACCTGAGCGGATATGAAATTGTGGGTGGCTCCACTGTCGATCAACACTACTACCTCCCTCCCAAGGATTTTCCCTTTCACCTTCATCGTATGGCTAGGAGTGAATCCCATCACAGAATTGAGGGATACCTCGGCTACCTCCAACTGGGGATCAATCTGCTCCTCATCTGAAGCATCACCCTCCTCAGGCGCCTCGTCTATATAGACGGTGAGAGCCCGAAGAGCGCGATCCTTGCACCGGTGCCCTGGAACAAACTTCTCCTCACATCTGAAACAAAGGCCCTTGGCCCTCTTCTCCTGCATCTCCTCCTCGGTCAATCTCTTGAAATTCCCAGCAGATCTGGTCACCCCGCTCTTCTCCTTCCCACTTTCTCTAAGGACACTAGGGGTTGGCCCTTTTGGAGCCAAGTAAGTGGTAGTTGTCCTGGTAGGACCCCCTGAGTGGTTGTTCCGCCAACTTCGGGCGTTGGTCTTCTGGTTCTCCACCAGTTGAGCCAACTCCATGGCCTCCCTCAAGTCCCTCGGTCTCATTACCTTCACCGCATCTCTAATTTCTGGCTTCAGGCCCTTCATAAAGTTTCCCCCCAGAGTACTGTTCGATAATCCCTCCATGTCACCCACCAGACTCTCAAATTTCTTCCGGTACTCCTCCACTGTTCCCTCTTGAGTGAGGGCGTAGAACTGTTCTGATATCTCCCATGGGCTGCCCCCCCTAAATCTCTCCCTGATCGCCTCCTTGAAATCCCTCCAAGTCCTCACTGGATCCCACTTCTCCATGTATTTGAACCATGAAAAAGCCGCCCCTTCCAAGCACATGCTAGCCGCCAACAATCTCTCCTCCTCCATCAGGCCATTTACTGCAAAATACCTCTCTACCTTGTGGATCCATTCATCCACATTTCCTTCTTCGAACACGGGCATTTTCAGTTTTCTGGCTCTCGTGTCCACCCCGTATGCCCTATTCCCCCCATGGCCTCCTCTGTCCCATGCAATGGGGTCTTCCCAAGTTCCCCTCTCTCCATATCGGGGCTCATCATCCCTCCTCGGTCGCCGATAGCCATCTTCCCCTCGCGCTCCGCCATGGTGATTCTGGATTCCCCATGGCCGGTCCACTGGATCGGGCCGCCGGCGACGCCAATCATCCTCTCTTTCTTCCCTGAAGTCTCTCCTTCTTTCATGCTCTTCTCGCCTGATGGACTCCCGAGGTGGCATCCTCCCGCTGCTGTTAAACAGTCCCACCTCCTCTTCCTCGTCTGGATTCACCTTCTCTTTCCCCCTGCTCCCACTCCCTTCTACTCTTTCCTCCCCCGGCACAGCCCTTGCTTGCCCTTCCAACAACTTCTTCATCATCTCTTCCAACGCCACGAATTTCCCTTCCACATTCTCGCTCAATGTGGCCATCTTCTCCTCCAGATCCGCTTTAAGTTGCCCCATCTCGGTCTCCAAGACTTCTACTCGCTTAGATGCCATGGAAAATGACGAGATGCCTCCGGATCCTTCCCAAAATCAGCAAAATCTGCAGCGAATAATGGATAGAAACCACCCTCCACCGCCCGGATCTTCGCTCTGATACCAATTTGATAGGAAATACTTGAGTTCGCAAGTAACCCTAAGGTAATACTTGAGTTCGCAAGCAAACCTAACCCAAATCGGCACACAAATAGCGCAAAAACAGCGGAAATAGGGAAGAAACTTGTAGGAAAACAATTGCAAACGATTGTATTCCACTAGTAGGCAATCAAAACCCAAGCTCGATACAATGTTCTTCAATTCGAGAGGAAGAACAACTCTCCTACAATCTCCGGCAACGCCGAGAGCCCAAGCAAGAAGACCTAGAACTCAAACTCCTTTTCAAAAACAAGATAAAAACCTAATCCCCTCATAACTCCCTATTAATACAATCAAATTCAAAATAAAAGCAAAAGGACTACTCTACCCTTCCTTCTCCCTCCAAAAATACTTAAACCATGTTTGAATTCCAAGCGGACCCCACCCCAGCCCCCTTTGCGTTTTTCGCCTGGCCTCTGGCCCGTCTCCGCCTCCTGGAGAATACCCGGACCGGCTGGGCCGGTCCAGGTTGAGCCGGTCCAAGGTGGACCGGCATAACACAAGCATTCAAGCTTCAACTACTAGGATTAGCTTTAAAGGTTTGTTTTTGGCCTTCAATATCATCATCATTGAATATCACTGCTTTCAACTCTGGTTAAACAAGAGAAAGATTTATAATTGTGCAAAAAAAAGACGAGATGAAAATACCTTCACTTCCAAAGAGAAATGAAAATGAGAATATTCGATTAATGGGTATTAAATACAGAGGTTGATTTGGTGTTGTGGATAGGAAATAAGAAATTTAGTTTAAATCTCACCAAATATAAGAAATTATATTTTAAAAAAAATTATAAAATATTTAAGATATGCATGTCGGACTCGCATGTCCAATTTGTTTTTAATATTTTTTTAATCGAACATATTTTTGGCGTGTCGGAGGAGTGTCGTGTCGGACATGGTGTTAGACACTGCACGCCTCTTTGAGGAGAAGTGTCGGTGCATCATAGCTCACAACTATCTTTCATGGAGCCAATGGGATGTACAGAAAGCCAATCAAGAGCTTGCTGGAGTGCTGAAAGTAGGGGTGTCAATTCGGGTCAGCAGGTCGGGTTCGGGTCGAACCCAGAACTGACCCGGCACTGTTCGAGTCAACCCGAACCCAACCCATTTTTAAAAACGGGTCAGGTTTCCGGCCCCGAACCCGAACCCGAATCCGACCCGATTCAGGTCCGGGTCAACCCGACCTGACACGAATGACCCGAAGTTGACCTAAAATTGCTAATTTTCGGGTCAAAAGCGTGTCAATATTCGATTTTCGGGTCAAAATCGGGTCAAAAACAAGTCAACCTCGGGTTTTCAGTTCAAATATGATTTTTCGTATCACTTTCGGGTTGCTGGGTCAACCCGACCCGATTTTTAAAATGGGTTAATTTGTTCAACCTGAACCCGACCCGAATTTTTTCGGGTCGTGTCAAAAATTGACACCTCTAGCTGATAGTAACAGAAAGGAGTGGGAGTCATAATACGACAGCTGGAAATACTGATGAAGAATTGTCCTTATCAACTTAATCAGGCGGCCACAAGCTGCTTTCACAAAAATCGGTACTGGGGACTTTAACAGCGGAAAAATCAAGATTTCCTGATGCCCCTTGAACTGATATAAACGTGTTTGATATACACCCCATGAACACACAAGGAGAAAGCCCGCCGGAGATGATCGCTTGGTGAACACAGGAATTTATAAAGTTGGTACATAAAAGGCAAAGAATAATGATTACCTCCCCTCAGGTAAGGCTAACCAGAACTAGAGCAAAAAACATCCTTCTAACATACCTTAAATGATTGATGCAATGATTTGGAATATTAGATGCATCTGTAATATGGGATCTAACTGAAGATTAAAGAAGCGTGTTAAGATGAATAACTTGCAACCGTTAGCAATCTTGGAACCTATCATTCAAACAGAGAAGGTTTGAGTTTTTTTCTGGAAATATTTGGAATTTTATAAAACATTGGTTAACAAAACAATCAGGTATTCTCAAAAAGGGTATTTCCTGCACTTTATTGGCTGATACAGTTCAACTTAATAATGTGAATATTTCAAGTGCTTAATTGTAGACCATGGGGACTTTTGTGTATGCAAGTGGCTTGAGAACTACGAGAAAAAACTATTGAAAGATCAACAAAATATCTGTAATATTGGCTGACCGTGGATTAGAGCTGGTGGCTTTAAGATAATTCTGAACATTAATGAGAGGAAAGAGGGTTGTGTACATAATTTCAATGCCATTGACGAGTTTGTGCATACATTTTTTTTTAATGATTAAAGCTTCACTTCCCAAAAAAAACTTCACTTTAATTTGAGATATAATATGGCAATTGCCAGGTCCCAAGTCCTGGCTAAGAAAAGTGGATAGTTGCATTAGGTAGTTGACAACTAGTATAAAACTTGTCGAATAATCATGACATGAATCTTTTAATACATTATATTAATGTCATGTTGCTCCATGGAAGCAATATGCAACATGTTGTATGGCCTAAATATAGTGAATGTGCAAGGGCAGTTGTACCAGCGCTCAGGTACATTGTTAAATAAGCAAGGGTTCTCATATCACAGACGGATGTGAGCAAAAGAATCTAGTCTATAAAAATAAAATTATGATAGAACCTTGGAATATAAGTTATCTTACATGAAAATTAATGGAACTAATATATATTATAATTCATAGAAAAATAAATATTCTATACATTCAAAAAATTAAATGGGTTAGAGAGAAGACTAAGGAGATTGATAGTTTAAGGTTTAAACTATGGTATTCAGGTAGAAGTCGTACTAGAAATGGGGTAAGCATAATTATAGATAAGAGTTTGAAGGATATATGGTAGAAATTAATAGAATTAAAGATAAAATTCTAATTTTAAAAATTCTTATTGATGCTAAGATTATTAATATCATAAGTGTTTATGCTCCTCAAATAAGTTTGGATAGGTATTCAAAATTAAAATTTTTGAATGACTTAGAATAATTAATATAAAAGATACCTTTTGAATAAAGTGTTTTTATTGGAGGAGATTTAAACATACATGTTGGTATAGAGGTAAAAGATTTTAAAAGCATTCATGATTGTTATGAATTTAGGGTAACAAATGAGGCTGGTAGGACTATATTAGATTTTTTCTAGCTTATGATTTTATAATTGTTAACATCTTATTTAAAAAAAGAGATGAGTATCTCATCACTTATAAAAATGGATATAGTAAAACTCTAATTGATTATTTTCTTATAAGAAAAATAAATTGTTTAGTCATGGATGTTCTCACTAGACATTTGCAAGAGGATGTACCTTCGTGTATGCTTTTTGCTGATGATATTCTTCTTGTTGATAAGACTAGATAGGGAGTTGAAGGTAAACTCGAATTATGGAGGTCAACTTTAGAGTCTAAAGGTTTTCGCTTAAGTAGATCTAAAATTGAATATATAGAGTGTAATTTTAGTAGCAATAGACCTAGTGATGGGATTGTGACTTTGGGCGATCAAGTCATTAATAAGAGTATACATTTTAGATATCTTGGATCTGTTGTTCAGAGTGATGGTGAAATTGATGGAGATATTATCAACAAAATTCAAGTTGGATGGTTGAAGTGGAGGAATGCATCAGGCTTATTGTGCGATAGAAAAATCTCCCTCAAACTTAAGGGAAAATTCTATAAGATGGTGGTGAGACCTGCAATGCTTTATGGTGCCGAATGTTGGCCATTAAAAGAGAAGCATAATACTAAGTTAAGTGTTGCAGAGATGAGGATGCTTAGGTGGATGAGTGGCTTGACCCTTAGTGTTAGGATACGAAATGAGCATATACGTGGTTGGAGTAGCTCCAGTGGAAGATAAGATTAGAGAGAGTCGCCTTAGATGCTTTGGTCACATTAAACGGAGGTCTTCAGATAACCCAGTTAGAAAAGTTGAGGTATTAGATTTGACTTATGTTAAGAAAGGTAGAGGTAGACCTAAAAAGACTTGGTTAGAAATATTAAAAATGATATTTCTTTATTAGATTTAAATGAGAATTTGACTTTTAACCGGACACAATGGCAAAAAAGGATTCATGCAGCTGACCCCACGTAGTGGGACAAAGGCTTGATGTTGTTGTTGTTGTTATTAGACTACAAATATTGTAAAGTTATTCCGAGTAATAGTATACCCAACATCACTTATTAGTTTTGAAGCCGACAACCTTGGTGGGGCCCAGAGATTGGATTAAACATGGGTTAGGAGGAAAAATTTGAATGAGGGGCTATTTAGGGATTATGTAATCTTCCTTTTGCTTTAATTAGTAGCATGTTAGGGTTTGGAGGCATTTTGAATTTGAAATGAAATTTGGGATCTAGGGTTTGTTCTTTTGGGCTTAGGCTTGGCTAGAGATTTGGTGATGAGGACATCGACAGATGATTTCGACGAGTTTAACAGCATAAGAATCATAGATCGATGGCTACAATTCAGTCTATATTTTTTATGCATTTCATGTATGGTAGTTTATTTATTTACTAGATTATGTTTGTACCATTTCTTTGAGTTTGTTTCGAGTTATAGCCCAAGGGGCATATGTGTCATTGTCTTTTATTTCTTTAGACATATATATTGTTGCCTCCTAAATTGTATTGGATGATGAATTATGAATGAAATTTCAGGCTTTTTTGCTTGATCTCTTAGTGAGTTCTTGAGAGGAGAAATCCTATGTGAGGGTAAGAGCAATACACATCAACCTTTGGAGGATTCCTAGGTTCGCGGCACCACGATCTTTTCAATTCCCCTATATCCACTTCCTCCCTTAGCCTATCCATCCGTCGGCCTCCCCAACCACTCTCCCCCTCCCTTCTCCTAAAGTCGAACCCTTACCCAACCCGTCGTCCTCCCCCTTTGGCCGCCAAAGCCGCCGACCACCAGCCCCAGCCGCTGGCCATCCCTCTCCATAAACTCAACCGTCGGCCCCTCCTATTATTCCATAAATTTGAAATTCAAATTGAGTTTCAAATAGTTTTCAAGTTTGATAAAAGCCAAATTAGGAAAGTTTCAAATGAGATTCAATTTAATTTTAAATTAAATTGGATTTGATTCCCTCATTCCTAATTTGCAAAGTCAAATTAGGAAGCCCATAATTCCTTTTCCCCAATCCCCTCTCCCTATCGCCTTGCCGCCGCTCCATGTATGGCCATCATCCCCTCTTTTTGCCTTTTATTCCCCTAGCTTAATATTGAATTGAATTTGAAATTCAAATTCCTTTCCCTCCCTCATTAATACATAAAATTTGAACTTAATTTCAGATTTATGGTTTTGCCCACATACTTAAAACAAACCCCCATCTCTCTCCTCTATATGGCCGGCCCCATTAAATCCTCCCCTCTCTCTCTCTAATTTAAATCCTCAACTCCACTTAAATCCTCTCTAATTTCCTCCTACGCCGCCGGCCCCATACTCCATTGAGAATAATCACCTCTTCCCCTTAGGAAAATTCTGAAATTAATTTCAGATTCCTCCCCAAGACATTTCTCCATCCATCAAACCATCCCCTCTCTCTCCTTGGCCGCCCATCCCACTTGTCTCTTTCCCCTTGGAAAACCTACACTTCTTATGTCTTTAGAAGCCAAAAGAAGAAAACAAGATCCTCCCTCCTCCTCATTAGTATATGGCCGATCCTGAGATCAACCACGACTTTGCCTACAACGCATAAGGAGAAATCAACATCCTTCGTTCTCCTTTCTACAAACCGAATTGGTAGTACGACGACTCGGTGGAAAGCTACATCAACCGCATCATTTATTGTCTCGCCGAGACGATCGAGATTCAACAGCCCAGAGTACCTTGGCTTCTCGTAGGACGACCAACAAGCCCCTCGTCACCGGCTACCTTTCCCTCTTCCTAGTGGTGATTTCAAGTCCAGTGTGGAGTATCTTCATCCGCTAAACCCTAAAGCAGTTGAGTGAGAAACCCCTCAAGGTGAACCTCTTATTATTACATTACGGATTTTTTTTATAAGCTATTAACATTACTCTTGCTTTTGTATTTGATTAAAAACGTCTTGGTTAATCTGCATGTACTTCTTTGCCTAAACAAGTGGAAAACTACGAATCCCTAAAATCTTCCTTTGTCTTGAAGTATAATTTATATTGGAAAACTTTTAACAATTTCTCTTATTAATCTCTCGCTAGCTCCTGGTAGTTTCACATCATTTGGAGAGCTATTTCTTTCTCTCAAATTGAAGAAACTTGTATCGTTTGTTGTTTTCCTGAATTTACTAGTGGAATTCTTCGTTTTCTCTCGGTTTCTTCTGTTTTCCCAAGAAATCTGATGTACCGTTGTTGTTTTTTGCTGTAATGAGCAATTTTTCTCACTGTTTTTCACCAATTGTTGTTAGGGCTACTTGCGAATTCAAGTACTTCCTAACAAATTAGTAACAGAGCCTGCCGATCTGAGGGAAATTAATGGCCAGAAGAAAAATTGAAGTTTTGTAAAGAGAAATAGGTCAACTAAAGACCGATTTTGAAAAAAAAACTGCTGATTTTCATAATCAATTTGCTTCCATCCATGAAAAGATGGATGGAAGGTTCGTTGTCTTGAAGGACATGATGAAGAAGATGCTTGAAGACAAACAAAATCCGGTGACATCGAAAGCAAGGGAGACCACAGGGGGCCATGCAAGCGGAGGAAATCCAAACCTGTTGAGGGGGAAGGAGAATCCGGAAGTGGAGATCCTCGAGGGAGATGACGAAATGCCTCCTCTAGAACTATTTCCTAGGGAGGAGATAAGTATGGGCTACGAAAGGCGGGATGCTGAATTTGTGGGGAGAATGGGAGATTTTTACCGCCAAGGTGCTTATTTTGAAAGAAGAGGGGAATTAAGAGGTTGGTTATAATCGCTGGAGAGAAGATCGTGACAACTGGGGAGCACCTCCTTTTCCAGGTATGAGAGGTTATGGAGGATTCATGGGAAACAAGGGTAATCCAAAGGTGAGAAAACTAAAGATGCACATCTTTGAGGGTGAGGACGGCCATTGCTGGATATACAAGGTAGAGCGTTATTTTGCTATCAACAGGTTGACAGAGGAAGAGAAGCTGACAGCGGCAGGATTGTGTTTGGAGTGGAAGGCACTAGCATGGTACCAATGGCGAGACATGAGGCAACCCATTCGAAACTGGAGGGAGTTCAAAGATTGTTTACTAGAACATTTCCGAACCGGTAGGGGAAGATATTTCTATAAGCAATTCTTTGCCTTGACACAGGAGGGGACTGGCAAATTATCATGACAGGTTCGAGTACCTGACCAGCAGACTTGATCGTCTCTCAGAGACAGTGCTAGAAGGAAACTTTATAAAGGGGCTTACAACGAAGATCCGGGCAGCAGTGAGGTGATGAGCCACAAGATCTAGGAGAGGCCATGGAACTAGGGCAGTTGGTGGAGGACCATAAGCATCTGGAGGGGGTTTAGGGGGAGCAATTGGGGGGGGAGGGGGGAGGGGGGAGGTGGGAGGGGTCATACAGAAAGACCACTACCTTTTTAGCTCCCAAGGGAACTGCACCAAGGGGTCTGAGGGAAGTGCCCAAGGAGAGAGCTGGAGGTGGGGATAATTTCAAAATGCTGACTAAAAAGGAGACACATGAGAAGAGGGCAAAGGGATTGTGTTTCAGATGCGATGAGAAATACGTGTCGGGGCATAGGTGTAAGAACCGAACTCTTCAGGTTCTCACCATCTGTAATGACGAGGAAGCTGAAGGGGGAGATGAGATTGGGTTAGAAGGGGAGGAAGAAGAGAAGTTGCACTTGGAAGTAGCAGAAGTCTCTTTAAACTCAATGGTGAAATTCACCCCAAATCACACAATGAAAGTGAATGGAGAGAACTAATAACGATGGGGTGGTGTTGATAGATATTGGGGCAACCCACAATTTCATCTCCACCCAAATGGTTGATCTGTTGGGGGTGAAATTAGTGGATACCGGTGGCTATGGGGTGATGATGGGCATGAGAAAGGTGGAGATGGGTAGAGGAGTTTGTAAATGAATAGTGCTGACGATTCAGGGGATTCAAGTGAGTGATGATTTTCTTCCCTTGCAGTTGGGAAGTACTGATGTCATCTTAGGGATAAAATGATTGCAGACCCTGGGGGATACCAAGGTCAATTGGGGAGCTCTGAGGATGGAGTTGATGGTGGGAGGAAGGAGGATGGTGATCCAGGGCGATGCAGAACTGTCTAGAGCTAGAGTATCTCTCAAATCCATATTCAAGAGCATACATGAAGTGGGAGTAGTATACTTGGTGGAACTACAGAACTTAGAGGGGATCAGTGTGGGGGAAAAAGAGATATCCCACTTGCAGTATAACCCCTCATACAATAGTTCAATGAGGTCTTCCAGCCACCTCAGGACTTACCACCACCCAGGGAGCAGGAACATGCCATCATTTTGAGGGAGGGGTGTCACTTTTTAGTGTACAACCGTACCACTACCCCCAAATTCAAAAGGATGAAATTTAGAGACTGGTCAGGAAGATGTTGGAAGCAGGGATCACAAGGCTAAGTGTGAGTCCTTTCTTCAGCCCAATCTTACTGGTCAAGAAGGATGGAAGTTAGAGATTTTGTGTAGATTACAGAGCATTAAATAAGGAGATTGTGCCTGATAAGTTCCTCATTCTTGTGACCGATGAACTACTGGATGAGTTGCATGGAATAGTGGCGTTTTCCAAGATGGACTTGAAGTCGAGCTACCATCAAATCAGGATGAAGAGGGAGGATATTCAAAAGACGGTGTTCAAGATACACGAGGGTGATGTCATTTGGGCTTACCAACGCCCCTGTTACCTTCCAGTCATTGATGAATAGGGTGTTCAAACCGTACCTCCGGTTGTTTGTCTTAGTTTTCTTTGGCAATATACTTGTGTACAGCAAGACCGAAGAGGACAATCTGGAGCATGTACAGGTGGTCCTTGGAGTTCTACAAGAGCACCAACTCCGGGCTAACCTGATGAAGTGCAACTTCACATAAACTCGTGTAGAGTACTTGGGGCATGTGGTCTCTCAGGAGGAGGTGGCAGCCGATCAAGAAAAAATTGAAGCAATGTAGAAGTGGCCTCTACCTAGAAACTTGAGGGAGCTAAGGGGTTTCCTAAGATTGACGGGTTATTACCGAAGGTTTGTAAAGGGGTATAACAGCATAACTTGGTCTTTGACAGAGCAGTTAAAAAAGACCAGTTTCTTATGGGGGAAGCAGCTACCCAGGCTTTTGAGAAACTTAAGAAAGCAATGACCACAGTAACAGTTTTGGCTTTAACATATTTCAATCAGACTTTTATGGTGGAGACAGATGCATCTGGATATGGGTTGGGGGCAGAGCTGATGTAGGATCATAGGCCCATAGCCTACTTCAGCCAAATATTGACAACTTGATGAAGGATACAAGTAGCCATCAAGGGTATTCACTTGAGGGGGAGAGACTATTGCATCATGGGAAGTTTGTGATGCCACGAACCTCCATCCATAATCCACATCTACTGCAGGAGTTCCATGGGAGTGCAATTGGAGTCCATTCCAAAGTAGAAAAGACATAAAGGAGACTTGTTGTTGAGTTATACTAGAAGGGGATGCATAAGTATGTCGAGGAGATGGTGACAAGGTGTGAAGTGTGTCAGAGAAACAAGTATATGGCTATAGCTCCAGGTGGGTTACTACAATCATTATCACTTACAAACAAAGTCTAGGAGGAAGTGTATATGAATTTCATAGATGTCCTACCACGATCTGAGGGGTTCACAATTATTAGGGTGGTGGTTGATCGGCTGAGTAAACATACATATTTCATCTACTTACGACACTCTTACACCGTAGTAAGTGGCAACTGCATTCATCAGGGAGGTGGTTAGACTACATGGGATTCTAGAGTCGATAGTGTCTGATCGAAATAAAGTGTTCCTTGACCAATTTTAGAGGGAGTTATTCAAGTTGCAGGGCATTATTTTCAAGAGAAGCACCGCCTACCATCTTCAGACAGACGAGAAAACGGAGGTAGTAAACCGGAGTTTGGAAACTTATTTGAGGTGTGTTGCTTCTGAAACACCAAGGAGGTGAGCGAAATGGTTAGCTTGGTCCGAGTATTGGTACAATACATCGTACCATTTTGCTTCTCAGATGACCCAATTCAAAGTGTTGTATGGAAGGGACCCCTACACTTGGTGCACTTTGGAAAAGGGAGCACACCAGTTTTCTTAGTAGAACAGTACTTAGAGGAAAGGGATAAGGTGTTGGAGGAGTTGAAGAAATATTTGTTGAGAGCAAAACAAATAATAAAGAAGCAGGCAAATACACATAGGAGAGATACAGTTTGAAGTGGGGGAGAAAATGTTCTTAAAACTGCGATCCTACATACAGAAGACATTGGCCAACAGGAGAAATGAGAAGTTATCCCCAAGGTATTTTGGCCCCTACGAAATAGTGGACAGAATTGGAGCAGTGGCCTACCGCTTGAAGTAACCCCCATCCACCACTATACATCCAGTATTCCATGTATCACAGCTGAGGAAGGCTATAAGTGAGAATGCAATCAGCGCAGAACTGCCAGCAGCATTAACTGAGGAGATGGAAGTGGTTCTAGAACCTTTGGAACTAAAAGGGGTGAGAGATGACAAGGAAGGAAACAAGGAGGTATTGATTGCATGAAGGGGTGATTTCGACGCTACATGGGAATCGTATGAAAGGGTGAAGCACCAGTTTACTTCATTTCACCTTGAGGACAAGGTGATTCTTTGGGAGGGGGGTAAAGTTAGACCTGAACCGGTTCAGTCTGGACCGGTTCTGGTTTATTCCCGCCGGCCCAAAGAAAACAAGGGAGGTGGAAATAAGAGGGGGCGCTAGCCTTGGTGGGGCCCAGGGATTGAATTAAACATGGGTTAGGAGGAAAATTTTGTATGAAGGGTTGTTTAGGGATTATGTAATTTTCCTTTTGCTTTAATTAGTCTAGCATGTTAGGGTTTGGAGGCATCTTGAATTTGAAATCATATTTGAGATCTAGGGTTTGTTCTTTTAGGCTCTAGGCTTGGCTAGAGATTTGGAAAGCTATTTATTCCTCTCGAATTGAAGAAACTTATATTGTTTGCTGTTTTCCTGCATTTACTAGTGGAATTCTTTTTTTCTCTTAGTTTTCTTCTGTTTTCCCAAGAAACCTGTTGTATCATTATTATTTTTTCTGCTGTAATCAATAGTTTCTCTCACTATTTTTCACCAATTGTTGTTAGGGTTACTTGCGAACTCAAGTACTTCCTAACAGTTTCATTCGTGGAAGACAAGGTTTCGTTTGTGAAAGACAGTTTCTGATCTTCATTTGATGGTGAAGAAGTTATTGGAAAATCAAATTCAAACGGCTGCATTGGAGGTGAAGGACCCAATGGGAAGAACTACGAATTCTGATTTTCGTAGGAGGAAAAACGATGTAGAAATCATTGAGGATAAAGGGGAAAGGTGTGGAGAGAGACGTGGAAATATAGGGAGCAAGGAGTAAAGGGTGCCGATTGGGAGAGAAATGAGAGAAATTATGGTAGGAGGGGTGCTGATTTTGGAGAAAGGAGGAAAGAAACTGAAGAGGGGTTTGAAGATGAACATGTAAGGGAAGATCGGGAGACATGCGGAGAGGCAAAGCACTCGGGAGAGGAAAAAATATGGAGGAATACGGGGAAACAGGGGAGAGCCAAAGGTGAAGAAGTTGAATATGTCAATTTTTGAAGGGGATGACGCTTATGGATGTATCTACAATGTGGAGAGGTACTTCACCGTTAATGGATTGACGGATGAGGAGAAACTGATAGCAGCAGGTCTATGTTTGGAAGGGAAGGTGTTGTCATGGTTCCAATGGAGGGACCAAAAAAGACCTATACAGAGCTGGAGAGCATTCAAGGATTGTTTATTAGAATGTTTTCAAACTGACGGAGGAGAGAACTTCTATGAGTAGTTTTTTGCACTAGTGCAAGTCAGATCAATGGCAGATTATCGGGAGCGGTTTGAGCACCTAGTCAATAGGGTGGAGCGATTATCATAGATTGCATTGGAGAAAAACTTCATGAAGGGTCTCAAGGCAAAGATCAGAGCGGCGATGAAAGTCATGATGTCTGGTGACTTGGGAGAGGTCATGAAGTTGGCACAGCTGGTGAAAAATCAGAAGAATCTAGAGAAGTGAGCCAGGAGCAGCAACTCAGGATGCTTACAGGATAACGACCACCCACTTAGCACCCAAGGGTCCTGCAACAGGAGGATTTCATGAGACCACCAGGGAAAAGACAGTAGGAGGAGAGAGCAGGGGAAATTTCAAGAGGCCGACGGAAAAGATATGATGATATCTATCAATAAAGGAAGTTCATGAAAATAACCCCATAACTTTCCTCATCATGAAAAAAGAAATTCATTTCCAAGTAATTTCAACAAGTCCTAATCAATTTTTCCAATTTGTACAAAGGTCAACCATTCCACACATCACCTTATATCTTTCTTCCTCATCTCATAACCGTCTTCATTACCAATCCTAGGACCGTTGATAACCTCAAACTGACAAGGAGGGAGAAATTATAACTCATAGAACAAAACCAAGATCTAATGTGATCACTAGCAACCTTACAAGAGACTCACATGCTCATTAAAAAAACATCTAATAACAGGCCTTCCAATATGTCAAATTTGAGTGTCGGTGCAAGCCTGAAAACCCCAAGTGAGATGCTAAAAGATTTTTTATCTTGGTGAGTTTAAGCCATGCTTAGATCTTTCCCAGGGAAACATCTTCCAAGGTTAATCCATGGCAAACATGCTCTCATTGTTTGAGCAAACTCACTAGCATGGCCACAAGGACTAGTTAGAACTGGTCTTTTTTAGTCACCCACTCTTCTTCTTAGTTGTTGTCATCACATGAGCTAATCTAAATCAATGATGGTGACAAGGCGCTTGGAGGGGCAAATAAGGAAAGCTTGAGTATTCATTTCCATACCCGACTCAATGAATATGCTATCAAATATCACGTTGAATACAATGTGACCTCATGTGGAAGCTCAAGCATTCTTTCAATGAGTAGAACACAAAATGAACATGTTGGTTGTTAGGAAGTTACAGTGTTTGTGAACATTTGTGGGGGATAGATAAGGGGAAAATAATGGCATATATATTGCTATGAGCAAAACAATCAAGGCTTAGGACTTTGGGTTTCTATTTTGAATGGATGTGAATTTAATCTCAATAATAACTCATCATCTCATGGCTTAGGACTAACAACATCAAACCTTTATCCCACTACATGGGCTTAGGACTAACAAGAAAACATAAAGATTTGGTAAGGCATTTTAGATACCCCACAGCAACATTGAAAGCAATACCGAAGAGAGTGTGAGTTGTTGCGAATCTGATTTCAGGAAATAAAATTTTGATGATAGCAAACATTTCTATTACTTCTATTTTTCTACGACTGTCTTGCCTACTAATGTTTCAGGTCCACAAGGTCGAGTGCAAATCAAGCTAGCTCATGATTGGATAGACTAGGGGTGAGTCAGTCTGTAAGGATATTTACCTTTCCTTGAGTCGATTGTAATAAAATGGGTCATGATGCTAAGTAATCTTGCACACACACTCATGGAAAAATTCTATCTGTTTTTTGTTTTTTATCACATCGTCGGGACGATCCAAAATCGTCCTGGACGATCAGTCAAAAACAGAAACCCTAATTAGGACATCCTGGTTAAGGCAGCCGCAATTACACAAATCGTCCTGGACGATATGCTCAAATCAGAAAGAATCAGCCGCCACAACATTTTAGGCATGTTTTATTTTTGGACATCATCCTGGATGATGCACTACAATTATGCCTAAATTAGTTTGATAATTAAAGAAAGCAGTTAAGATTTGATTGCTCGATCATATCATCCTAGACGATTGCATGATTGTCCGGGACGATCAGTTAAACAAACCTTAGTTTCTTTCTGGACGACCTGAACGATGCTCTGGACGATATGTATTGATTTGAACTAATCGTCCGGAACGATACAAAATCGTCTTGGACGATCAGTTATTTTTCATCGTCCAGACATGCACCAAGGGCGATGTTCTGGATGATATTTGACGTTTTGTACTAATCGTTCCAGACGATCGTGAGATCGTCCTGGACGATCAAGTTATTTTTTAATCGTCGAGACATCCATCCAGGGCGATGTTCTGGATGATATTCGACGACTTGAACTAATCGTACAGGACGATATCCTATCGTCTTAGACGATCTGAACAAAGGAACCTTCTAATCGTCCAGACTCTTTCAAATCGTCCTAGCTGATTGAGCTGAATTTGAACTGATTGTACAGGATTTCGAATTAGGGCAAATTTGAAGCCCTTCTATATAAGATCTCTTGTTTACTCAAGAGGCGATCTTTTGGTTGACCTGACCTGAGAGAGCCAAGAGGAGAGGGAGAGCAAGGGAGAGAGAGAGAGAGAATCTTGTGAGGGGTTTCACAAAGGTTGCTCCAAGCAATGATCCGAGTCGTCTTCTCCGGTCGTCGTCCCTGGTTCCTTGGAGGCTCGAGAGGTCTACTTCAGCAATTAATCGAGGTTCTCTGCCTGCTTCAAGAGGAAACGAAAGGAGTTGGCTTCTCTGCTTCACCGGGGTCGGTGGAAAGGAGTTTCTGTATGGGCTTCTCCACCTTACTGTGGGGTCAAAAGGAGAGACTGAGTTTAGTGCAATACCCGGAGGAGAGGCTCAGGGGAGCGGACGTAGGTCAAGTTGACCGAACCACTATAAAATTTGGCGTGTTCTTTCTTATTGCATTTTCTGCACTTTAATTTATATTGTGATTGTTTGGTTGCGTTTGAGATTTTGTTTGAAGAATTTTTTAAAATACCAATTCACCCCTCCCCCCTCTTGGTTAGCCTCGGGCTAGTTCACAGGGCTTAACATCCTTGACGAACTTTCATGAGTGAGAGCATGTGCATCTATGATTTTGTTAGTGCGTTAAAGTTACTGTAAAAAGTTATTATCAAGCAAGATGATTGAGCTAATCATTGTTCATATCCAGATTATCAATCAAGCAAGTTTATGCATTTATTAAAGCTTGAATACTTTTCTTTGTTTACCAAGCAAAATTTGGGCTATCTTCAAAGCCGAACATTAGTTGATTGCAAAAACTGAGCCAATTTGAATACCCTTTAATTGATGGCTTCCAACAATGTGCAAATAAAGAAGCATCAGCAAAGAAAACGGCTCTAGTGCATGGGTTTTGCCAACCCATGCATTAATGCCCGAGTTTGTCCATTCTAACTGCCCTTGCTTACAAAACAAGGTGTGTTATTGTTCTTCTCGAAAACAGGAGATATTATAGAGGCTTGCTTATAAATCTTTAAGTGTTTTCCTTTTTTGTCAAAATGAAAATACTATAGGAAGACCCATGCAAATTTCTAATTAATGAAGAATCATCATTGACAAAAATACAATAGACCACAACAAATTACAAGGCCAAGGCTTATCATCATATAGTGCAAGAATTTACAATGGCAAAAGAAACAGATGTTTTAGCAAAACAGCTTTCATCATTTGCACTTCTGGGTCATTGCATAGCAATCTAGCATCAAATGATGCAATGTCACAATAAAAATGAAAGGGCAAAAAAATACCTTAATGGCATACTTGTTCCCATCTTTGGTACTACGATATAACACCTATCAAATTAAAAATAGCTTATTTCACATCAAGTGTTTAAAAACCTACAAAACCATTTTTAGAAGAATAAACTTACCACTTTTCCATAGCTACCAGAACCAATCTTGGATTCCCGAACATATTCATTAACCATCTTATTTCCATGCTCATCCTAAACACATAACAAGAGAATGAATAACTAGTAAAATTGTTAATTGAAGGGGACGAGTAGAAAGTTATTGCAAGAATTTTCACACTGAACATTTTTCATCTTCCTGATCATTGTCTTATAATTTTCAAGGATATTTCATCTGTGCATGGTATTCAAATGTCAATTTTTCTACAAAATTACATACAAACTACAAAAAACCAATCCATTTGCATATATATATATATATATATATATATATATATATAGAGAGAGAGAGAGAGAGAGAGAGAGAGAGAGAGAGGATCCTACATGATACCAATAATTAAAAATTGATTCGATGAGATTACTACTTTCACCACAACAACCAAAAAATTATAGATACAATAACATTCCACCTAATGAAAAATCTTTAAGGAAGAACAAGAATTGACACAGACAAAAAGCAATCTGCAACTGATGAAAGTTCAAAATAAATTTTAGGAGAGAAAACCATATGGTGCATACAATAAAGCACAAATTAATAATCACGGGACAAGAAAATAAACTAAAAACTTACGTGAAGAGCATCCTAAGAGGTTTATTGCCCTGTTTTTCCAAATAGCAAAGGCAAATGAACACATCTAAGAAGTAGGTGATTAAATAGTATATTTGATTCAAAATTGCTATCAGGAAGGGAAATCATACATGCTATTTTTGATAGACAGAAAATGTATGAAGCCAATCAGATGTACAGAAGATTGAAATTATAAGGTTAAAATAATTATATGAAAAGACATGTATATTTCACAAACATTGCTACGTGCAACTCTTCTCATCAGTAGAAGACGTTGGACCAAGAGCAATGATCAAGTTGCCATCTTTGTGAATTGAAGTTCACAGATTTGAGTCATGGAAACAACTTCTTTATAATGCAAATATAAGGTTGTGTACATCAGGCTCTCCCCCAAAACTGCATTGGGCCCCATCCATAAGTACGCCATTTTAATAAACCATTTTAATTCACCTGAGAGCCTCACAATCCATAATTGAAGTTGATACATAATAGGATATTAATTTACCTCACAAAGTGTAACCTTCCGAGTTTCCTTGACAGGTACTTCCCTGCAAATCCATCCACTTTGAGCTCTTGCCAAGAGGATCTCTTCAGATTTTTTTGCACGAGGTTTGGTGCTTCCATCACTAGTTCCACTGTATGAGATGCTATCCCCATCTTCTGAGGGTTCTGTAAGAAAAAACTCTTGCGGAAATTGACTTCCAAGGCCACGGATTGAAAATAAAGATCTATGGGAGGATTTCTTCAGGAACCCAAAGCAACCACAACAGCCCATTTCCAGCAGATGCGAAAGAGAAAAGGTTTCTCCAGGCATAAAGAGCCTTTATCTTAAATAAAAAAACATTCCAAAAATTAAAAAAAAAAATACTATCAACTTCAAGAAATAACAACCAAGTAAATCAACAGGAAAAGTGAAGAATAATGATTGAGTGTACTCAACATATTAAAAAAAACTGCAGAATTTCATCTTCTTCCATCAAAGTTTTGCTAAATAAACACACTTTCCTCCAGGATGCAGATTTACCTCCAGATTTGCAGTTTCCAAATCAAAAGATTTACCCCATTCAATACAGGCACACCAAACCTTTTTAAAAAATCCTAAGAGAAAATAAAGCTACTCCTAAAAATACAAGCACAAACCCCACATCCAATCTAACAAAAGGCCGCTGAATTCTATTGTAGAATAACTACTGGATCAATAACGACATGAGAAAAATCAAAGAGGTTTAAATTATATACCTGATTAGGGCTCCGGAACCTCAGAGGGGGACGATGAATATATTTGATGCTATAAACCTAGTAACAGTGGCTGCAGGTGCCACTCGCAGAGAGGTACAAAGCCATTGATGCAGTTAACAAATCCGCCCAGGCCCTCTCGATCCAGCAACATCTCGCAAAATCCGCCTCAAGATTATGGCCGTGGCTCCAAACCAGCAATCTAACTCGCCCCGTTCCTTTCCTCCTTATAATCAAATCAACTTCTCCACTTGGCTTCAGGTGATCTAACCTTTCAAGAAACGGAGGAATCGACCCAATAAAGACTACAGAATAATTAAATTATCAGGTGCCATCCCTTTCGGCAGCCTCCCGAGACAAGGACCGAGAATCCGAAAACCCCGGCTCAGCTCGAATAAATAATCAGTATTGGAATCGCAGGAGAAACATAGAATCCCTAAATCTTCCGGCCCTCTATGCCTCTACGCCGTGGAGGAGGATTGATTCTGCTGATTACTGGCACAGGGTTAAAGAATCTAGCTGGAGAATGGTGAAACAAAGCTGTTCGGACGTACAGAAGTGAGAGATTTCAGAGACGCTGCGGAGATTTCAAATTTACCCGTGCAGAGGAAAAGCCCGATTCTCAACCCGCCCTAGGCCCGATGAAGCCTGGCAGGAGGGACAATGGAATCTTAACTATTATGATATGTAATTTTTATTGCGTCCTCTCATCTGACATAGAGATACGTCCTCTCAGAACTAAAATCGCGCTAAAAAAGAAGAAATACCGAGCAACTACCGGGCAATACCAAATAATAACGAGGAATATCATCATATGAAGATCAATACCGAGCTATACCGAGCAATATCAAAAAATATCTAGTTTTTCCTAGAAAAAACTCAGTATTTTTTTGTATTGCTCGGTATTGCTCGGTATAACTCGGTATTGGTCTTCACATGATGATATTCCTCGTTATTATCAAATAATACCTAGCAATACCGAGCAAAAATTGAGTTTTTTAGCGGTGGGAGGACGTATCTCTACGTCAGGTAGGAGGACGCAATAAAAATTCTATGCTATGGTGCTCTCTCTTCCGATCAGAATAATATTATTCTATTTATATTTTAATAGTTAAAATTTTAATATTACATACATATTATTTATAATTTATTTTCATAACAAATATAAAGAATAGAAATAAAATATATGAATTATAGGAAAGAAATATTAATAGTATATTTGATATTAAAATAATATAGGATGATATATATGTAATATTAAAATTTGAGATATTAGATATATAAATAGAATGATATAAAGTAGTATGTATGCAAATTTTCCTTTTTTTTCATTGTTTAAAATTTTTTGTAATAAAATATTTTTCTTTGATTTCTCTATCGGAGTATGATATTTAACAAAAAAGAAAAAAATATAATATCACAATAATTTTTATAAAATTTATGATAATTTTACATCTATTTTATAGGCAGATAAAGTCATCCCGAAATGATTTAATTCTATATATAACTATTTTTTCTAATTTATTAGAGAATTATATTGATGGCATATCAAAAATAACTTGAAAATTATTCAAATCATAATAAAATTTTATTGTTTTTGTTTTTATAAACTAGAATATTATGATATTTGTATTTCTTAAGCACTATTTGATATTTAATGTGAATGAACATCTTCAATATCGTTGTCTAGTCATTATAGTTTGATCATTGATGTCCCATTGTCATAAACTATTCACTTTCATTCGATTATCATGCCAAATCACCATTATCAAATCGTTGTCTAACCACCATCACCCAACTAATATCATATGACAACAGTTAATATCCCTTCGTTATTTTTTTCAATTAACTCTATTATAATTATATGACCTTACTTTATGATCTCATCTTCTCCAATTGAGGGAAAAAGTCGGCCATTATAAATTGTCTTAAATACTGAATTATTTCAACTGAGACGGACCCCATCAAATTTTTCCTTTCAATGTTTTCACACAAAAACTTGAGTGTCTCATGTGTTTCTCTCTTTCATCTATATGTTTAAAATTTTATGTAAAACTAAGACGTAAAATTATCTCTATATAATCAAAATAATTTAAACACTTAACACATTATAGACTGTTTTCAACTTGAAGTATTCATTGATTATGAATTTTTGTTTTCAATGCAAACTCACTTTTTTCTTAATGTATTGTATGACCTTATGATAGACTCTTTAAAGAAAATTTTGTTTTCACTAAAAAATATACAAGAAATATCAATCATATGGGCTTGATTTTAAAAGATAAAACTTGCATGGCCACTCTTTTTTGTTAATTGATTCAAAATATTTTTTTTTTCTGCTCTTTGGTCCATGGGATGATGTATTGATATTTTGAGTCAAGCATTATGATCGAAGTAGCATTATCTTTAAGACTTCATTTGGAACAACTTTTTTACTGATTTGGCACAAAAATTTATAGTTCTTCTAAAACTAGAAATTTTTTAACCAAAAAACTGCTTTTAAAGAAATAAGAAAGTTATCCCAAATGAAGTCAAAGTTAACAAATGCCTTCAAATTATGCGTATAGCGGATATTAATACAGTTCAAAAGTAGTTAAATTGTTCTACGCTTAGATAATAATATTAGGAAAAAAATATTACATTTATGTGTGCAATTCACAACCTCGAGCGAGCACCCTTAATCTTGTGATAGTGTTATGAGTCACATTTTTTAAATAATAACAATTAACCCACTCTTGCATTTACATTTAGACCTTAATGACATGGTCTAAAAGTGATGCAAATCATAATGATTAGTTTGATGTAAATTTTGAAATATATTTAGAAAAATATAATAATATGAAATTTAATATACTGTCATCATCATCATCATCGTCATCACCATTAAAGAATATAAATATCATTTAAGTTTGAATTGGTTCAGTTGTCATTATTATTATCATGCAAATATAAAATATAAAATATTTTTTTATAAAGAATATATCATCATCATCTTCAGTTAATGGCAGAGCAATCAAGAAGGAATTTGAACATTATTGAAGCAATAATATGAAACCACTCGTCTTACGTATTAGGTTGGCTGAATTTTATAATTTTCTACGTACTTCTCTCTTCAATTGCCATTGTAACAAAATTGAAAGGTAAGAAGATGATTTGTAATCATGAATGTTATCAATACAACAACATCAAGCCTTTATCCTACTACGTATGATCAGCTACATAAATCTTTTTTCTCCATTGTGTCATGTTAAGAGTGAAATTTTCATTTAATAATAAAAAGTCATTTCTTACAAGAAATGATATTATCAATCTAACAAGAAAATGCTTATACAATTAACATAGATGTTGATCACGAGGGGACAACAAAACTAAGAGTGAACTTAAAATTGGCATGTACCTTCTATATTTTATAGAAATAATGTAATAGTCCATTTTGCATTTTGTATTTAAAAGGTTTTAAATAAGGAATGAGTGTGTTAGAGAATTAAGTTGGATTGAAAAATGTAATAGTGTTGCTTGGATGCAATGTAGGTTGAAGCTTGTTCGCTTCTTCGTATATGGATTCTTTAGTGAGTTCCAAAGACATGATATGTGTAATATTTTATTATTCTAAAGAGTAATTTTATCACTGCAATTGTCATATCTCTCCCTTAATTGTTTATATTCATGTATATTATTCATGTTATCGCTTAAGCATAATTTTAGTTCACAGCATGATTAAGATGTGTATAAATGCAAGCCTGCCATCTTTATCATTGCTTGCAAGACCTAGCATCATTTTTGGTACAACTCATCCATCACCCAGTTGTGTGGTATGTTTACTTTAGGTATCATATACACCTACCTAAATTAGATCAATTTCAACCTTCAATGATCAAATTGATCATCTAATCAACCATCACTTCTTTTGACTTCTATCATCTTAGCATATACCATAAATATACCTCCATTCACCTCAATCCATGTAAATGTTAAGATCACTTATGTTAGTCTGGTAAACCCTAGGGAGACCATAGCTAGCTTCAAGAGTGACCAACCACACTCTTGTAGCCATAGCTCCACAATATCACTTGCATGCATCCTCATGTGTGCATCCTCGAGGTCACTACTATTATAACTCAAGCTCACGAGTTTATGTTTTTGATGATAACAAATATTATGGCTTTTATCGTTACATCTCCTTGTATTTGTAATGTATATTTATTTGCGTGTGTACTAACATTTCAAAAATATCATGCACCATCCAACGAAGATTCAAGTCTCAAGTTTGAGTAGAATTTGTTATGCTGTAAAAATTTTTATAATATTCATTGATGTATTTTTTATTTATTGAATCAAATCCTAAAATGATGTATGCTAGTTCGGTGACCATGCACACACACACTAAAAGGGAGTAAGATTGAGTCAAAACCATATAGATATTCAAATTTTGAACTAATCATACTGTATGATTTATATCGTAATGTATGATCAGCTCATCTAACTAATCGTATTGGACGATTTAGATCATCTAGGATGATCAATTATTATCATGAAAAATATCGGTCAATCATAATTTAGGCAAGATTTTGAATTTCATATTTTGTCTATTTGTCCAGGACGATGTACATCATACAAGACGATCTATGACAATCATGCATAAATTGATCTTATCATTTGGGGACTAATTATGGTTAATTTGTTCCATACGATCATCTAGGACGATCAATGAAGATCGTACTACATGACCCAAGAGATACATGGGACGATACTTGATCTTCCCAGACAAAATATCATAATTTTTCTTCTAATCGTCTAGGACGATCCCCAATATCATAATCGATGATCAGTATAAATTTAAATTGATCTTACTAAACTATCTAGAAATCGTACAATACTATCAGGTCAAATTCTGCACATCGTATTGGACGATCTTGCGATCATACATGATGATATTTGGTGCCAGAATTGAGTTTATAAGATTTTTCAAATTCTGTGTATCATACTGGACGATCATGTGACCGTAATGTATGATATTTTTCGCCATAATTGAGTTTCTAGGGTTTTTCAAAGCCCTTTATTTAAGCTTTCTCCAAAAACATTATTAATTTATTTGGCATGCATTGATTCTTCATTCTTTTGGAGAAAATTTGAAGAGAGAGCCTTAAAAGGGTGACAGAAAAGGGTGGAGTTTGAGAGGGAGATGATCCTTGTGGGTGTTAAGGGAGTGTGGAGGGTTGCTCTCGAAATCTTGCATCTTAGTACCATCGAATTCAAGGTTTGTCTTGAGAGAAGTTTTGGGAAGAAAAGATCTCTTTGGTGTCAAAGGACCCAGCTACTATGTCGCACCAGGGAAGGTGAAAGGGATTCATTGTTCTCTCCCATCTCCAGTGCCATATCCTGGAGGGAGAAAGAGGAGGCAAGGTTCTCTACATGTAAAAGAAGTTTTTGGTCCTCTGTCGCACAAAGTTGGTGGAAGAGATTTTATAAAGGCTTCTCCACCTAGCTGTGGGGGCTAAAGAAGAGTCACTAAAGAGTTTACTGTAATATATGGATGGGTAGTCTCTAGGGAGCGAACGTAGGTAAAGTTGATCGAACCACTATAAATCTGGCCGTGTTCTTTCTAGTTACTTTTTTGCATTTAATTTCTACATTATTCTGTGATTTGTTCTGTGGTCAAAATCTTAAATTTTTTTATTATGAAATTATTTTTGCTTTCGCATAAATCTTTTATTTTAAAATATTCAAAAATATTTTATTTTCCATGTAACTACCAAGAACTCCAACACATGCACAGTAGCCCAACGCTTGCTTCAACTAGCACAATACACAATATGCTTCAACGCCTCTTCTTAAGCTCCTCATAACTTTGACACCTAGAAGACCAGTCACCATCACCTTTGAGGCTAGAGTGTTCAGGGGATAATAAGCACAAACTTACGTGTGAGTTATAACTCGTAGAGGGTCTCATAAGTTCAAGCTTGAATGCAAGCTATGATCAATGGTCCAAGCACTTAATCATTATAATATGCATGCTTCATCGCTAAGCTCCACGTGCTCTGTATGCCAATTCTTACACTTATACATACGACATTCTTGTTGGTGGAATTTTGAAAAGGCAATTTTGGAAATTTAGTTTTCTTTTGGGAATCTAAAACTAACTTTGGATTTTAATTTTTAAATTGAATAATCCATCAGAAAAAAAGATATACCACCTCTAGGGATAGAAATAAGATTTAAAAATGAGTTTTATATTTAGAATTACAAATCTCACATTGAATATCATAACTAGATTCAAGAAAGAACTGAATATGACCTCGGAAGGCCAAACTGAAGTTTGATCTAATACCTCACTATGGTAATCCAGATAAATTATCGCTAATTTCATATCCAAAATTTTACTAACAAATGATATATCTCCACAAGGAAGAAAATATCATTCATTAATAATTGTTTGGACATGACAATAATGATTGTCGTCGATTCGATTTTTTCAAAGAAGACTAATTCGAATTTTAAAAATTAAGTATAAAAAGGTGGATGTGGATTTTAAATCTCCTACGAGCCCAAGCACTCATAATAAATTACATTGTAGGCAATTAGAATCTCCTACGAAAATTCTCGATTAAAATAATGACAAATTTTATGTGGAAACATTCTAGGAGTAATGTCAAAGAAAATGAAATTAAAATTTCAAGTGTGATTGGAGCAAGATTGAGCACTTATTTTTGGAATCAAATGATGATGGGTAGGAGGCATTTTGGGATTATAAAACAATTCAAAAGTTCTTCAACCTAAGTTGAGTGTTTGACTTTAAATTTTAGATTAAGAGAAAGTTTAGTTTGAGTTGATTGATTTATTAGAAATTTAAGATTATATTCCACGAGGTTGAGGTATTATGATTCAGAATCTTCCCCAGATCCTAAATCTAAATTGGGCACCAAACGACAGTGACTTGAACCTAACTAATGCAGTACAAAATCTGGATTTACCCCGGCCTAGATTGTGGAGCTAGCTAATCACCTAATCGATTTTAAATCAATGAGTATGTTCTTTTTCGAAAGAATGGTAGGGACATTTTATTAAAAAAATTATAGAGTTGGGATCGATATCTAAAGCTTTTTCTAATTGTTCTTTGACTTATGTAGGGTGGAAATGCTTATGAGAAATGTAATTAAAATTTTTAACTCATTTTAAATTTGTTTCTATATGAAGCATGCATATCGACTCGATTAAATGCATAAAATTGAATAAAGTAGTTTTTGAAAAAGACTTTAAAATAATTTTCCCTAGAGATCGCAAAACATCTCCTTGATAAATCTATACCCTCAAAGGTCATGTGATCTACCGGAACCTATAGACGGAAAGGTGCCTAACAAGGAAGAGAAAGTGATGATATGCTTATGTGAACTAGTAGTCATGGGCTTACTGCATACGTTGTTAGAATTTCTATTTTATCTAAAAAATTTATTTAAGTTCAAAGTAGAAAAAAATTTATCGTGCTCTCACTAGCCTCCGCATATCCAAGCTAAGTTAAAATCGGCACATAAACGTCAAAAATTAAGAAAGCATGTAAGATCCTATACGCAAGCAAAGTAAATAAAATTAATTCCTAAAAATAATTCTCCATTTATTACAACTCAGAATTTCAGAAATTAAAAGTGGTTGGGCACCACTATCCATAAACCTGAATTCTAATTCTAAGACTAACACAAGTAAACTTTGAGTGGGATACTCTTTGTCTTTAGTTCTTCGTCCTTCTCCTCTTTGCGCTCCTTGGATTCGACATATTTGGATACACAAATTGAAAAAAAAAATACTCTTCTCCGAGAGAGAGGTCACTTTTTTCACTTTGGGTAGTGGAGTGATCCAAAATTGAGCTTCCAAATGAAAAAGGACTATCACCCTAAGAGGTAACATTTCATCTTTGAAACTCAATTTTAAATCTGAGCATCTTAATCTCGAAGACTCTTTCATAACTCTTAACTTTAAATAAATTACATTGATACTGAAAAAAAAAAAATCTATACTCTCCTGCAAGTTATCCTAAGCATCTGAATATGAAATCAATCCCAAGCAGTTATATATAGTAAAATTAAATACTCAATCCAATCGCACTTGGCCATGCTCTTATTTATTTGGGGCTAAGCAAGTTGAAGCACCTGTAGCAGTAATATAATTATTAAAGTTTTAGCCCCTTTCTATCGCTCTGCACGAACATGGCCACCTATAAAAAACTCAGTAAGCATCCATAATGATCCTAACCTAGGAGTAAACTATTGCCCATCACATTAATTCACAAAGTGCAATAAAGAAAGTAAGCAAACACATCAATCAATTTCAATCGTAATATGCAATAAATTCTTAGAAAATACAGTACACAATAGTAAAGTAAGCACCAATCTAGCCTATACTAGAGTTGGATGTCCCTGTAAATCATATAAAGTGTGTGTAGAGGCATGTGACATAAAATGAGGTAGATCCAAAAGTAGGTATTTGTTGAATTTTCTAAGGTTTTGTTATTCAAGGGTCGAAGAAAAAAAAAACTTTATGTTTGAAGATAGGTAGTCAATGTGTTAAAGCTA